>CM056381.1:3860623-3885623 GCA_029718625.1 Synaphobranchus kaupii | reverse complement strand
CACATTCCACAATCCGCTTGGCTTATTCATATTGTTCCGGTTTTATATGCCGTGTTTTTAACTAGGTGTTTTTTCATCTTTTTACTCTTGTTTCATAGCCGTGGTGCCTTAGTCATCAGACGTATATTACCATAAAAGACAGGAAAGTGTCTGTTTTAGGTCAGTATTGATGATGATGGGATGAAGGTGTGGTGACTCACTCATCATCACTGTCAAACTCCCACCTGGGTGATTCACGGCGGCCATTTTGCTACCAAACGCGCACCGCCGGGCTGGAGAGGGATTTATCATCACTTACACTGCTGAATAAGAACATCGGGTTTGATGCGCCTCTTACAGCACAGTGTTCCCATCACTGCACTGTAGCACTGGGGAGACCTGCTTAACTTTAGTACCAACCAATCCCAGCCCTGCTTAACTTTAGTACCAACCAATCCCAACCCTGCTTAACTTTAGTACCAACCAATCCCAGCCCTGCTTAACTTTAGTACCAACCAATCCCAGCCCTGCGTAACTTTAGTACCAACCAATCCCAGCCCTGCTTAACTTTAGTACCAACCAATCCCAGCTCTGCTTAACTTTAGTACCAACCAATCCCAGCCCTGCTTAACTTTAGTACCAACCAATCCCAGCCCTGCTTAACTTTAGTACCAACCAATCCCAGCTCTGCTTAACTTTAGTACCAACCAATCCCAGCCCTGCTTAACTTTAGTACCAACCAATCCCAGCCCTGCTCAACTTTAGTACCAACCAATTCCAGCCCTGCTTAACTTTAGTACCAGCCAATCCCAGCCCTGCTCAACTTTAGTACCAACCAATTCCAGCCCTGCTTAACTTTAGTACCAGCCAATCCCAGCCCTGCTCAACTTTAGTACCAACCAATTCCAGCCCTGCTTAACTTTAATACCAACCAAGCCCAGCCCTGCTTAACTTTTGTACCAACCAATCCCAGCCCTGTTTAGCTTCAGTACCATCTCTGCTTCAGTCATTTTTTAAGTTGAGGTTTTCAGTCGCCTTGCAAAGCATTCAGCCACATCACAAGGCCAAGTGCATCTGAATTCATTCAGACAGTATGTCTCTGATTATTATTTATTATTTATTATTATTGATTTATTTGACAGGTGCTCTTATCCAGGGCGAATTACAAGGCCGTCGTTGCGAGGTACATTAAATGCATATCACAGGCCCAACAAGAGCATTTGGTCACAGCCGGTAACGCTGAGTTTCAAGCTCAAAATGCTTTCGGACACACACATCAGTGCAAACACAAGTAATGTTTGTACTTCCGAGCAGCACATGCTCTGCTAATGTGCACATATTGTATAAGACAGGAACAGACTGTCCATTTAGCCCGTCTAAGCCCATCGGTTTTCCTTCAGTAGCGGCGGTGGCCAGCGCTGGTACTGGAGAGCTGGAAGGTGCATTAGTTTTTGTTTTCTTTACGGGCATTTAGCTGATGCTCTTATCCAGAGCGGCTAACAATGCAAACATGTGAACGGACAAGGGGTGGAAGTGCAGTAATTCCCCAGAGAGGGAAAGCACAGCCCCAACAGAGACACCGAGTGCAGGAAGTGCGGTCTCCTTTGACAACTGCCCTATCAAACATTAAACTATGTTATACAAACAAGATCAACACTGCCCTGATGAGCAAGCTGCATTGACCCTAATCTAAATGACCCTAAACTGCATTAAATCAACAATAGTACAGAGCCACAGTATCTGAAAACAAAAGAAGGTAAACTTAATGAGGTTTTAGGGCGAGGAAAGGGTGATAGAGAGGGGCGAGGTGGAGGAGTTGAGGTAAGGTGCCGTCTGAAGGGGGTGGGTCTTTCGTCCGATTTAGAAGACGGCCGACATCTCTGCTGCTCTGACTGCCCTGGGAAGCTCATTCCACCAATGAGAGGCCGGAACAGACCGCAGACTGCGTGACCAGGAAGTACTGCTCAGATTGGGGGAGGAGCCTGATTTCTCAAGGTTGCGAAACGGGAGGTTCCGTCTGATTTGCAAAGCTAGTTTACGCTTTGAAATCAGAGACGAGTTTGGGCCCAAGAAAACGGGTAAAGTGATTTAACTTTGTCGTCAGCTGCTTTTATCGATCGGTTAAGTGCTTAGTGACAAAACCCACCGCTACTGAGTATTTAGCACAATGTCAATCCAGGTCTTAACCTGAAGGGCCAGATATTCTACCACACAACCTGGCAACCTATTCCTTTCATTAATAATTCTGTGTGGGGAAGTACAGTACTTCCTGATATCAGGATACATGGCACACCAATGAGCACACAAGGCCAACGTTACCGTGCAGTACGTCTTCGTGTTACCAAACAACGAGTGATACGGTAATACCAAATTCTTAGTAAGAGCCACGCTGTCAGATTTCAAGTCAGGTGTTTGGAGTGACCAGGTGCCAAGTCCCACTGTGGGAGCCCAGGTGAGCTCAGGTGAAATGTATTGTGAAGTCTTTGACCATGTGTGCAGATTCCTCCCATTGGGCCAATGACGTCCGTATTTATTTATTAATATTAGATATGTGCAGTCAACTCCGGAAGTATTGGCACCCTTAATGAAAATGAGCAAAAATGGATGTAAACAAATTAGTTATATCTCCAAATGTACTTTTATTTTAACTTTGTATGCATACTTTTATTTTAACACAATAGTTTTTCAAATACAAAAAAGTTTTATTGAGTAGTACAATTTTTTTTTCTGCAAAAAATAGGCTTCAAAATCATTGGTACCCCTATGATTAATATTTAACGAAGCCTCCCCAATAGAGGATAACGGCACTGAGCCTCTTGCTTTCATGTTTGACGAGGTTGGAGAACACTTTCGGAGGGATGTTGGGCCACTTGTGATATTATTAGGTTTGCCATTGTGGACGGCCCTCTTCAACTCAGACCACAGGTTTTCAATAGGGTTCAAGTCCGGAGACTGAGATGGCCATTGCAAAACATTGATTTTGTGTTCCTGCAACCATTTGTGTGTTCATTTTGATGTATGTTTGGGGTCATTGTCTTGATGAAAAGGTCCATGTATGGCTAAGTCTCATCCTCCTGGCTGAGGCAACCAGGTTTTGGCTAAAAAATCCTGGTACTTTGTTGAATTCATTATGCCATCGATCTTAACAAGAGTCCCTGGAACACTAACAGAAAAAACGCCCCCAAGCGTCAATGATCCACCACCATATTTTACTGTCGGTATCGGAGTAAATAAATATTGATTTGATTTGATAGGTGCTTTTCCTTGTATGTAGTCGCCTTTTACTGCCAAATATGCTGATGGTGTTTATGGACTTAAACGTTAAATTTTGGCCTCATCTGACCACAACACGATTCAAATTGTAGTTCCAATGATGCTTAGCAAAGCACAGGCACTTTTTTTACATTATAGGCATTTAGCAGACGCTCTTATCCAGAGCGACTTACACAACTTCTTATTACATTTATCCATTTATACAGCTGGATATATACTGAAGCGATTCAGGTTAAGTACCTTGCTCAAGGGTACAACGGCAGTGTCCTACCTGGGAATCGAACCTGCAACCTTTCAGTTACAAGTCCAGTTCCTTAACCATTATACTACACTGCCGCCCCTTCAATTTATGGGTTGCTCTCAGTAAGGGCTTCTTTTGTGCAACTCTTCCAAAGAGCTTATGACATGGAGATGGCATCTAACAGTTCATTTTGAAACTCAATAACCCCAAGATTCCACTAAACTGCAGTTCTGAAACTATGATCCACGGGTTCTCTGCCTCCCTCACACTCTTCCTCACTGGGCGTTGGGGGCAGTATGCACACTCTTCCTCACTGTGTGTGGGGCAGTATGCACACTCTTCCTCACTGTGTGTGGGGCAGTATGCACACTCTTCCTCACTGTGTGTGGGGGCAGTATGCACACTCTTCCTCACTGTGTGTTGGGGGCAGTATGCACACTCTTCCTCACTGGGTGTTGGGGGCAGTATGCACACTTCCTCACTGCGTGTGGGGGCAGTATGCACACTCTTCCTCACTGTGTGTTGGGGGCAGTATGCACACTTCCTCACTGTGTGTGGGGGCAGTATGCACACTCTTCCTCACTGTGTGTTGGGGGCAGTATGCACACTCTTCCTCACTGTGTGTGGGGCAGTATGCACACACTTCCTCACTGTGTGTGGGGGCAGTATGCACACTCTTCCTCACTGTGTGTTGGGGGCAGTATGCACACTCTTCCTCACTGTGTGTGGGGGCAGTATGCACACACGGCCTCTTCTTAGCAAATTTGTAACTGTTCCAGACTTCTGAAACTTTTGGATTATTGCCCTGACTGTGCTTAGTGGTATTTTCAACTGTTTATTTTTATTTATTACATTTTTTTATATCCGTTACCTGATTTGTGTAGGTCAACAACCATCATGTCTCTTCGGAGTTGAAACCTCTTTGGTCCCCATGGTGACGGATGCCAAAGGGATTTTACACGTGTGCAACCTCATATTTATTCCCCAGTGAAACAGGGAATGGTGAGAGACCGCAATGGATTTTCTGGACTGAGATCAATTCTTAAAAAATAGAATTTCATCACAGACGCCACTTTGGTTTTTATTTTAAATATTGTTTAGGGGCGTCAATAATTTTGACCCCTACGTTTTTGAGAAAAATACTATTGCTCAAAAATAAAAGTTTTGAAAAAATGTTTTATAAGAATTATTTTTATTAGAATGAAAGTAAGTAGTTTCCCCAAATGTTTGAGCAGAAACATTTAATAACGTGTACTGTTTATTTTATGTCATTCTTGCTCATTTTCATGACGGGTGCCAATAATTCTGTTGACTGTATTTACCAAACTTACTAAGCACATTTATTATTAGCGGAATTTATCGAACTTCTTAAATATATATTAGCTTTTTGAAATTCGAATGAAACGAAAAAGTATGCTTATTAAACAGCCGACTGATCTTTATTGGAGAAAGAAAATTCCCTCTACCGAACTTAAAAGGTCAAGCCCCCTCAACGGTTTTACAAGCATTAAGTTTGTCGGTTGAATTTCTCCTTTTGAATTGCAATGAAGCGTTAATTTCCCACATAGTTAGATTAAATCGATGTCTCTGTTCTCGGTTTTGAACCGCTCGGCGAAGCCTGGTGTCTCCTCGCTTAAAATCATCTGTTCACTGAAGGCAGGTTCCCATCTCTTCAGTAATCTTAGAATAAATATACAGGTATAGAGACCCTTTCCCAAATTTATTTGACTCCAATGGAGTGTGCCCCTTTTTTTGATGCACCGGTTTTTCTTCTAAACCATAAATTATCTTTCCTCATGTTTCTATAAATATTCCGCTTGCACATAGTGATCAAGGACCCAGACGCGTTTTATCAACGTCACACCACGATTCACCTTAGGCCTATATGTGAATCTGTGCTATACTTGGATAGAGATGTAAAAGGGACGATTTTTAAAATATGTTTGTGGCTCGTGGCTATTTTTGGCCGAACAGTCTTTTCTATTATTTAAATGTCTATATGAGTACCTTGGAGGTGAATTGGAGGAGCTGTCAGTGTGTCTAATGTGTTCGGTTGTACAACACAGTGGAGGATTTAGCACGGTATTTCGGGAATGCTGTCATACGCGCAGATACTGCGTCTTTATTATTAATGTTTATTGTTTCATGTTCAAAGCGGAATCCTATTGTGGAGACGTTGGCGCGATGTTGGTGCGTCTTCATCAGCAAGACGTGTCATGAGGGAAGGAGGGAGAGGCACAGAAAATACACAAACATAGCACAGCCTATCAAAGGTGGGTCGGTTGTGCTGCTAGAGCTGCCAAGGTCGTCGAGCCATAAAGGGCTGTGAGACGGCAGAACGAATTCTTGTTTTAAGAGACGTGTTTGGTCCCCAGCTATTGTTTCCGTCGGTCTGGACTTCATTGCCGGGCTGTCCTGCTGTTTTGTTGGTGTCTTGCGCAGCTTTCACTCCAATTCCCCAATGTGTTGGTTAATACTCCTCTATCGACGGTGACAGCTGCAGCGGCGTGGGTTGCGTATTTCGTGCTCATGCTTGCGAGAAACTTTTCTCTCTTTCCCTCAGTTTAATCACACGGCTGCCACTCTCCCGCTGGTTTGTTTCTGATCCGTCTTTGGCTTCCACTTCTCGCTGGAGTGCGCGTGCAGGGCAGCTCCCATTATCTCGCGGTCGCAGCACCACCTGGGCTGCGTGAATACAAAGCGATGCGCGTGGCTTTGTTTTTCCTTTAAGTCGTTCACTTACCAAAATAAATAGAAACACACGAAGAATAATGATAATAATAATAATAACGAAGTTGCATTCTGTTCAGGTCAGCGTATTAGCAATCTCTGCACACTTCTGTGAACCGCCACCTGAGTCGAATATGTAGGCTGCCAAAAAAACTCAAAACAGCAGCTTGATAGACACGTGTAAAGGACTGAATTAAAGTACCCAAATATCATGTATTAGCTGGAACAATAAAAACTTTCACAGTCTATGCTAAAAATAATTTATTCGGTAACACTCAAGTTCCACCAAAGCCTGTGTCGTTAATTAAGAATACTACTAACTGCTGATCCATGTTACCATTAATAATTACTCAGTAATAACCTCTTGTTACCAATTCATTACATTTTAACTACACGGTTATAGGTGCAACCTAACATAAAGTTTTACCAATAATTTTTTTGCCGTGGTGCAGTAAGCCATAGTAACTGTCTGGGGTTTGAAGATGCCAAATTCTTGCATATCCTTTTGATTCTTGCGTACAAACAGCATGCTACTGTGTGAGGTTGCTTCTTTTATCACCCTGCAGTATCAAGGCCATAGACTCCCAAGGCACACAACCGTTGTCAAACACTGTTGATCATCGCGAGGCTGATAACCGTACTGTTCCCCCACCTCTCTCTCTCTCTCAAAGCATTAGCTTCTCAGATGGAGTGCCATTGTTGGTGTTTTGTTGTGCTTTTCGAGGCCCGTTCGGGGGACAGCAGGGAATAGCCTGGCTGACATAAAGGACATAAAGCGCTTATAAATGTGCTCGCTCACTTTTCATCGAAGACATCGTGCTCGAGTCAAAAGCCCAACCTGGGCTACTGAAAAATAACTTCCCCCTTTATTTATTTATTAATTTATTTATGTATTTATTTGGTGATATCTGTATTCAGGACAGCTACAGGTTTACTTATTTATTTTTATTTTTGCTGATATCCGTATTCAGGATGTCTACATGTTTATCTATTTATTTTTATTTAGCTGATATCCATATTCATGATGGCTACATGTTTATTTACTTATTTTTATTTTGCTGATATCCATATTCAGGATATCTACAGCTGCACAGGACTGCGTGGGCTCAATATACTGACAGCAAACCTGCCGGTTTAGCAAATATTAGCATATTTCATATTTATAATGCCCTGCACACTGCTAATTCTGTCCAGTCCTGTCGGTGGTCAGCAGAGCTCAGGAGATTTAACACTCCCCGCAGGAGTTCTCCCAATGTCCAGCTGCTTCGCACCCCTAATATTTATGAATGAATAATTTAGCATGAATCATGTATTGGTATCTGTGGCTCAAAAGCTGACGGGGGCCTGTGATAATAGTTTGTGGAGTGCAGTGCTCTAGTTCTGTCCTTTATGTCTGTCCCGAATCCCAACGCAACCATAAAGTCCCAGATCAATATTATAGAATAATATCAATATTATTATGATTATTAATATTAATATTAATATTAATATTAATATTAATATTAATATTAATATTAATATTAATATTAATAATAATAATAATAATAATAACACTGGGCTGCATTTATGCAGTGCCTTTGCTCTCATGTTTTCAGACTGCCTCTCTAACCCTCGTCCTAATTCCTGTCCCCCTTGGCTTTGATCGACAGGCAGGCTCCTGTTCACTCTGCGAGGAAGAGCGCCCCCTGCAGATGTCTCGGCAGCACAACCGCTTTGAGCGGGATTACCGCGGCGGTTGGGAGCGGCGGGAGAGGTGCGCGCTCCTCAATAACGCCCTGACCAGCAGCTGCAGCGCCGCCAGCGGCGGCCTCAACGGCCACGCCCTCCCCAGCAGCAACAACCGCCCGGGGCTCCTCCCCCTGCCCGTCATCCCCTCCCTCCTGCCCACGCCAATCACCGTCGCCGTCACCGCCTCCACCAATGAGCTGGCCTGCAAGCGCATGGGGGGCATGTCCAACACACCCGCTCCAAAGGTAAGCACTTCTGCCCACCCCCCCCCCCCACCCCCCACACACCCTTTGCCACACAGGGCAGCCATTTTGAGGCAGCCATTTTAAAACTACCTGTTCAGAAACACAAGTGCAAAGTGCTCGGCGCTCGACTTTGCAAAAGTTAACCTTTTTTTTTTTTTTAAACCGCAATATTATCGATTCATTGCAAATGGCACAGATGGTTGCCAGGTTTGAGAATTTTGGATTTTTGTTAATGAAAACATGAATGAGTGTGTGACTGAATGAATAATAAATTTAGTGGTGGTGATCTCTGTCTGAGGTAGCGGACAGGAGCATCGTTTTTGGGGGTATGCAAATGTTATAATTTCACAGGTGTGTGTGTTGGGGGGGGTGCTAACGGTATCGCTTTGCGTGGTCGTTCGTCGTTTAAAATCCACGTAACCGTTGGTGGTCACTTTCACATCACTACCCGTTCAACGGTATCGACTGCGGTCGTTACGTGGCCCGTCCGCAAAAAAACTGCCTCAGATTACCGCTGGATCCCCTCTACCAACCACAAACCCCATTGGTCACATTTTTATTCCTCCCTACTTTCATCTCCCGTGGTAACGGCACAGCAGCCAATAGGAATCCTGATAAATTAGCCGTGGCAGCAGCGCGACGGAGGATGAGCGCTCGGAGAAAACACCCCCAAATTTTGACGTGCCGTACCCTGCATTTACGGCGATGGCGCCGACCATCTTCAATTACACACTTTTCACTCCCGGCTTTTTCAGTCGTTCAGCCTCTCTAATGATGCAGAAGTGCCTTTTTTTGAAACACGTTTTTTTTTTTTTTTTTTGACGGTCTGTTTAGAGATGAGCTCATGTTCTTTGGCGGCGCTGGAGTGACCTGCACATACACGCGGGGGGCCAGGCCCCCCCCCCCCCCCCACACCACCCCCCCGCCCACCCCCCAGGGTCGGCTGCTCTGTGGGATAAAAGCGCTCTCCACACAAGAGAACACAAAGCGCACCGTTTTATAAGGCCCAGCAGAGATTTTTTTTTAAACGGCGTCTAATGTGATTCAAATGCAGGGCTTTGACCGATGCAGTTCTAGGTGTAGATTGGGAAAGATGGCAGACCTACGAGGTGGGGGGTATGGGGGGTATGGGGGGGGGTATGGGGGGTATGGGGGATGGGGGGGGGGGGGTTGGGGCCCCTTTAGGGAGGGTATAAACCTCCTTCACAGTACCGTCAGAGGGACCTCCCACTCAGTCTAAATTACTGTGACACCACAATTGATTATTATGGGATGCTGGGACATCAGGATCTGATTTACTCCACACACACACACACACACACACACACACACACACACACACACACACACACACACACACACACACACACACACACACACACACACAGAAAAATCCACAAATTATGAGCAGTCACCTTAATTATTTCTGCTTGATATCACAAACCTCCAGGGGGGTGCCCTCCACAAAATTAGGTTTTTATTTTATTATTTTATTTAAGCGTGTATAGGTCCTGTCCCTGGATCACGCAAGCCACCCACAGCAGGGATTTACCCATTTTATCTCAAGCTGTTTGATCTATGGCCGTGTCTGTGCAGTGAAACGTGATTGGTCAATGTTGTATCCCTGTGTAGCATCGATTTGGTCGGTGCTTGTTTCCTTGTGCGGCATTAATTGGTCAGTGTTGTGTCCGTGTACAGCATTAATTGGTCAATGCTGTATCCATGTAGACCATTGATTGGTCAGTGTTGCATCCCAGCGTAGCATTGATTGGTCAGAGTTGTATCTCTGTGTAGCATTGATTGGTCAGAGTTGTATCTCTGTGTAGCATTGATTGGTCAGAGTTGTATCTCTGTGTAGCATTGATTGGTCAGAGTTGTATCTCTGTGTAGCATTGATTGGTTAGAGTTGTATCTCTGTGTAGCATTGATTGGTCAGAGTTGTATCTCTGTGTAGCATTGATTGGTCAGAGTTGTATCTCTGTGTAGCATTGATTGGTTAGAGTTGTATCTCTGTGTAGCATTGATTGGTCAGAGTTGTATCTCTGTGTAGCATTGATTGGTCAGAGTTGTATCTCTGTGTAGCATTGATTGGTCAGAGTTGTATCTCTGTGTAGCATTGATTGGTCAGAGTTGTATCTCTGTGTAGCATTGATTGGTTAGAGTTGTATCTCTGTGTAGCATTGATTGGTCAGAGTTGTATCTCTGTGTAGCATTGATTGGTTAGAGTTGTATCTCTGTGTAGCATTGATTGGTTAGAGTTGTATCTCTGTGTAGCATTGATTGGTCAGAGTTGTATCTCTGTGTAGCATTGATTGGTTAGAGTTGTATCTCTGTGTAGCATTGATTGGTTAGAGTTGTATCTCTGTGTAGCATTGATTGGTTAGAGTTGTATCTCTGTGTAGCATTGATTGGTCAGAGTTGTCTCTTTGTGTAGCATTGATTGGTTAGAGTTGTCTCTTTGTGTACACGGCTCTTCTCCATTGTAAAGTGTGTATCTGTCCTTGACCTGGCTTATTCACTAATGGTGAATGTCCCACCGTAGGAAGTGTGTGTTGAAACCCCCCCCTGTAGCGGCGGGCACACTTACGCTTGCAGCGCCATGTGTAATTGCCTCTATTCCTTCATTCTATTCATTAGCATTGTTTTATGGCCGGGCTTAAAGCTTTTATTGATAGCCTACACGGGGTAGTAAAAACGTGCCATTATTTTCAGAAAGGGATTTATTGCTGCGCTCTGTCTTGTTATAAACACCTGTTTGTTGCACAGGTATTGGGCAACTTGATGATAAAATATGTCACTTAAGAGAGAAAAAAAAAAAAAAAAAAACTAAGAGCAGGAAGCGTTGGGCATTAAACTAGTCCGTGTTAAATATCCCAGCCCTGTGGATCTCACTCATCTGTCACCTGCAGACGGCCGCTATTTTTCACCCCTGTCCGTCCCCACCAGTCCTCGCTGACGGTCCGATTATTGATTGGCTGTGTGAAGGCCTGTCTCCACCCACGCGCAGAGGGAGGGAGAGAGAGAGAGAGAGAGGGAGAGAGAGAGAGGGGGGGAGGTGAAGAGAGAGGAGATGCCGCTCTGAAAACAGCGCTTTTTAAATCACAGAAAGACACTTGCATTACCCGGGACCCACAGTCAGCACAGGAAGTGCCCTGTCCTGTTTCCTGTTTCACCCCAGCCTGGGGGGGGGGGGCACAATAAAACGAACTACACACTGAGTTTCCTTTAGAGAGCTGCTGTGTTTATTCATTTCTCCCCATGTCCTCTGTAGGGGACATAAGAGATACATACTGTAGGCAGCCTCACTTGATTTTAATTTATTTCTCTATTTTTGCATGTATAAAAAAAAAAAAGAGATAAATATCTATTGTCCTTTTTGAAGGCGCTATTTGTGTAGTGTTGATTAATGAGTGGTGGAGATGCTCAGACAGACTATCTTTTCTGCTTCTGAAAGCGTGCGCAATCAAGATTATTTGGGTCGTAGGCAGTGACACAAACCATTCATTTACATATATTTATCAAGTAATTACCTACGACTGCAGCGTGGCGTATTTAGGGTACCTGACGGGGGGAATGGTCCGGGCGTCCCTGAATAATTCAGAGAGCGGACTCGGCGGTAATAAGCAGGTTTGCTGGTTTAAGGAAGACGTAGACCTCATCCTGCATTTCATAGCCTTTGGTGATGCCGTGTTTTAATCCTTTCTCTACTCAAAAGCTTTTTTTGCACTTTACGTTCTCAGGAAAGTGCCTCTGTGGGCAAGTTCCAAGGTGGCAAAATAAGCCGTCATTTTACTTCCTTTTTAACAGCTGCAATGGCGGCTTGCCGTTTTTTTTAAATGTATGTCCCCAGAAGTGAGAGAGGCAAACCTCTACCCGCTGATCTTTTCCCGGGTCAACAGTTAAACTTAGGGCTGGTTTGATTGAGGCTTTTAAATTCATAAAAGGGATTAATAAAGTGAACTACAAGACATTCTTCATACAAGAGTTCTGTCAGTAGAGCGAAGGGGTATAGAAGGAAATTAGAAAAATGTTAAGGAAGTACGTCTTCACACAGAGAGTAGTCACCGCGTGGAATAGCTCGCCAGGTCATGTAGTAGAGGCAGACACTCTGGGGGTTTTCAAGGCCAGGCTTGAAACAGTGCGAGATATTATGTAGTTTGTAGTTAATCTGTGAGCACTAGGTACCCTTTAGTGGTAGGAGCGTTGTTGGCTGAATGGACTGTTCTCATCATTATGTTATGTTATGTTATGTTTACCCAGCTTGTTTGTGGCTTTTCTTTGGGGAGCCAGAAATAAACTTGTAAAATTAATTAATTGTAATGGTTACCATCCATCCATCCATCCATTATCTAACCCGCTTATTCCTGATCAGGGTCGCCGGGGTAATGGTTGCCATGCTACCAAAAGAAAAAAGGCACGAGAAAAGCTGTGATGTTTCGGCGGGAAAAGTAGCAGCTGTTTCTCTGCAAGCTTGTTTATGATAACTCTGCAGAACATTTCACTGGAGTCAACATCTTTGGGTCTGTGCTCAAAAAAAGCCCCTTACCTGTTTCCCGCTTTCTGCCTGCAAATTTCATTATGATTAGCTATTAGCGCGTATCCTGGGAGATTTATATAGCTCATGTTTTTACATAATAATATAGCCTTTCACAAACCCATTCATAATGCAGAGTACCTCTTTAAAACAGTCGGATTAACTGCAAACACGCTGGGTCTGTTTTTGTTGCCTGAAATATTAAGATTGGTAATTTGTGTTGTGCTTTTTAAATTTTATTTTATTTTTTTAACAAAAATATATTGTACTTTTGCGTGTGTTCATTTTGGTGGTGTGGAGCTGGCGTTTTTAAAGGTCTAGTCACGGCGTTGCTTGATCTATGCCCTCAGCTCTGGGCTGCATGCGAGAACCGCGAGCGTCGCGAGATCTGCCGTGACCTTACGCACCGTTTACAACTCCGAGGCACGTCTGCGTCACGCGTGGGCGGAATCTCGCCAGGAATCCTGGGAAACTGACAGGGCCCGCCAGGAGAAATAAGTCCAGTCCAAAACCGCAGTCAATATTATTATTTTGTTATTCATGTATTTTATTAGTTTTGACTTTTTGTTGCACCTCTCTTTGAACATAAAAATGCATAATGACGCGAACGGGCTTTTCACCCCATCGAGACGGGCCATTCACCCCATCGAGACGGGCTATTCACCCCATCGAGACGGGCTATTCACCCCATCGAGACGGGCTATTCACCCCATCGAGACGGGCTATTCACCCCATCGAGACGGGCTATTCACCCCATCGAGACGGGCTATTCACCCCATCGAGACGGGCTATTCACCCCATCGAGACGGGCTATTCACCCCATCGAGACGGGACATTGCTTTGATTCATATGATTGTGCTTTCCATATTATAGTATTCTCCGTTTATGAACATTAGTTCTAGAAAGGCTTTTTACATACAGCATGAATGATAATAATAATAATAATAATGTATTATTATTATTAGAATGTACAGGAGGCTGGTAAAAGATGGTTCTTGCTTTTGCAGAACATTATTATTTTTTATTCTTATTAGACTGTACAGGTTTCTGATAAAAAGTGGTGCTTGCTCTTGCTGAACATAATTACATATTATTATTATTATTATATAAGTATAAGACATTATGCTTATGGACATGATAAGCCTCTGAGCCTCGGCAGCCCCACTCATTTCCCAGAACTTTATATTTTTCATATATGGAAAATAATTAGTTTTGTCTCCAGTCAGTTGAGTTCCCATTAACTTTAATTAAAATATTGATAATAATAAAAATGATAAATATAATTGTATTTTGAACCATTTTATAAAACCAAAACCACTTTATATATATATTTTTTTTTTATTAGAGATGCGATGTGTTATTTAAAAAAATCTATTTCATGTTCTGTAAAGATTAGCTGGAAATGAGTTATTTTTTTCAGGTTTCATAATGTTGTAGCAGATGGATGGAGTATTGGCCTATATTGCGTATTCTGTAAGAATGTTGATTGCTGGCTATTTTGGCTCTCACCTGTACTGTTAATATAAGCTAAGTGCAGAAGAGAATGGGCAAAGGGCCTGTTGCATTAATATACAGCAATTAATTTATATATGAACATTAATGATTATACAGCAATTAATTTATATATGAACATTAATGATTATACAGCAATTAATTTATATATGGACATTAATAATATACAGCAATTTGTATATGAACAATACTAATATACAGCAATTAATTTATATATGAACATTAATATACAGCAATTCATTGATATATGAACATTAATAACATACAGAAATTTATTTAAATATGAACATTAATATATATCAATTATTTATTTTATGTGTGAACTATTTACAAATGTAATGTAAATGTCAATGCAAGCAATTAAAAATTTTTTTGTCAGGTTTATTTTCGGTAATAAGGCATTTCTGTGAATGTAATTTCCATGGGTGATTTGTTTCCCAGCATGCATTGTGGAATTATCAGTTATGTAAAGTCCTCGTGCGCTAATTGATCTAGCCTGCTCCACAGAGCCATTAGGGTTACAGCAGCAGCCTCCCAGCAAGCCTGCTCCACAGAGCCATTAGGGGTACAGAGCCATTAGGGGTACAGCAGCAGCCTCCCAGCGAGCCCACCTGGGATTTAAACCTGCAACCTCCGTGTTTGCGTTACCATCCAGTATTATGTCACAAGACTTTAAAATAAGGATGGAAAAATTAAAAGCTGTGCTGGTGGGCATATGTGAGCTGGACTGTGTAGCCATCTTGTATTCACTTTCAGTTAAAAAAGATTTAACTTATTTAGTTAGCATCAGGGTTACGATCAATTACATTTCAGTCAATTCAGTCAATTCAGGAAATAAAATTGAAATTCAGTTAATGAAATAGAAAATGGTGATAATTTTCTATCAGGTTAATAATCTCTCTCTATTTTAGTGTTTCTGGGTGGACTGGTCTTAAATGAAATTGACCCCAACACTGGTTAGCCTTGGTCTTTTTTTAAATTCTGTCATTCATTAAAAAAATTTTTAATGTGCCGTGCAGTGTTTTCTTCCATCTAACCTTGGAGAACATGAGAAATGATTTTTTTTTTTTTGGAAAAGGTGTGCATTCGCTTAACCTTGCTTGATTGCCCAAGCATGGTGGTGTCAGTTTGAAATAAAATTTAAAAAAGAAAAAAAGTATTTCTTTCACCCCATCCATATTTTATCCAGCCACCTCAAATCAGTACTGTCTTTGAGTGACTAAATGAACAAGCATGGACATTATTTAATTAATCAATGACAATTAAATCGCCATTTCAAATATCAGTATTTTTATGTGCATTTCTTTTTCTTTTTCAAGTCTTTAAAAAAAAAATACATTTCAGAAATTGCCGAACTTACCTACACTTGTGTATACAGTTAGCATATCTACATGTCCTGACCAACACCTATGTATACAGGTAATATACCTACATGTCCTGACCAACACCAGTGTATACAGGTAATATACCTACATGTCCTGACCAACACCTGTGTATACAGGTAATATACCTACATGTCCTGACCAACACCAGTGTATACAGGTAATATACCTACATGTCCTGACCAACACCTGTCCGGCTCCATTGGACATACAGTAAACCCCAGATTTAAGTCTGATCAAACACAGCTTGACTTAAGGCTACTGTTGTTTCTGGAATTCCTTCTGTGATTAACATTCCTACAGATACCAGCACTTTTTTTATTTTTTTGAGCATTGATTGTGCTCATTGATTTTTGTGCTTTGTTTTTGCTCCATGTGTAAGCAGAGATATCGACACGTGGAATTCTGCAATATTGTTCAACGCATTTCATTTGTAAGACGAAATTTATAATGATAACAATAATGTACTTAATCCAAAGCTTTGAGAGACTGCAGGATGGGACAAAGGAGTAATTAGACTTGATTATTCTATATGTTACATTATTTTTATTACATTATTATATTTTTTAAATATTTCACTCTCCGTTAACATACTGAATTGGTGTTAGCATGTCCTTTATGTGACTGATGAAAATATGTTGAGCATATACAGTCAGGTCCATAAATATTTGGACATTGACAAAGTCATTGTTATTTTAGCTATCTACCACAGCATATTGGGGTTGAAATTAAATAATGAATATGAGCTGTGTGCAGACGTTCAGCTTTAATTTGAGGCTTTTTAATTTGAACCAGGTATTCCATACTGTTCCAGCCCAATTCACATAGAGATCCATTCAAATGCAGAGACGTTATAGTACCAGAAAATGTTGTTGGGTCACAGACATCAGGAAGTTATGGCAAGCAAAGGATATACCACCTTATATTGAATATGATGACTTTAAGTTTGTTAATTTGTCCAATTACTTTTGGTCCCCTAAAATGGTGGGGACTATAGATGAAAGGTTCTGTAATTCCTACACCGTTCACCCAATTTGGATGTAAATATCCTCAAATTAAAGCTGAAATCTGCACTTTGAGCTCATATTCATTATTAGACAGCTAAAATAGGACCTGACTGTTTGTGAATGCTTTACCTGACAAATTAATCTCCGACAGTATAAACAAAAAAGGTCCTTTAATGCTTAAAATTTAATGCTGAAAATGGTATTTAAAAGTTGGGAAAGGCGTGACAGACCCGTATAACTTGGGTTTAAAGGTATTAAAAATATATCTTAGGGTAACTTTTCTATCTGTTTTCTTTTCAAATGTAAATGACTTCCTAGTGCGCCCTGCATTTGTAAGTGTTCAACTTAGCCTTGTGCGTCCGCGTCTGCCGATCTTTAAAAACTGAGACCTAGGGAGAGGGAGAGAATCAGAATAATGGAATTATTCTTGATCCAAGTGCGACGGGAGGGTATAAAAGTATATATGAAGTCTATTTTTTCTTTTTTAAATGGCGATAACCTTGCTCAGAGGTTGCAAGGGTATGTATTGAAAGTGAAATGATTACGTGGGTGAGAGAGAGGGAGAGAGGGAGAGAGGGAGAGAGGGAGAGAGGGAGAGGGAGTGCTGAATGTGTGCAGCGGATGGACTGAATAGGGCAGTGCCCAAGCAGTGGGCCCATTGTCCTGTCATTCAGTGTAAAGGCCACGCGATACGATGAACAATGCTACTGTACCGCTCTGCGCTAATACTGCACTATACAACTACAGTGTGTCCCAAAGGTGTTGGGACAGTGACACATTCTCTGGCTCTGTACTCCAGGACATTGGGTTTGAAGTGTTACAGTGACTGTGAGGTTAAAGTTCAGATTTTCAGCTTTAATTTGAGGGTTTGTACGTCCGTATCGGGTGAACCGCGTAGCATTTTTACACATGGCGCCCTAAAATGTGGGGGACTAAGTCCTAACGCTTTTGGAGTGCACTGTACCCCGCATTTCCCCCACTGTACCCCGCATTTCTGCCGCACTCAGAAGAATCATGCTTCTAGAAATCAGGAAATTTCAAGAATTCATTTATTTATTTATTTTTTTTAAATCATTTTTTATTTTTTTGCACTTAAAAAAAAAAAAAAGAAAAAAAAAAATATATATATTTATTTTATTATTTTTTTTAACTTAATTTGTTTTTTGCATGCGTCTTTCACGGAGAAGCCTGTTTATGGCCAAAACTGAAAATCATTGTTTTTTTAATTTTTATCCATGGATCAAAAAAAAAAAGTTAATTGCCAGCACATTATAACTCGATCGCTAATGCGCTCCAAGCCCAATTGCCGATGCCGTGCAAATCAGACGAGGGGCTTATTTTTAAATCAATCGCAAACACGCCGTAAATGTTTCACCGCTTTTACTAGGGTCGGAACTGAAATATGCGCAATTTTCACGTTGAGTGAATTTTGAATCCTGGTGCGAGAGGCTTCATTACTCTGGAGTTGGCAGATCAGTCGGTGTGCCAGTCTGTCGAGAGATGAAAACATGCCTAATACCCTGGGTTTATCCGCTGTGCTCGCGTTAGCGCCTTTAGCAGTCTTATCTGGCACAAAGCCGCTGGGGAAACGGCCTCACACGCTATATTACATTATTACCGTCCGTCCGTCCGTCTGCATGTACCGCCAGTGTTTGACTGGACAGACTGTGGTCAGTTCTGGGGTGTAGACTGTGGTCAGTTCTGGGGTGTAGACTGTGGTCAGTTCTGGGGTGTAGACTGTGGTCAGTTCTGGGGTGTAGACTGTGGTCAGTTCTGGGGTGTAGACTGTGGTCAGTTCTGGGGTGTATTTAGAGAAAATCACTCTGTGCTTTGTGTTGGGGCAGGTTGAGCAGGACAGATCTTTAGAGCAGCCGGCCTGTGTCTTTCTTTTGTTTATTTTAAAATGTATTTTTCTCACTTTATTCAGACTAGGGGGGAGACGGACGGAGGCGGGATCGATGGCAGTACGGGAAGTGGAATGGCGGGGGTTGGAGACGGGGGGGGGGGGGGGGGGGGTTTAGCGGGAGGGGGGCGGGGGGGTTTAGCGGGAGGGGGGCGGGGGGTTTAGCGGGAGGGGGGGCGGGGGGTTTAGCGGGAGGGGGGCTCGTACGTGTTGAGAGTCGGCTGCGCTACACCCTGGGTCAGAGATTTGTGGTGGGGGCGTCGGTTTAGTCCACCACTGTTGTGGTGTCTCTCCTTGGCATTTGAAGTTTGGAATTGAGAGTTTGGGGGGGGGGGGGGGGGCGGGGCGTTTGTGGGGGTGTTCTCCTGGTTCCTCCAGGAGTCGGGTGGATAAAATATTAAAGAGCCGCTGAAATCCTATTCCTGTTTTTAGCCTGGTATCCTTAATGCTTAATTTACTATTCATATGCTGATTACGGAAAGCTTGGGAGTGTTTGGAAGGTCGAGCTTCACTTGGCTTGCTTTGTGTTTCTCTTTCAGCTACCCATCTCTTTCTTTCTTTCTCTCTCTCTCTCTCTCTCTCTCTCCTCCTTCCTGGGGTCTTTATTTTATCCTCCACCAAGGTCAGGGCAGGCAAAGCCAGCAGCAGTAGCCTGAGGTCTGCAGTGATGAGAGAATCACTCTGTACAGTTACAGTGCGTCTAAACATGCAGGAAGGACCTGTGTTGCTCCTAGCAACTTCCAATAATGTGTGTGTGCTGTAGGGATAATATCCTGCTGTGTGTGCGTGTGTGTGTGTGTGTGTGTGTGTGTGTGTGTGTGCGTTTGTGTGTCGCTCCTTGTGTACCATGGTGATAATTTCCTCCATTGTCGGAATGAGTGGCAGGGATCATTGACAGGTTTTTCAGTGAAAATGTCACACTGTGTAAAACAGCCTAGTATTGATCTGATGAATGGCACTGAAATGCCACATCTGTGTGGAGAGTATGTATGGGCGCAAAGATGTCCAGTGACATCACTTCCTTTTGTTGCAGCCCTTGCAGGTGGGGGGTAGTGGTTGGGGATGGGGGGGGGGGGGGGGGGGGGGGGGGGGTCGATTGAGTCTCCAAAGGTCAGAGCAAGTATCCAATTCAGAGTAAGCTTGCTTATCACAATACCATTTATACAGGTTCTTTTGAAAATGGACAAAAAAAGCTGTAAAATCTGTCTGTCTGTCTGTCAGTGTACTTAGATAATCAGTCTGTATCATACAGCAGGATGTATGTGTGGGAAGGATTGAGGATTGAACTCTTCATTTAAAATTTGTGTGCAGTAGTTAGAGATCCTGGTGTAACTACGGATGAAACGGCATACCGGTATGAGGTACACTGTGCTTTTGAACTGTAATGTAATAATCTCATAAATCAGATGATATGCTGTGGTAAATGACGACAGTGTGTGACGGATGACATTAGTCTCTGACAGATTATAGCACCCTCCGTGAGCAGGCTCCACTGAATGTGCTTCCTTTGGTTTTGAAAAGAAAGACGGAGAAAGGCGGAGTTGTGTTGGCGAATGAGACCTTGATCTGTAGGCAATGCGGAGAAAATAACAGACATTTCAACTGATTGCTTTATAAAAAAAATATCTTAAAAAATGGATGATATTTTTGGGATGAGTTATCATAGAGTGAGAATCTCATGTGTTTGCACCCCGAGGCCACACTGTAGCTTTATTTACAGGTTAGTCCTTTCAGGTGCAGAAATGCGTCTCTTTGAGGTGCCAGGCACATATTACCCAGAATACCCGTCTCTACCAGAGTGCTTACTCTCCTTTGTCCTTCCGTCCTGAAAAACGTTCTTGCTTTTAATATAGACCAATGAGAGAGTTTCTCCTTCGGATAAGCCAATCAGGAGCTACCATTGTTGCAGAACCTTTTATTGTGCTGTCTAACCTAGAGGGCCTGATTCAGTCTAACTGCAATGCAGCGTTAAAGACAAAGCACACTGGTTAGATTTAACGTGAATGTAGACTGAGGCGTGAGTGTGTGGTTGTGCGTGCGTGCGTGTGTGTGCGTGTGTAAGATGTGTTGGTGCTAACTGGAATGAGGGGAGCTCTTGAGGCTCTGCGCTAAGTGTGTGTGTGCGTGCGTGTGTAAGATGTGTTGGTGCTAACTGGAGTGAGGGGAGCTCGTGAGGCTCTGTGCTAAGTGTGTGTGTGTGTAAGATGTGTTGGTGCTAACTGGAATGAGGGGAGCTCGTGAGGCTCTGCGCTAAGTGTGTGCGTGTGTGTGCGTGTGTAAGATGTGTTGGTGCTAACTGGAATGAGGGGAGCTCTTGAGGCTCTGCGCTAAGTGTGTGCGTGTGTGTGCGTGTGTAAGATGTGTTGGTGCTAACTGGAATGAGGGGAGCTCTTGAGGCTCTGCGCTAAGTGCGTGTGTGTGCGTGTGTAAGATGTGTTGGTGCTAACTGGAATGAGGGGAGCTCTTGAGGCTCTGCGCTAAGTGTGTGTGTGTGTGCGTGTGTAAGATGTGTTGGTGCTAACTGGAATGAGGGGAGCTCGTGAGGCTCTGCGCTAAGTGTGTGTGTGTGTGTGCGTGTGTAAGATGTGTTGGTGCTAACTGGAATGAGGGGAGCTCGTGAGGCTCTGCGCTAAGTGTGTGTGTGTGTGCGTGTGTAAGATGTGTTGGTGCTAACTGGAATGAGGGGAGCTCGTGAGGCTCTGCGCTAAGTGTGTGTGTGTGTGCGTGTGTAAGATGCGTTGGTGCTAACTGGAATGAGGGGAGCTCTTGAGGCTCTGCGCTAAGTGTGTGTGTGTGCGTGTGTAAGATGTGTTGGTGCTAACTGGAATGAGGGGAGCTCTTGAGGCTCTGCGCTAAGTGTGTGTGTGTGTGCGTGTGTAAGATGTGTTGGTGCTAACTGGAATGAGGGGAGCTCTTGAGGCTCTGCGCTAAGTGTGTGTGTGTGTGCGTGTGTAAGATGTGTTGGTGCTAACTGGAATGAGGGGAGCTCTTGAGGCTCTGCGCTAAGTGTGTGTGTGTGTGTGCGTGTGTAAGATGTGTTGGTGCTAACTGGAATGAGGGGAGCTCGTGAGGCTCTGCGCTAAGTGTGTGCGTGTGCGTGTGTAAGATGTGTTGGTGCTAACTGGAATGAGGGGAGCTCGTGAGGCTCTGCGCTAAGTGTGTGTGTGTGTGCGTGTGTAAGATGTGTTGGTGCTAACTGGAATGAGGGGAGCTCGTGAGGCTCTGCGCTAAGTGTGTGTGTGTGCGTGTGTAAGATGTGTTGGTGCTAACTGGAATGAGGGGAGCTCTTGAGGCTCTGCGCTAAGTGTGTGTGTGTGTGCGTGTGTAAGATGTGTTGGTGCTAACTGGAATGAGGGGAGCTCGTGAGGCTCTGCGCTAAGTGTGTGTGTGTGTGCGTGTGTAAGATGTGTTGGTGCTAACTGGAATGAGGGGAGCTCGTGAGGCTCTGCGCTAATGGCTTCTCTAATTTTCCACCTCTGTGTTTGGCACAGTTAACCAATCAAAACCCAACAAACGCATCTCTTCATGTCAGCCGCCTTGGCATTTGCATTTGAATATAAAGTGCTGATTTCTTTTTGTTTTGTGTTAAATGGTTATTGTTCAGGATCGACAGCCCCAGTCTTGTCTGTATGCCATGGGTTCATTTTTTTTTTTTGTATCCGGAAGAGGACAAAATTTACGGTATCTTTTTAATTCGTCACCATTCCAAGACTTATTTTTCTGTTGCTGTTGATGTAGTAATTGTATAATAAGAATAATTATTATAATGCACAGTGGTATGTCTGTTTTGACATTTTTATCATTGCTGTTGTGATTATTGTTACTAATATTTAAAATTTTATTTTTATCATTATCATAAGCATCTTACTAGAGAGCATTAGCGACTGTACTAACCTGTGATGTTTCTTGTGTTAGCAAGATGGGCACTAAATTCAGACTAAACAAAAAAAAGTCACGATAGATATTGCAGAAAATATTTCAAACCGTACAAAGCTGTAGTTTTAGATGATCAGGAAATGTGTGTGTGTATCAGAGCCCCCCACCCCCTGCCCCCGTCGTGCCCAAAATGAGTCCGTTAGGAGTGAGGGACGCTCGGGATGCGTTTCTGGCCTTTGTTCCTCCGTTTCTCTGTCGCTGCCATATTGACTCAGCAGCGCATTAATGCCTCAGCGTCACGAACGCCGCATTCGTGCAAAAACAACAGTGTTCTATAATTACATGTTGAGTGTCAGTGCAGTAATTAAGAGTGATGGAACCAGACAGAGTGTTAATGTACAAATGCCTTGAAGGCCAGAAACTGCGTAGAAATTATATTTCTGACTGCTAATGGCAAAGGCGAACTGAAGAAAACTCAAAATAAAACTTAAACAAAAATAGAACAAACAGAACAACCTGAAACTTACACTGCGAACAATCCGCAGTCAATATGATTAATGTCAAAGTCCTGTTTCATTCTTTGGCTGCAACTTATTTGACTTATTTACCTGACTTTATAGACTCCGCCAGGTTCTGGGTAGGGTAGTTCTTAAGTGTTTTACATCCTCACGTGACCGATCAGGGGCCAGGTGGCCAATGGTTTTTGGGCCTGTCCCATGGGATTGTGGGAAATGTAGTCTTATTGGTGGGCATGTTTGAAAGCAGTGCCGTCATGTGATGGTACTGATGTCTTAAGTATCTCCCTCTTCTCCCTCTGCAGCTCACTTGGTGAGTTTCTAGCTGTCCTTTCAGTTTTATGCGCATTAATAATGGATGCGTTTTAAAATGCAAACACTTATGGAAATTCTGTCCTATTGTGATTAATGAAGAGGAGATTTCTTAACCGATTTTTAAAGTTTAATGCAGGTGATATGGAATTACGAGCACTTGTAGGACATTGTATGCATATGTGTGCATGCTTACACGTGTGTGTGTGTGTGTTCATAAACAACTTTATTTTCTGAGCACTGGAGCAGTTCTATAAGGAAATATGTGTGCAGTGTGTGAGCGCTCAGTGTTGTTGTAGTAATGCGCTAAATTAAGCAGTAACTGCTACATTAGACACAGCCTCCACTCTATTCTACCCTCACCTCCACTCTACCACTCTATACTACCCTCACCTCCACTCTACCGCTCTATACAACACTCACCTCCACTCTACCGCTCTATACAACACTCACCTCCACTCTACCGCTCTATACTACCCTCACCTCCACTCTACCGCTCTATTCTACCCTCACCTCCACTCTACCGCTCTATACTACCCTCACCTCCACTCTACCGCTCTATACTACCCTCACTTCCACTCTACCGCTCTATACTACCCTCACCTCCACTCTACCGCTCTATACTACCCTCACCTCCACTCTACCGCTCTCTACTACCCTCACCTCCACTCTACCGCTCTATACTACCCTCACCTCCACTCTAACGCTCTATACTACCCTCACCTCCACTCTACCACTCTATTCTACCCTCACCTCCACTCTACCGCTCTATTCTACCCTCACCTCCACTCTACCGCTCTATTCTACCCTCACCTCCACTCTACCGCTCTATACTACCCTCACCTCCCCTCTACCGCTCTATTCTACCCTCACCTCCACTCTACCGCTCTATACTACCCTCACCTCCCCTCTACCGCTCTATTCTACCCTCACCTCCACTCTACCGCTCTATACTACCCTCACCTCTACTCTACCACTCTATTCTACCCTCACCTCCACTCTGCCGCTCTATTCTACCCTCACCTCCACTCTACCGCTCTATACTACACTCACCTCCCCTCTACCGCTCTATTCTACCCTCACCTCCACTCTGCCGCTCTATTCTACCCTCACCTCACCTCTACCGCTCTATTCTACCCTCACCTCAACTCTACCGCTCTATGCTACCCTCACCTCCCCTCTACCGCTCTATACTACCCTCACCTCCACTCTACCGCTCTATTCTACCCTCACCTCCACTCTACCGCTCTATACTACCCTCACCTCCACTCTACCGCTCTATTCTACCCTCACCTCCACTCTACCGCTCTATACTACCCTCACCTTCACTCTACCGCTCTATACTACCCTCACCTTCACTCTACCGCTCTATACTACCCTCACCTCCACTCTACCGCTCTATTCTACCCTCACCTCCACTCTACCGCTCTATACTACCCTCACCTCCACTCTACCGCTCTATACTACCCTCACCTCCACTCTACCGCTCTATACTACCCTCACCTCCACTCTACCGCTCTATTCTACAATCACCTCCACTCTACCGCTCTATTCTACCCTCACCTCCACTCTACCGCTCTATTCTACCTTTATAGCTGCTGTTTATAGAATTTTCATATTTCGGGCTTAAATTACGGGGGCAGGCTCTGGTGCTGCTTTTTCAGGCGGGGCAGCCCGGCGGCGTGGCGGCGGACTCCGCACTTTGAGAAAATCGCCATGGAAACTGAAGGGGATGCATTGGCATCAGTTGCTCGGTGAGGACT
>CM056381.1:3790623-3853123 GCA_029718625.1 Synaphobranchus kaupii | reverse complement strand
CTCTAGTCTCACGCGTTTGTTACTCACTGCAGTTACATAGGATACATAGGATATCATTGTGTGCTGGAATGGATCAGTATTTATATATATATATACAGTATATATATATATTTTTTTTTTTTTACTATATTGATTTATTTACTTGGCAGGCTTTCTTATCCAGATTGATGTAAACGGCCGTCATGTCAGGATCTTTTGCAAGGTCACAGGGTCAACGAGAATAATCCTAAAACAGAGCGCAGTAACTGAGTACCAAGCTGAAAAATAGATTAAATAAAGCAGACAATAGATGTTCAAATGTTTGTACTTTAAGAGAAATGTTTTCTCTAATGTACAATTTAGGCAAAACCAATAAAAGATATTCATAAGGCGTCTTCTGTAGCGAAACCTCACAAACCCCCAAAATGGCAATGGTGATATTATCTATTAAAGATTCCCAAATGTCTATTCAACCACCTTTCTACTGCTGTTTTACCCTGCCCGTTAGTCTTTTCCCTGCAGTGATGAGACTTATTACAGAAATGTAATTTGGTTGGGTTACATTAACCATGTTTGTTCATCTATTAGCATTAATCCTACCTGAGTGCTTGCGCTTTTTACATTGCTCTGGATAAGAGACTCTCTTAAATTAATGTAAATGGAACAAATATGTCCCATATTATTGCTCATTTGAAACGATCATAGTTCTTTGCTGTTGGAAGCACCGGTCACGTGATTGATTGGGTGGACTGGCGGTACAGTTTTAGGGGTGATGTCTCACAGGGGGGGCGTGAGTTCATCGATTCAAAGGGCCGGATTACGAACCGTTTTCTCCAGTCAGTTAATGAGAGCGGTTTCGCCTGCTTGGGTTTTCGAACAGATTAGTTAGCGGAAAGAGCCGTGCTGCTGTTCTGATCTTGTCTTTGTAGGTAGAGCGTAGAACAAGTGTTCCACACGGAAGACAGCAGCCTAATTATAAAGGGAAGCTGAATATTTTTAATTGGAGCAGGTCTTGTTCTGGCAGGTCTCAGCTCTCAGGATTAGAAATGACATGAATACATTTTGAACACAAACTCTCCGGAATGAGTGCACATTATTACCGGCTTTGCGGTAATGTGTGCTCTCTGCAAATTGCCCTCAACTGTCATTTTTGCCGGGCGCCAGGCCGCCCTAGAACAGCGAATCTTGCTAACTGACTGACTGTCTACCTTGTTGAATGTCTCGCGAGAAGTGGCGTAAATAGGCAGAGTAACTGGTGGAAGTATACTGATCTCGCGGTGTTTGTGTGTGTGTGTAACCACGGTTACCTAACAACCGAACGCCAAAAGGTGCATTTTGCCCACTGACATGAAAGGATATTTCCGTATTGAAATACCAAATCATTACTCCCATGACATTACATGAAAATAACAGTCAAAAATCCTAAAAACGTAATTATAAAGTCTCACCATAGCTAGCTAGCTAACTAGTTTACAATATCTTGACTTCTGGCTAACGTTGCAGTGCTTCCCCTAACTTGACTCATCTATGGCACACCTCCACAGCATGGCCACAAAATAAATTCAGTAGGCTACATAGTCGTCACTAACGGGATTTATTTAACAGAGGCTTGTTCGGAGACGCACTGTCATGACAGATGAACGACCACGTCGCTCCTAACGAATGGGGAAATACTGCTTGATGCTAACCGTAGCTAGGCATGATGGCTGATCGATCGGTCAGTTTAGCTAACTAGCTACCTAGCCTGACAGCAAGCAACGTTATTTCATTAATTGATAGTTAGCTAGTAGCAATCACTTACCATACAATTTCACGTTTCACTCTCTAGCAGGAGCCGAGTGAACGGATAGGACAGCATCAGTCTCACACGGTCCTGTTTTCGAAATCTATGTTCAATGTTTTGTAGATTGTAAATTTGTTTTTCAAGCCTTAATTAGTCAATGCTGTTTTAGAGACTTAAGAGGCTGTCCTCTTTAAATATGCTTTCTAATGTTTAACTCACTTCGACTAATTTGAGTGCCGTCTCAAAAATAGGCCTAATTAGGATAACGTTAGCTACATTCTTTAACTCATTCACAGATTATTGCCTGATCCATGTTAAGCAATCGTACGTTAGTCATCTTTGTCGCTGTCATTTCTTAATCATTAAGCTACATATCGGTCTGGATTATTCAGCGAATTGTTTGATTAACTAGGCTATTCAAGCCAAATAAACGGAAACAAGTCTAATGATGTAGCCTATACACCCGCTTTTCCAGCGCACCAGCTAGCAATAGGCTACATATAGGCTAATAAGTCAGCTAGCTACACTTTTTATGATGCAAAGAAAGTGCTAGCACAGAAAAACAATTCATTGATATGTTATTCAGTTAATTTGCTTGATAATATAGAACTATAAATGGAAACAGGCCAATTACTAATATCCGTATAAAGGTAAGGTTATAAGTTACAGGTACACTGGATCATAATGTAGGCTAGTTGACATGGACATGGTTCCTTACCGGGGGATTCGAGGATGTCATTTTTTTTGTGCTTTCTTTTTATTGGCATCAACATACAAAAGACCAGCTGTTACTATGATATTTTCTACAACAATTACTGCTACCGCTATACTGATGCTATAGCTGCTACTGTGTGTGTGTGTGTGTCTGGATCCTCACAGGATCAGTCATGCTGTGAGGTTCCAGACACGTGCACACACACACATATACACACACACAAACGTGCACACACAGACATGCACACATGGATGCACCCATGCACGCGCACACTCACACGCACACACACTATCGCACACGCACACACACGACACAAACACACATGCACGCACACGCACACACACGCGCACACACACACACACATGAACCACAAACGGTTGGCAGAAGCATTCAGAGCCCTATAAAAAGCAGAGATTTATTGTTGTTCTGAGCAGCTCAGAATCCTCCCTTCACTCTCAATCAATATTTATTTTTGTACAGACTGTTTACAGCAGCTTCTCACACAGCTTCTCAGCAGACAGAGAAAAGCACCCCAGCTGATCCCCAAATTAGGGCGCAAAAACCCCAATGTTGCTCCATGACCCCCCTTAAAGCGCCGTGAAGCTAAACTCCGGGGAGACGGGCGGGATGCAGGAAATAGAAGGTCACAATTATCCCAGGGAAATAAAAATAGGCGGCTGCTTAGCAGTGACAGGGTGGCTCCGGTCCTCAGATAACCAGCCCCGCGCGTTGTTTGCTCCAGTGTCGCTCATCACGACTGTGAAGACATCTGTTCCAGGAGCTCCGGTTGGCAGGGTAACGGTTAGTACAACGTTTAGGGAACCAGCTTTGTCACTCGGAGGTTGCAGGTTCGATTCTCAGGTGGGGAACAGCTGCTGCTTTACCCTTGAGCGGGGGGTGCCTATCCCGAATCGCTTCAGTACACATCCAGCTGCTAGAAATGGATCGTGTGTAAAAGAATGTACACTGTGTAATTCTCTTTCCAAAGGGTCATTATGACTGAAGGGAACTTGGACTACCTTAGTCACAGAGTATTAGTTTAGATGGTAGTAGTTTGTATGCCACTGTATTATACACTGTTATACAGTAGTAATGCTAACATGGCTGTGTGCGAGGCAATTGATAGTTGTTTGTTTTTAATTCATTTTAATTATATCACTGTTTTGATTGTAATTATTTACTGATGTTTTTATTTCTGTACAGCGCATTGAGCATGTGAAATGCACTCAATAAATCAAATTATTATTATTAATAATAATAATAATAATAATAATAATAATAATAATAATAATAATAATAATAATTATTATTATTATTATTAAGCCTAAATGTAAGCAGACAGTGCTGATGAGGCCCTCCGGGTAAAAGTGGCACAGGTGGGGGGGGGTAAATGTCTTTTACACTCCAGAACACAGCCTGAGTCCTTGAGACCCTACTGAGCATGCTCAGTGCGGGGGCCACAGTTCCGCATGGTGGAGGGATTAGCTGCAGAAACACGGGGCGCTTTTATCTTTGCCTGCAGACCGCTCCCTACCTCCCTCTCTCTCTCCCTACCTCCCTCCCTCGCTCCCTACCTCCCTCCCTACCTCCCTCCCTCCCTCTCTCCTACCTCCCTCCCTCCCTCTCTCTCTCCCTACCTCCCTCCCCTCCCTCTCTCCCTCCCTACCTCCCTCCCTCCCTCTCTCTCTCCCTACCTCCCTCCCTACCTCCCTCCCTCCCTCCCTCTCTCCCTACCTCCCTCCCTCCCTCTCTCTCTCCCTACCTCCCTCCCTCCCTCTCTCCCTCTCTCTCTCCCTACCTCCCTCCCTCCCTCTCTCCCTCTCTCTCTCCCTACCTCCCTCCCTCCCTCCCTCTCTCTCTCCCTACCTCCCTCCCTACCCTCCCTCCCTCCCTCTCTCTCTCCCTACCTCCCTCCCTCCCTCTCTCTCTCCCTACCTCCCTCCCTCCCTCTCTCTCTCCCTACCTCCCTCCCTCCCTCTCTCTCTCGCTACCTCCCTCCCCTCGCTCCCTACCTCCCTCCCTCCCTCTCTCTCCCTCCCTCCCTCTCTCTCTCCCTACCTCGCTCCCTCGCTCCCTACCTCCCTCCCTCCCTCTCTCTCCTACCTCCCTCCCTCGCTCCCTACCTCCCTCCCTCCCTCTCTCTCTCCCTACCTCCCCTCCCTCGCTCCCTACCTCCCTTGCTCCCCTACCTCCCTCCCTCCCTCTTTCTCTCCCTACCTCCCTCGCTCCTACCTCCCTCCCTCCCTCGCTCCCTACCTCCCTCCCCTCCCTCCCTCCCCTCTCTCTCTCCCTACCTCCCTCCCTCTCCCTACCTCCCTCCCTACCTCCCTCCCTCCCTCTCTCTCTCTCTCTCTCTCCCTACCTCCCTCCCTCGCTCCCTACCTCCCTCCCCTCCCTCTCTCCCTCTCTCTCCTCCCTACCCTCCCTCCCTCCCCTCCCTCTCTCTCTCTCCCTACCTCCCTCCCTCGCTCCCTACCTCCCTCCCCTCCCTACCTCTCTCCCTCCCTCGCTCCCTACCTCCCTCCCTCCCTCCCTCCCTCACTCCCTCACTCCCTCACTCCCGCGGGTCTGGGCCAGTCTGAGTGGTCACTGCCGGCCATAAAAAATTCATGACAAGGAAAATAATGAACCCAAATGATTAGCTTCATTAGAAATCATTCATATTTCCCCTCCCCCGTTTTATTAAATTATATTCCAAAAAGCAATGGACATTTCTTCCCCTGCTGAATTATGAATGTGTGCATATTTTTTCCATTATGCATTTGAAAATTAAACTCATTAAAGCATGAAAGCTGAATGCCTACTGGCACACAGACCTGTAACCGTGAGTGCATCCCATGCATGGGAACGCTGAAATCTCGCTATCACTTAAAAACACAACCTGGAACAAACACCTGGGAGGAGGAGGTAGTTTAACGCAATTTAACATAACTGCAGATATTAGTTTTGCTCGATAAGCCATAACCGAGTTTATACGGGATGTAAATATACCCTGGGATCACACTTCACCATGACAGGGAAAAATAAATAAATAAGAGAAGTTGCTCTACACACTGTAGCAGCCTTCGGGTGTTTGTGTAATCAGATTTGACTTAATGAAACGTCTTTTTATTGTGAAAGGTTGGGAATGTGGAGAGAAAGGCGGAGTTTTGGATGTGGAAGGTTGGGAATGTGGAGAGAAAGGCGGAGTTTTGGATGTGAAAGGTTGGGAATGTGGAGGGAAAGGCGGAGGTTTGGATGTGAAAGGTTGGGAATGTGGAGGGAAAGGCGGAGGTTTGGATGTAAAAGGGTGGGAATACACAGGGAAAGTTGGGAAAAGGGTGGGAATGTGCAGGGAAATTTGGGAAAAGGGTGGGAATGCTGTTGTTTTTATTGGGATTAAATGGCTCTTTCGAAGGCCAGAGGAGGAGTGAGGAGCTTTTGTGTCCGATGTGTCAAAGGATCTTGGTCTTCGACCAGGGGGTGCGGAAACTTAGATTTTTGGGTGTGTCTAGGATCCCCAGGACACAGTGGGGCCGCTGCCAGTGTTTATTACTGCTATTATTATTATAGTACATTGTGGGGTTATTACTAGGCTAATATTCAACAGTGTCACTGTAGCCAATATAGAAGTTGTTGTTTAATGTTAAATAAAAGCACAGAATTTGGTAAGAAGGTGCAGACCTCTATTCTGCTGTTTTAATATGGAGGTTTGTTCATTAATTACTCCGTGCCATAAAGTTATGAATTATAAAAGAGGCAGACTTGCTCTAACTCGCGCAGCTCACCTCCAAAGTCTTGTTATGAAGCGTCTAATTTCTCCAGAGAGCGCTTCACCATCTCTCATCAGGATAGCTGTCCTGTGTCAAGTGACGGGATCTCCGCGACGCCTCGCGTGAAACCGTGGAGCTGAGCTGAGAGAAATTTACGATTTAAAAAAATCTTCACTGACAGCAGGAATCAGAAAAAGGCTTGGCACGGCATAAAGGGGGTGGGTCACTGATCACTGAAACGGTGTCAATTTATTGTGCGAGTCTCTTCAGAGGAGACATCGTTTTTTAAGAAAATGAAAAAGAGGTGAGCTGTAAATACGGGAGAATACGCGCTACACAGCCCTCCGCACACCGCCGCAAGCCATATGCCGCGTTTTATTTTCGTCTTTGCGCAAGAATGACAGACGGGACCGATCGTCATTGTCATTCACACGCACACGACAGCTATTAGAGTCTTTGACGACGCTGCTCACGGAGCTGTGCGTGTGAATGTCAGTCAAGGTGCATTCTCACCAAATCCGGCTGCATTCTCACCAAATCTGGCGAGGACGCATGGGGATGTGCAGAAACCCCAAACTGTGCGTTTGGAGGGCGGTGCTATTAGACGGGTTCAGTATAGCCTACGAGGAACATTAACGGCACCTGATTGGTTAGACGTATTTTGCCTCCGTTTTCAAACCGGAACAATATGGCGACCTGTTAATAAACTTTCTATTATACCACTTAAACGGTCCACTAAAATACGTTTCTGAAAACGTATTTTGAGGCGAGAAGTAGTATATGCAGTTGCTAAATCTTGATTCATATTTGATCTAAAACTCCTACTTTGACCGTTTGATCCAAGTTTCGCGAGCAACGGCGGACGCATTGATTTAGCCTACCTAAAGTAGTTTTGGAATCTATCCTATGCAAATTCAGAACCGGCAAACGTAGGCTACCACACAGTCGCCGCGCCACATCCATCATGCACCGCGCGATCGCATCGCATCCTCTCCATAGAAAATGAATAGAATGCGTCCGATCGATGTACCTCGCCGGATTTGGTGAGAATGCAGCTTTAGCCGCTAACGAGCGCGAGCCCAAACGCGAGTACTGCCCTGAGTCCGACCCTGAGTCCGACCCTGAATCCGCAATTAGGACTTAGCGGGGCAAGAATATTGATGTTTTGGAAAATTTCGTTTTTGTAAAGTTAAATTTAAAGCAAAGTTAAATTCTTTAACATTTTTATTTAGCCTTTAGGCACACTGTTAGCTGGGACTGCTAAATTCTTTCCAATAAAAATCTCAAAATCAAATTGAAAAGGAATTGAGTGGATTATGATTATGTTGAGTGGATTCGTTATGTAAATCAGAGCTTCTCATCAATGGGTGCTGATTTTTGTAATTGCTTTTGTAAAAGTATTCAGAGAGTGACGGTAATAGTACGTTTTTTACAATGCCCATTGTGTCACAGTAATACCACATTCCCACAGCGTTGCGTATGTGTGTGTGTGTGTGTGTGTGTGTGTGCGCATATGTGTGTGTTTGTTGGATGCACTCAAACCGCATACAACTGGCCAACACCGGCTGAAATTAAACTGCGGTGGTGGAACCTTCCAGACCCCCCCCACCCCCACCAGCTGCAGGTGTGTGTTTGTGGGGGGTCCCCTGACCGTGAGTCTCTAGCCTCTCTCTGTCAGGAGGGGTAGGCACCCCGTACCCCGACTCGCTCGTGTGTGGAATGGGAGCCTTCAATCTCCCCTCTGCTGCGTGTCGTCCTTCACTTTGACTGACACGCTTTTTTAAGCCTGTATTTGAGGATTCCAGAGTGTGTGTGTGTGTGTGTGTGTGTGTGTGTGTTTTCTTTCTTACTTTGACTGCAGAAACTTGTGATTATGTGCAAGGAGGGAAAATGTGATGCTTAAACTGTTTATCAAAAGCGCGTTCCCAGCCAGAGCCAAGCTTAGTCTCTAACATTTAAAGATGTACTTTTAAAAAGCCTTTTCCTCCATCTCTGCCCCCTCCAGAGAGGGTGAGATAGTAAATTAGCCCAGTCATAAATCCTTTCATGTCGTAAAAATTAAGGAAGCCCCCACCACCCCCCCTCTCCCGCCAACAGGTCTACGCCGACACCGTCCGGCGCCTCCGGGATCCTGCCTGGCGCCTCGCTGGACGGAGAGAGAGAGTCACACATATAATTAGTATTCATCAGCCAAAACCAGTAAATTTCACAGCCGCTATAAACACAAGGGTAACAGGTGCTTATGTACTATCGGCCATGTTTGCTTGGAAATAGGGCCGTAACCAGGGTAACCAGGGTATGAAATTTACTTTTTCAGCCACTGGCCAGATTTCATCATCTTCAACATCACCAGCCATTTTCAATATTTTACCAGCCACATTGCCTTTTACAGTATAACACAACCTGGTTGGTTACCAGCCAAAGAGTAGAAAATCTTACCAGCCACAATCAAACTTTTATCAGCATTTGGCTGGTGGCGAGTGTTAATTTCACACCCTGGTAGTAACACTCAGGACGATGAGGTTATGGAAGTGGTATTCATTAAAGGATGCAAAGAAATACTTATGTCCCGTGTTATTTGTGTAATGTATTTTTTTTTTTTTTGGAGGAAGCCATAGTGAAGATTTTGAGGTGTAATTTGATTGGCTATTGGGGTACAGGTGTGTCTGTCTGGCCGTAGATGTGCCCAAGCCTGCAGTCCGTATGCGGTGTGCATAGCGCGTTTGGCTATGCGGGGGTGTAGCTGCAGATTAAATCATTGCATCTCCACTGGAAATGCCGGGGTTAATGAAAGCGAGTTTTTGTCTCATTAACCAAAGCGCCTCATAACAAAAGCTCATCAACCAAACCGCTGAGCAAGGGCTCGGGTATAATAACATTTTAAAAAAAATATCTCTGCTGAAGTTATATCTTCATTTTATAAAGCTTTGCTTTTGTTCGGTGTGCTTTTTTCGATATAGTTCTGCTTTTTTTAGCTGGAGACTAGCATGCCCTCTGTTTAGTGGGCTGTCTATTAAAGATTCAATTACTAATTTGTGAATATTAATTACAGAAAGATACCCACACTCAGTCCTCCAGCTCTCCTGTTGCGAAATATTTTACTTTACAAAAGTAAAGTTACTATTTTGGAAAAGGGAGGTATAACGTCTTTATCTTATGGGTTGGTTCCTGAACGCATTAAAAGTTAAAATAAATAAATAAAAGTGACTGCATTAGGTCTTTAAACAACAAAATTTGAAATATTCCTGCTGCACATTTTAAATTGTTCTCCTTAACTGGGCGGGGAGCAGATTGAACAGACTGTTGTTATTGGTTAAGCGGCACCATGAGTGACGGGGTCAAGTCGTGGCATCACTCTGCTGTTGGCCGTGTTGCTAAGGCACTATAAGTTGGAGCTTTTCGGTGAGGTGGAGGCCTATTCTTAGGGCTGAGTTTTGTTGGAACACTGTGGGCACTAAGTGTTCTCCATTTATGGCCCTCGCTCTCCTGTCATCCAGCGCTGTTAAAAGAGCGGGAAATTGTAAACATTTAGGCTTTTATGCGGGCCTGGTTCCCCCGTGGTGGTGCACCCCTGTAAAGCGCACTGTACTGCGGAGCCTTTCTGTTTGAAGACCTTTTGTTGGCGGGAAGGAAAAACGGACTGAGCGCGGCGGTGATTTACCGAGCCTCCCAGTGATTTGAAAGGGACTGAGCGGGAAGGGATTTGACGGAACGGCTTGGAGACGGACCCCGCGGAGAGGTCGGAGATGCCGAAGGGGCTCGAGCGTTTCCCTGCTCCGTGTTTTTCCCTGTTAAACCTGACTCAACGTGTTGTTTTTTTTTGTTTGTTTCATTATTTTTTGTAGGAATGTCATTTACAGGTCAACATAATCAGCGTTTAAACCCTCAAAATTCCATCAAATAACCTCAGCCATTTGTTAGATTTTAATTTATTAATTTAATTTCTAAAAGGCCACTTATTGTCTTCAGTTACAGTTTTACTAGTTGCTGAAAGCACTGGTTATTTTGGCACAGAATGGCCTTGTATGTGTGGTTCTAGTGTGTAGGCAGGGTTATGTGTGTGGTTCTAGTATGAAAACAGGGTTATGTGTGTGGTTCTAGTATGAAGACAGGGTTATGTGTGTGGTTCTAGTATGAAGGGAAGGGTTTATGTGTGTGGTTCTAGTATGAAGACAGGGTTATGTGTTGTGTGGTTCTGGTATGAAGACAGGGTTATGTGTGTGGTTCTAGTATGAAGACAGGGTTATGTGTGTGTGGTTCTGGTATGGAGGCAGGGTTATGTGTGTGGTTCTAGTGTGAAGGCAGGGTTATGTGTGTGTGGTTCTAGTATGAAGGCAGGGTTATGTGTGTGGTTCTGGTATGAAGACAGGGTTATGTGTGTGTGGTTCTAACATGAAGGGAAGGGTTATGTGTGTGGTTCTAGTATGAAGGCAGGGTTATGTGTGTGGTTCTAGTATGAAGGCAGGGTTATGTGTGTGTGGTTCTGGTATGGAGGCAGGGTTATGTGTGTGGTTTCTAGTGTGAAGGCAGGGTTATGTGTGTGTGGTTCTAGTATGAAAACAGGGTTATGTGTGTGGTTCTAGTATGAAGACAGGGTTATGTGTGTGGTTCTAGTATGAAGGGAAGGGTTATGTGTGTGGTTCTAGTATGAAGACAGGGTTATGTGTGTGTGGTTCTGGTATGAAGACAGGGGTTATGTGTGTGGTTCTAGTATGAAGACAGGGTTATGTGTGTGTGGTTCTGGTATGGAGGCAGGGTTATGTGTGTGGTTCTAGTGTGAAGGCAGGGTTATGTGTGTGTGGTTCTAGTATGAAGGTAGGGTTATGTGTTTGGTTCTAGTATGAAGGCAGGGGTTATGTGTTTGGTTCTAGTATGAAGGTAGGGTTATGTGTGTGGTTCTAGTATGAAGGTAGGGTTATGTGTGTGGTTCTAGTGTTGTATGCATGGCTATGTGTGTGTGTGTGGTTCTAGCATGAAGGGAAGGGTTATGTGTGTGGTTCTAGTATGAAGGTAGGGTTATGTGTGTGGTTCTAGTATAAAGGTAGGGGTTATGTGTGTGGTTTCTAGTATGAAGGTAGGGTTATGTGTGTGGTTCTAGTATGAAGGTAGGGTTATGTGTGTGGTTCTAGTGTGTATGCATGGCTATGTGTGTGTGGTTCTAGCATGAAGGGAAGGGGTTATGTGTGTGGTTCTAGTATGAAGGTAGGGTTATGTGTGTGGTTCTAGTATAAAGGTAGGGGTTATTGTGTGTGGTTCTAGTATGAAGGTAGGGTTATGTGTGTGGTTCTAGTATAAAGGTAGGGTTATGTGTGTGGTTCTAAGTATGAAGGTAGGGTTATGTGTGTGGTTCTAATGTGAAGGCAGGGCTTCCTGTACATAGGCCTGACTTATTTTCTGTTGTTCTGTATAGACAGAGGAATCATCCTTGTAACTGCACTTAATATGGTGATTCACATCCATTTAACGAAAGACAAACATGAGATTGGGGTTGTGCAAGATCGTGATGCTCAGAGAAGATTTATTTCCCCCTCCATCTCTCCCAGATGATTCTTGCCTGTTTCTGTTGAGTCACAGGAAAGCCATCTGCTGCCAAACGATAATGTGGGGCACGAGGGAGAGCGGGGGAAATCTCACCTTCTGTGAGAGAGGGAGAGAGAAGGAGGAGAGAGGGAAGAAGCATGTGAGAGAGAGGGGTAGGAACAGAGGGAGAGATGAGAGAGGAGAGAGAGAGTGATCAGGATGGTCTTATGGCATGTGGTAGGCTGGCTGGTGAATAAAGTTGTCATTACATTCAACCGAGAGTAAAAACAGCAGCTGCCTTAAAGACTATCCTCAGTGCTGTGGTCTGGCTGGGTGTGTGGGGTGTGGAACACAAACCTGGGTGGGGCGTGGCAGGGGCGTGGCGGGGCGTGGCAGGGGCGTGGCGGGGCAGGGGTGGGAGGAAGGCAGGCGGGGGCAGGATAAGAGAAGGGCGGGGCTGGGTGGTGGCGGGGCGGGGCGAGGCTGGGGTGTGTAGGGGGTGAAACACAGACCTGGGTAGGGCGGGGCAGTGGGACAGGGAGAGAGAGGCGAGCCACTCTGCGGTTATTCGAGTAGCGACTGCAGTGTGGAGATTGGGGCCTTCCTTTACGGTTGGTGAAATAGGCGCTGGAGGTGAGATTATGAGTGCAGGTTATCTCTGTGCCACAGCGCTATCTCCTCCGAGGAGCAGTGGGACTCTCTGTCAGCGCCTGCCCGCCCCGCGCCCGCAGCGCTAATGTCAGCCAGGTAGCTATCGCCGCATCGGCACAGGGCCCCACCTGCACTGACGCACGCGGGGAATTCCTTTGGATTGATTTCGATGCGCCCCGCTTATTACACCTGCCTTTTCCTCTTCAACGCCTCATCTTTCTCTCTCCTCGCCGCCTGCCTCACTGCCCAAACCCGGCCTCTATCTGTGTGTGTGTGTGTGTGTGTTGTGTCTGTGTCTGTGTGTGAGCTTGTGTGTGTGTGTGTGTGTGTGTGTGGTGTGTGCGGGGTGCGTGCATGTGTCTGTGCACACACATGCACGCACGTTACTGATGTGTTAATGTGTAACAGGGAGTGATTAAAGGCAGGGACACACACACACACACACACACACAGCATGTTAATGATGTTGTTAATGGGAGTGTAGTGTAACAGGGAGTGATTGAAGGCAGGGGGGAATTAACAAAGAAAAATAAAATAATGTACAACATGTGGCCAGAGAGGAGAGCGCTTATCCAGCCGGGACGGGACCCTAATTACCCAAAGTGCTTTGTGTTATGGAGCAGGATTCTTGCATCATTAACACGTTGTGTTGTTTTGTGTGTGTGTGTGTGTGTGTGTTCTCAGGTGTCAGGGCTGTCCTCCAGGTGAAGGCCCAGCCCCCAGGGGCAGGTGATGGCAGGAGCGGTGCGTTGGGGTCTGACGCCCGTAAACCAGACCACACCCCTGGGAGACAGAGGAGCCGCCCAGGGAAACATCGCCGTGACAACGACAGCATAGGTACCCCCCCCCCACAACACTCCCATTTCACATCACACCACACCCCCGTGTATGTACACACACTCGCACACAGGCATCCTCACACACAAGTATACACAGCATACACCCCCCCCCACACACACACACCAAAAACACCCACACAACCCACCTACAACACACCAACACACATACCCTCCCCAACACACACACCATCCCCATCCCCCCCACCCCCCCACACACACACACTCATACCCACAACCCCCCCCCACATACACACACACACACACACCCCCAACACACATACACACACACACACACACACACACACACCCCCACCCACACACACCACCCCCCCCCCCCACATACACACACACACACACACACACACACATACCCACCCCCAACACACACATCCCACACACACACACACACACACACACACACACACACACACATCCCCCCCCTCCCCACACACACACACACACCCACAACCTGTTTGAAGCCCTCCCACATGTACACACTCCTGTCTCAGCCCCCATCTTGATGAACGCTGGTGTGTTGGCACTTAATTCTAATGTTGTTTCTTGACTTCAGCTCTCTCATTAATACAGTTAATTTGTTTGTGTTTCCTCCTCTTATTTCAATGGTGCTGTTCTCTATTGCATAATTGACGCACTTGAAATGTCAATTATGTGGTAGGGAGCTGTGCGACTGTTTAGAGTAATTAGCCACAAAGTAAAAAAAAAAACTAAAAAAAAAAACCTTCCCATAATTCCACAACTGCGAGGATGGATCGACAGCGAATCTCATTAGTGTGTTTGAAAGGCTGGATTTATCTTTTGTGGAACTCGCTTTAATGGAATTCGGCCTGTCATAAAACGTGTTTGTCGAAGGCAGTGACATCGCTACGTCTCTCTCCATTCAAAAGGGGGAATCAATTAATTGGCTATGCGTTTCTTTGGCTTTAAACAGACCCTAAACTGTCATGGCTTTAATGGGGCCCTGAAACGGCTCAAACCACACGAACCAGGTGCGAAAACCCCCGTCGCAATTAACACAACCCCGACTCAAAGGCTCTCGCACTGAGCACAGTGTTTTGACCTTTGAACCCACTTCTTCGTGAGGCATCACAGACTTGGCCCTCAATACGAGTTATTTTCCATATTAGAAGAGAAAAGAAAATGTCAAAACATTTCCTTTTTTTCTTTACACTGCATGGCTAACGGTCATATTGTCAGTGTTACCACGAGAAGCCGGTTTGATCCAGTTTCAGGAGCGAGGAGAGTGTTTGACGTGTGTATTCTCTGGGAGACGAAGCTGACACGCCTGTAAACGGCGCGGAACGGCTCGCGTCACGCTCCCGCGGCCCGTCCACGTGCGAGCCCCGGTCTGCGTTCTGGGAAACCGGGGGGGGCGGAGGTAGATGTATGCGGAGGCGCGACGTACGAAAGTGATTGTTTTTTTTCCGCCGCGGCGCACGTTTAAGAGGGCGTGGTGATCGAGCGGAAGCAGACTTGACTGATGTACGGAGACCTGGAGTGTAGGCCGCTCCACACCGCTGCCCTTGAGCAGCCCGTTCCCCCTCCCGTACCCCGCCGCTCACTAGCTCTGCAGACGGCTTCACATTTTACACGCTGGCACTGGCGGTCAGGGGGGGAAAGAACCGCAGAGACCAGCGCCATGTTTCTGATTTAATCACACCCCTCTGCTCCGTCACACAACCGTGGCTAAAAAGCGGCCAGGCTAGTAAGTAATATACAAAACTTAATAACACATTCCGTTCACATTGTTCATTTTTATGTGATTGAATAATTCATAGGCTGCAGTAACCAAGTTGGCTTCTGATGTAAGGTTACTACCTGGAGGGTAATTACTCACTGTGATTGGCCGTTGTTGCTTCCCAGGTGGTAATATGCGGCTGTGATTGGCCAGCTTCACTTTCTGGATGGTAATGACTGTTCAGTTTCGATTCACTTAAATCAAGTTCCAGTCACAATCCAATCATTTTCAGTCTTTATGACCAGTGTTCCATTATGACCTCATAATGGTGGCCACACCTCTTTCATGCAAGCTATATCGCACTGTAAGAATGCCTAGCCATTAGGCGGTGCAGTCCCAAAACTTTACTTAAATTAAAACTACTTACTTTTATCTCTGCACACTGAATCATGCAGTAGATAGGCACTGTGATAGCTGGGTATTTTATAGTCTTACTTCAGTGGAAAGTAATTAAACACTAAACTTTGTCACAGGAAAATTTAAGAGCTGACAGAGGACAGAAAGAAAGGAGTGGGTATAATACAACCTTGGTTTTTATATTTTTTTCATATTTTAATTGTTGGTACAAAAGAACAGTCACGGGTAACATCCATTTAATTAATGTTAATGCAATTAATACTCCTCCTAAAAACCTTTTCATTTAGCATTTCACTGAAACCTTCAAATGTGAATATTCAAAGGCACACTTCCGTATGCTTCTGCATTCCTCTTCAAGCCAGGGCTTTGGATTTATATTATTTGATTGAAAGTGACTTATGGTATTTATTCAGATAAAGTCGCTGAGAGTGATAAATTGGGATGTGATGAAAAGGGCACTGTAGAGGATATTTCCCCATTCTGTCTGCTCTTTATCAACTTTGAGAGTGCAGGACGTGGCGGAGTACCTTCTGTCTCGTATAGCCCAAGGTTTGAATTATGAATCATAAATATGGGTGGGTCACATCTCTTTCTATACTCATCTGTGCCGTTTTGTCCTCCTTTTTATTTTAAAAAGCCAGCAGCTTATTGCAAGGCCAACATAATGAATAATAATATTTTTTTTGTCATATCGCACATTTATTTATTTATTTAATTTACTGCACATCTTTGGAAAGCACCCAGATGTGCAGGCTATCTGTGCGACCTGCACGTGGGGTCAGAGGAGAGGTGTGAGATTAACCCTTTAGGGTTGTGGGTGGAATGTTATTAACTGAACATTCCAAGGCTGATGTAACAGTCGCTGCTGGTAACTGAAAGCAGTGGAGTTCCAGAATGCTGATTTGGAATTTTGAGAAAACATTCCACAAACTGTGCCAGTCACAACTCATTAAGCCCCCTGCCCCCTTCTCCACGCTGCCCCCCTCCTCCTCCTCCTCCTCCTCCCTCACCCTCATTCCAATTCCCTTCTTCCACATCTTCCCCCCTATCGACCCTATATTCCCCTATCCCCTCTCCCCACCTTCCCTTCTGCATGTTAATTCTAGTGATAAAGGATTACCTATTGCAGCATGTTATGGCCCAACCATTACACTTCACCTTAAACGCTATTCGCTACAAGGAACGCTGGTGATTTATCTATCAGGGCCTTTTCTTCATTTGCCCTCATTGTCAGTCGCTCTGGATAAGAGCATCAGCTAAATGCCTAAAATGTGTAATGAAAATGTCCTCCTAACATGGCCCCCACCCCCTCTCCACCCAGCTCCGCCCCTCCCAACATGGCCCCGCCCCTCTCCACCCAGCCCTGCCCCTCTCAACATGGCTCCGCCCCTCTCCAACTCAGACACCTCTCAGGGCCCTAGGGCTCCATGGATCCGCGCACCGCGCACCTCGTACGGCCCTAAAGATCTCCAGCCTCTGTTTGGAGCCGAGCTTCGGGTTACCCCCCCCCCCCCCCCCTGTTTTTATTTATGTACTTATTTATTTTACGTAAAAATGTATTCACTTGTGATGGGGGCTGATCCAATTACGTGGGTCACAGCAGTAGGTTTGATGAGCCCTTAAACGCTTTGTCTGGGCTTGGCTCGGTTGCTATAATGTTCCGTAATGACATTATGTTTATGACAGGCTGCATATTCTCTCAGCTTTTATTAGTTTTGATACACAGCGGTGTCTAAGGCTGGGGACGGAGCTGAGGTATTATGACCAAGATCCCTCTCTCTTTCTCTGTCTCTCCCTCCCTCTCCCTCCCTCTGTCTCTCTCTATCTCTCTATCTCTCTCTCTCTCTGTCTCTCTCTCTGTCTCTCTCTCTCTCTCTCTCTCTCTCTTTCTCTGTCTCTCCCTCCCTCTGTCTCTCTCTCTCTCTCTGTCTCTCTCTCTCTCTCTCTCTCTCTCTCTCTTTCTCTGTCTCTCCCTCCCTCTGTCTCTCTCTATCTCTCTATCTCTCTGTCTCTCTCTCTCCCTCTCTCTTTCTCTGTCTCTCCCTCCCTCTGTCTCTCTCTCTCTCTCTCTCTGTCTCTCTATCTCTCTATCTCTCTCTCTCTCTCTGTCTCTCTCTCTCTCTCTCTCTTTCTCTGTAGGTCCGCCCTGGGTGCCCCCGGGTGTGGCGGTAAGCCAGGCCGGCCTCTTGGTGCACTCGTACGCCTTGGCCCCGCCCCCGGCGTACACCCCAGGAGTGACCGCCCAATCACCCGCCATGGGCGTGACCCCCCGCCATCCCCACCGCCGTTCCGCCCCACCACCAGCTCATGACCGCCCACTTCCAACTGCCCCCCGCCCCCTCAGCCTCTGCTGCCCAACCACCCCAACCTGGCCACGCCCCCTCAGCCTCTGCTGCCCAACCATCCCAACCTGGCCACGCCCCCCCTCACCCCCGTCTGCCGCGTCACGCACCCCGCTGTGGGCAACGGTCACATGACCCACCCCGCCATGCAGCCGCCCGCCATCCCACACACCGGCGCCCCTCTGACCAATGGGCAGACAGTTCCCCAGGCTCCGCCCATCCCCCCAGCCAATCAGGAGAGCCCCAACGGGCTGCAGATGCTGCGGACCATCGGCATGGGGAAGTACGAGTTCACCGACCCGTGGCACCCCAAAGGTAGGTGGAGAGAGGGCGGGGAGGGGCGGGGCGGGGCTGATATCATGTGACCTGTGAGAGAATAATATGGCTCAGACAGCGCCCTCTACAGGCCTCTCATGTCCACTCTGTTCCATCCTGTCCTTATTGTCATCTTTTTTTAAATTATTTTTAAAGAGAAAATTTATGCGTTTTAATTGTTTGTGAGCAAAATAATATAAGAGACAGCATCTATAGCTTTATGAGGAGGTTAAAAATTCCCTGTTTGGTGTCTTGCAGTTTCCTGGTATTTTTTGGTAGAAATGTCTCTTGTAGTGCAGGGAGAGAGACATAAAGAGGTCCATGGAGTGTGTAGATCAGTGTGTGTAGCGCTATATAGTGTGTTGTTGGAAGTCAGTACAAGCTGAAATTGTACACAAGGGTGTAGTTGTCATGAGGTGCTGAAAAGCCATGATCATTTCACCTGTCTGATGCAGTTCACTCACCTGAGCATGTCTGACATACTGAGTGTCACCTTCAGAGACACCTCCAGGGTTCCTCAGGTAACCTGCAGCTGAGACGGGTCAACAGAAAGGCAGCTACAGGTGTACTTTATCAGTGTTAAATCCTGCAGGTGTACTTTATTAGTGTTAAATCTTACAGGTGTACTTTATCAGTGTTAAATCCTGCAGGTGTACTTTATCAGTGTTAAATCCAAACACCTTCTCTTGTTTGCTGGGGCTGCTGTTGACTGTGGTTTGAGTTTGCAGTAACCTAGATGCTGAAATACCCAGTAACCCTATTTATACCAGTGGTATATTCATAGGTAAATACCCAGTAAAACCATATTTATACCAGTGGTATGTTCATAGGGAAATACCCAGGAAAACCATATTTATACCAGTGGTATATTCATAGGGAAATACCCAGTAAAACCATATTTATACCAGTGGTATATTCATAGGGAAATACCCAGTAAAACCATATTTATACCAGTTGTATATTCATAGAGATCTTAGCAGAAGGAGGCTGAATGCTGACATTGTGCTGTGAATGCGTGCGTGCGTGTGTGTGTGTGTGCATGTCTGTGTGTGAGTGCGTGTGCTTGTGCTTGTGCTTGTGTGTGTGTGTGTGTGTGTGTGTGTGTGTGTGTGTGATCTGCTGTCGTTTGATTCTCCGCGCGCCGTCGTTTGGATCCGCCGTGTTCCGCGATGTGCTCCTTCCAAAGACGGGGATTGGCTTGCCGATCACGAGCAAGCAGCCTGGGTATGCATCTCGCCGCTTTTCCGCTGTAATCCAGGAGTGCTGAACGCCTGAGTCTGGCACCGTTACCGCTAAAATACGGCACGCGGCCTCCCGTGACTTCAGGCTTTTTGAGGAGCCCCCCCAGCTCGGTCTCTGTCGCGTAACTGGCGGTAACTGGCGGTAACTGGCGGTCACTGGCGGTCACTGGCCTCGTTCTTCACGCTACGCCAGCTCGCAGAAAACAACAACCACTGGATCCACAGTGTGTGAGTCAGACCAGCGCTGGAGCCCCCCTGTAACAGATGATCCAGTCGATTTGAACCCTCCCTCCCTGGGCTTCCAGAGCTGGCAAGGGCTCCCCCTACAGGGCGCTGTCCACATTGCAGCTTTCAGCACGTCTCATGATCTCCTGCACTGATAAAGTAAAAAAAAAAAAGTGTGTATTTGAGGGTGAGCAGCTGCACGTAACCAGGCTACTTATATCAGTGCACGGGACCCCACCTTTGTTTTAAACAGGACCCACTCAGCAGTTTAAAACCCACTCAGCTTTACTGCCTGGAACGTGAGTGTGTGTGTGTGTGAGTGTGTGAGTGTGTGAGTGTGTGAGTGTGTGAGTGCGTGAGTGTGTGAGTGTGTGACTGTGTGACTGTGTGACTGTGTGACTGTGTGACTGTGTGACTGTGTGCATATGAATGTGTGTGTGGGAATGGGAGTGTGTGTTTGTGCATATGAATGTGTGTGTGTGTGTGTGTGTGTGTGTGTGGGAATGGGAGAGAGTGTGTGTGTGTGTGTGTGTGTGTGTGTGTGCATATGAGTGGGAGTGTATGCATATGAGTGTGTATGAGTGTGTGTGTGTGCATATGAGTGGGAGTGTATGCATATGAGTGTGTATGAGTGTGTGTGTGTGTGTGTGTGTGTGCATATGAGTGGGAGTGTATGCATATGAGTGTGTATGAGTGTGTGTGTTTTCTTTAACAGACAGAAGGCGATTTGTTAAAGAAAATCACAGGCAATGTCCAGTTTTGCAGTTTCGCTTTAAAGAGAGTGACTCGTCATTGGCCGGGTGCGAGTGAGCGTTCTTTCTAAGATAGTGAGAGTGATTCGTCATTGGCCGGGTGCGAGTGAGCGTTCTTTCTAAGATAGTGAGAGTGATTCGTCATTGGCCGGGTGCAAGTGAGGGTTCTTTCTAAGATAGTGAGAGTGATTCGTCATTGGCCGGGTGCAAGTGAGCGCTCTTTCTAAGATAGCGAGAGCGATGACTCGCAGCGCAAACCGGCCCCCCCCCCCCCCGCTGGGGGGATATCATTTTCACATCCGAGGGACGTCTGTAAAAACCACGCTTTTCATCTTCCAAACCTCAAAGAGCAATAACGGTTTACCCGCCGTGCATCGAGCCTGTGCCCACGGCCTCTGCTCCAGCCATGGATAGCGGGGAATGGTGCCAGACAGTCGATGAAAGTCGATGAAAGTCGTTGAACGGTGGACTTGTGAACGTGCGCCAGGAACCTATACAGTCTGAGGTACAGACAGGTTCCATCAGGATACAGACTCAATGCAGCTGGACATCTATGGATAAAAATACTCTTTGTTCTTTTCCCCATAATTACAGGAATACTGACAGGCATGTGCTCATATCCGTTACTCTGATCTCATCTCTGGTCAGGTGGTTTAACGCTCTGGGAGCAAAGCGCCAAAGTTTTCAGCCAAGTTAAGTCTGTATGCTAGTCCTCATCGAGCTTTAGGCTACGTCTAACAAGATATATCCCCTTTAAGTTAAACGCTTATTCTTTGTAATGAACACATTGATTTGCCTAAATTGAATTCCAACTTATAATTTACTACTTAAGAAAGACTAATGGAAAGTAGGCCATGTTATTCAGATAAATGGCATCCTTGTTAATCAAAGTCACACATTTTAGCTTTCTCTTATGTGTAAGTTCTATTTTGTAGAACACACACACACACACACACACACACACACTACATTTGATTGCCATAAAGCATTGCGTGAAAGACGTTTTCCAGGGGGAATCTGAAAATTTGAAACTCAACGGCTGGTTGGCCCTGTTTTGCGGAACGTCCTCGCTGACATAGCTGGCGATAAGACTGTATGAATGCGCAAATGTATAATCAATACGGCAAGTGTAGCGTCGTCAAATTCTTCACGCGCTGTAAAAATGGCCATTATCACTGTCTGAGAGAGCCCACTCTTAACCTTGCACGGTCTGTTGCCGCGCAACATTCATTTCCACCTCGCCGCCCTGAATTCGTCTGAAATTAAAACCAGGTGGTTCGGTATGGCGGCCCAAGGGCACGGTGTGGGAATGTATGTTTTTGACTTTCATTACAAATCCCTTGGATATTTCGTCAGGTTGCAGTAGGACAATCGCTCCCGCGCCCCGGTAGATAGCGTGTAATGTCACAGCGCTGGAAATAATAATCTCGTGGCGGGAAGAGAGAGAGAGAGACGGAGAGAGACAGAGAGAGAGAGGACAAGCACGCGTAGAACGCCGCTCTCGCGGAGCTGATAATTGAGATCGGTTGCATTGAGTCTGCCGGAGTCATCTTAACCTACTTTTCTCCCAATAAAGTCCTCCCGCTGTCAGTTTTCATCACCGGCCGCCAGAGGACCGTACAGAACCAGAACGTCTTGGGCAATTAAGACGCTGGCTCACGTTAGTCTGCAGTGTGTTTATTTATTCTCGGGATCCTTTAGCTCCGCCGCATTAATTAACTCGCACACAGGGACACGGCGGCTTTGTTCCATTTCAGCATTGTACAGCAGCACTGAATAGTTATGGTTAATATATGTAATGAATATTATAGCTATTAATTATTGTTATTAATATTACTGCAGTTGGCATTGTCATTAATATTAATATTAAGAATGATAATTTGTGATTGCCTTCTAGACCAATCATATTCCCCATACATCCTTACCATATGTCAAATGATATGATTGATATTATGTGTGTTCTGTACATTTTGTTAGTGTTTGGGAAGCATTTATGGGGAATATTTGAGTATCTGGGGCCACATGTATAAAACTCTGAGTAAACGAATGCGTAAAAGAATGCTCAGGGACAAAGTCGGAAATCTGCTTACGCAAAGTTTTGCGTTTTCTCCCTCTGCCTTTCTATCACGGTGTCGCCATATCACACTGTCTCCAGACATTGCGTACACATGGTGTCCAGCGCGTGCAGAGGTACGCATGGTGTCCAGCATGTGCAGAGGTACGCATGGTGTCCAGCGTGTGCAGAGGTACACAGGTTCTCTTATGTTGTACATCTGAATTTCTGCGCAGATAATCGTTTACGCAGCTTTCTGAGGGCATTTTTATGCTCTGCACTGTTTATACATGTGACCCATGGTCTAGAAACCAATCACAAATTATTATTGCTATTATAATTAGTACTATTATTAATTGTTATTATTAATATTATTGCAGTTAGCAATAATGATTGTAATTTGTGATTGCTTTCTAGCCCATATATTCAGATATTCTCCATAAATACTTCCCAAACTGAACATACAGAATACATGCAATATTAGTCATATGGTGCCTATAATGTCATTTGACGTATGGTAATATGTTATTTTTGTATATTGTGCTTCACATGACAAATGTGGACTTGCATGATGGATGCCAGCAGTGTACTGCAATTTTTATTATTATGCTCCTGCATCTTGGAAGTGTCATTTTGGTGTCTCAGTATCTCTGTCTCATTGCCGTTTCCTCAGTGTCTCTGCCGTGTCTCAGTAGCGTCTCTAATGTCTCGTTTATGTCTCCTCAGCGTCTCTGCCGTGTCTCTCCAGCGTCTCTGCCGTGTCTCTCCAGCGTCTCTGTTCTCTGTAGCGGTTTTTGTAGCGCACGCAGTGCAGTTTTGTAACACAGTCGTTGAGCAGACGTCCTCTGGGTGCCGCGCGGCAGCAATGAAACGTTATTAATTCCGGTATTGAATTGTAATCAAGCCGGTTTCATCTTCCGCTGTCATACTTAATTGTCTCCTGCATTATTAGCGCATGTGTTTGCTGAGCAGGCGGTCGTGCCCCGGTGTTATTTACACATTATCCGGTTATGCAGCTGGGTGCTTACTGGAGAGCGCTCTCTGTGCAGCAGGGTTCCAGCCCCGGGATTTGAACCCGCAAACTCCAGACTGCACTCCAGAATGGACGGTCGGAGAATCGCGTTCGGTCCCACACATCTGGTAATTCTTTTATTGGGACCATAGAACTCACGAGGCGCAAAGCGTATACCCCTGGGGCTGTGTGGTTGTGCGCCTGATGAAATTGCACCGGACGGGTTTATTTATGAAACAATAATTTATGGTTGATTAGTTTATCATTGGCCAGCTGTGCGTCACTTGAGGAGAACTGGAGGTTGTGTATGTGACGTGCATTGTAGAAATGACAGGGGGAAAAATCACATTTTCTCCTGTCTAAAGATATTTGGAACATTAGATGTGTCATACTGGTCTTTGAACAGAAGCAGTTATTAGCGCAATTAAAATCGTGAGAGAAACTGCCGGTAAGATACTCCCTGTCCTCATATAGAACAGACACAATAGCAGCGAGAGAGAGAGGGAGGGAAAGAGCGCATTTTTATATATTATATTGACATCTCAGTACATTGAATGCTAAACGTTTAGTTTGCAGGTTGATCATGGCGGCATTAATCACATTACAGTAGTGGGTCATCGCCGCTTGTTATTAAAAAAACCCGGAGTTGCGTTTGTGACCGCTGTGCTTTTCAGTTTAATCATGCAAAGCAGATTATTCATGCGGTTTCTGACTCTTCCAACCCGTCAGCGTGAGACGAAGGGGCCCAGATTCTTAATAAAAAAATGATGCGCATGTCCGTTAAACGGCAGTATGCGCGGCAGACAGGCAGCGCTTCCCAGCCGCGCCGATGAACATGATCGTTCATATGTGAAATGTGCTCTTAAACTGCGCGCGTTTCTTTTAAGGGGATTTGCTCTTTACGCTGGAGATTATAACGGGAGTTTGTCTCTATCAGGATTAATTCAGTTTGCAGTAAAAACAAAAGCTTGTTTGTCTGAAATATGAGAAAATGCCCTATTTGTATGTAATTAATCACCCAGGGTTGCGGATGCAGGCGAAGGGAGGATTATGCATACCTATATTCAGTAAATAAAGCGGTCAGTTTGATCGTGACCTTCATTTTTCTGTTCTGCCCTTTCAACACTAATCCAGTCCCACTGGATGAACTCTAAGATTCCTCAGGGGTTTCAGTAAAACAAAACTTTAACCCGTTCATGCATGAATTATTACAAAACAGACCAATATTTTTTTCACATCAAACTCCGCATGTCTTTCACCCGCCTAGGTCCCAGGAATGTGCCCCAAATGGCCCCTTGAAAACATAGACCACACATGCAGATTACAACTCTTAATGCATGATGTCCACTTCAGCGGACAGAAGGTTTTTCGCATACAATACACGAACTACGGTAATTTTCTGTTACAAATATAACTAATTCTGCTCCTTGCATCTTCCCTAATAAGAATATATATTTTTAACATGCTCTGTTCTCTAGGAATAGAAGGTTTTCACAGCTACACCAGAGGGAGTTTGTATGTTTCCACCTCCATCTGCCATTTTGACCTTCACTGTATCAAAACTAGAAAAGCCAATAAAATGTAACAAGATGGAGCATATCAAAATTTAGGCAAAGGTGCAAGGAATCTGCTCTGATATTTTTTGGAGATCACGAATGTTTTTGACTGTGTTAAAATTGACTTGTCCACTGTAGTGGACTCCATGCATGAACGGGTTAAAATAATAATAATAATGAATAAAAAATGTGCAGGATGGAACAGAAAATCCTTAAATTGACCTGCAATGCTGAAATAATTTGGTAACACTGCAAAATCTGACACGGTTGGGATTAGGCAGTGCTGAAACGCACGAGCGAGTTCTGATTTCATGTTTTCCCCCCGCATTGAAAACACATCGGGTGTTGTTAACGTATCGACGTATGTTTTCGACCCCCTGACCGCGTCAGTGAACACAACTCCGTTACTGAGTTTAGGAATTTAATTCACCTAAAAATAATTAATTTAAATTATTGCTGTGGGTTTTCCTGTGGTAATCTGTTAAAATGGAAATAGGCAAGTTTTCTGTACCACAGAAAAATGATGTAATGTGAATCTTAGTGACTTACAGCAGAAGACATGCCGAACGTTAAGGTATTTATTTATTTACTGCACATTCTAAAGGAATCCATTAGGTCCATGATTGTTTGTGATTTTGCCTCTGCGGTTTTTAACTGTAGCCTAGTGTTTGTAAAATTAATGCCAGTCTCTGTTTTAACGGCTTCCTGCAGCCCTGTGCGATCCTGTTGAAGAGATATTTTTGTCTAAAGTTGAATCCCCCCCGGTAGGATTCGGAGAACCTCGCGTTTCCAGACAGGAGAGGAATGACAGCTTTACTTGTTATCGTGTTAAAAATAATAACAATAGCAGCAGAAGCCCTCTCTGCCTCGCATTACTTTGTAGTTTAATACGGGGAAAGCTGAATAGCTCATTAAGATTGATCATGCGCTCCCCTCCCCGTCCATACAGAAGCGCGGCGCTTTTCATTAATCACGTCCTTTCACGATAACGCGCGGCGTCTGCGCGCTGGAGGAAGCGTCTCTCTGTCCGCCACTGCATAACCATAACACCGCCATGCAGAATACAGGCTCTCCAAAGCACCCCCGCGCGCCTCGTCCATCGCGTCCAAATCATCATTAGAAACTCCCTTCCTGCCCCATCTTCAGGCTGCTTCTAATTCACTAATTTAATGATCAGTTTTCAGGCAGCTAACGCTGTGATTAGCGGCCGGATGAGGAGAAATTTCGAAGAAGAACGGATTTTCCGCTAAAAATGCAATAGTCGAGATTGGCGCTTTTTTTTTTTTTGACAGAGCATTCAAAAGAAATCTGTCCACATCTGGGCACGCACAAGACCGCAGCACGGGTTGTTTTCTCCGTTATAAGTCTGTCGTCACCCCCCAAACAAAAAGCCATCTCTTTCTTTTCATGAATTAATATTTGATTCTAACGCCCAGGCCTTTTTAGAATTTGTTCTTTGTAGAAAACAAGGCAGGATGTGTTCAAGATGACTCCCCTTTCTTATAGGTGAGGTATTACAGAGTAGCTACAGTTCGCTTGGAGGTTAACTGCACAAATTGGCTTTCTGTAGACTACCGTATAACATTTAACATATGACACCGTATATCACAATATCAAAATCTGAGGTTACTGTGTAATATGAACCCTGGCTAAATCATTTTTACATCAGTACATGACAACAAAAATGACTTGAAAGAAGTAATGCTACTCCACTATCAACATAACTAAAAACAATAAATGGTGGATATTTCTTAAATGGATACTCTGGTGGATACTCTATCAGAGAAATACATTACCTCATCATTATGGTCTTTTGTAAAGTAGGTCTGGTGCTCTGTGCAGGTTTGTTGTTTATAATTGTGCAATTATTTATTTAAAACAAAACACATTGTGGCTCTGTGCTTTTACAGTGGTATTAAAACCGCATATTTTAATTTAGCATATGAGGAAATGATTGCACCATTGTGCGCTAGTATTTCTTCTGTCAAAACATCGGCTTGCTACAATTGTTCACGGGAGAAAGGGTGCGAGAAAGCGTGGAGGCTACGGTGTTTAATAAGAGAAGAACATTCATTCAGAAACGTGTTAAAACGGAGCCCTGGGAATGGTGTTTGTTTGAATGTGGCCAGCGCCCAAAGTGCACACCATATCAAAGGGTTCTTGCACTCGCACGCAGTTGATAAAGCGCCTTTTCCACAGAGTTGTGCTTTCCTTTATTTCGTCCGTTTCCCTCCCGAGGACGTTTTCGCCAGCGACTGAATGACTGACGGTTCAAATCGTCCATCACGCCCAGCTGAACGGCGTCGGCGGCGAGTGTGTAACCTTTAAACGGGGAAGGTTCGCATAAATTGCCAGGCCGCTGTAAATATGTAGCACCGCTCCTCGTGAAAAGATATCCACTCATTGGTATCCTTGAAAAATACTGAGGCTGTCTGGTGCCGTGACAGCATAGTTCACAAATTTGAATATGTTGCTGACAGGATATTTTAGGATTGCAGTCGGATAAGAGGGATGGAGAGGGCTACTCATATCTAGAGGAGAGGAGTACTCTGTCGAATACTCTTAACCCTCCTATAATGGTTCTTGCACATTATTAAGGGCAGACATTTTGCCTCTATACAGCACTATCTGTGTGTATGAAACATGTGTCTGTCTGAAAATTATTAGCCTATTGTAACTCCGCTGCGTTTGATGTGGAAAGTGTCTATAGAGTATATAAAAGACTGTGTCAAGGGTGATTTTTATTTTTTTTTAAATGAACTTAATTGCGAAGAGTGAAATGTGGATGTTGTGCGAGGCTCATCGCCCGTGAAATGGGCAGTAATGCATTATCTCTGAAGCCAACTGTAAAAATAGCAGATGCTACCAGGCAGGAAGTCAATAGCTGTAAGAGCTGCTGTTTCCCACTAATGAGACTGGGAATAATTAAAACCCAAAGAACTTTAGTTTGTGGAGTAACACAAACCCTACAAAACGTACATACACACACCTTCACACAGACAAGGTTTATTTAACATTTATTTAACCTTTATTTAACCAGGTAAGACATTAAGAACAATTTCTTATTTGCAATGGCGACCTGGCAAAAGGCACAGCCTTTTGAAGGATAGAGGGTAGGGGATAAAAGAAATACAAAAAAAAGTTAAAAGACACCCACACACGCATACATACTAACACGCGCACATTCATACAGTCTCACACATACACACGCATGTTCACACACACACACACACACACACACACACACACTTGGGCTGTGCGTATTGCACTAACAGGCTGCACTGTTTTTAACCCAGTACCCCAGTACTCTAATCTAGTCTAATCACCATGGCGACGAGCTGCACCCCGAGCCTCAGTCACATGGTTCTCACGCGTTAAGAGCACCTCTAGCCAGGAACAATAGCACTGCTAAGTCACAAATATGACTTGATCTTCACAGCCAGTAGGGAGGCCTTGTTTCAACTTCCTCTTGCGTGTGGACAGGGGTCATGCACTTTGACCCCCAGGGGGGTCACGGGGCTCACAGGGGCGGAACATGTGGGGAGGAACAGCTGTACCTGTGCGGTTATTCTCACTCCCCCCCCGTGACTGGACTGGAACCTTTGAAGCGTCGCCTCAGAGCTTCAGAGCTCTTTGGGCCAGGTGCCGTAAGTCTGAGGAGACGTGAAGAGTTGGTTCAGGAGCGATTTGTGCTTGAGGAGAAGTGGCCCTTATCTCCAGTCCAGAGTGCAGCAGGGTCTGTTTCTTATTGCAGAAGCTTATTCCAGCTCCGTCTGCTTTTAACATCTCATTAAGATATTTTCAGACATTAGACCTTGATTTAGGTCTTTGCCTCGAGGTAATTATTTCTGCATGAGAAATGAGTCAGTATTTCTAACACAAATGCACCAAAAGACACACGCAGGTGTGCGCACACACAAGTACACACACACACACACACGAACACACACGTATACAAACACACACAAACATGCACCACACACACACACACACACACACACACACACACACACACACACGCACGCACTGACAGACACACACACTCAAACTCATTTTATGTTGCATATTAAATTCCTTTCACCTGAGTATCTTAAATAGCTTACAAATATACAGCACAAACAACTGATTTTATTTCCTTTTATTTCCAATGTTCTGCATCTTATACCTCTGTAACTAATATTGCAATTACCTTACCAATATTACTCTTCTCAAAAATGAATATACAATAAATATTGAACAGTAAATGTTGTTCTTGTGATCTGATGTGTTCCTATTTTGTCATGACACCTGTGTGCAGTGTGCCTGAATAGTTTTGCAGTGCGTGTCTGCAAGTTTGTTGTCGTGACGATGGCCAGTGCAGTGTGCTTGTATGTTTGTTGTCGTGACGATGGCCAGTGCAGTGTGCTTGTATGTTTGTTGTCGTGACGATGGCCAGTGCAGTCTGCTTGTATGATTTTGCGGTGGCGTGTCGCAGACCTGCCCCAGCTTCCCTCTCCTGCGGGATCTTGACGTGTCGTCACGGTTTCACACAGACAGGCGGACACGGTTTCGCACACGACGATCGGAACACGCCTGCTACCCGTCCTCCTGCGCTCACGCTAAGCCCCTCAACCGCGCGGCATGGGTTCCACATCACGGGGGACGGGTTCCACATCACGGAAACTGAAAAAAGCGGCTCTGCCACGTGTCCTTATGGAAGCGTAGCCGAAGCGCGGAAGCGTAGCGTAGCTGCGGAAGGCTGATTTCCCGCCGATAGCGTTACGGATTTGAAGGACAGTGTGTGGGAGGACGTGCTCCTGATGTGGGCATGTAGACATGTCCTGTTTTTCCCACTTTCTCTAGTCCTATATCTCCTGAGACCCGGCACAACAAAAGTATTCAAATTTTTTATTTTTTTTTGGACATAATACAAGTGTCTTGGGTGACAAAATTATGCAGTGAAAATATATTCAAAAGTATTATTTATTTTTATTTTTATTGAATGTCCCCTTGCAGTGTAGGTTTCAGCATAGTAGAATATATGGTTCTCGAGATTAAGACCAGAGACCCATGTCCCCTACAGGGGGGTCTTAGGATGATATATATGTGTATATAAAACAGAATGTAAAACGGAGTGTGACACAACTCCACTACGATGCTAGAAGAGGGTATTAATCCCTTTCCGTAGTCCGATGGCTCAGTTGGTAGAGCATTGCGGTAACGACCCAAAGGTTGTGGGTTTGATCCCTGGGGAGTAAATACACTGAAAGATGTGTGCATTCATATACTGTACGTCACCATAGATAAAATAATCTGCTAAGAAGCATGTATTCTATTCTATTCTATTCCATAGCACAAGCTCCTCCCTGAAATTACAGTGCCAGGGGTGGGGACCTGGGTCGTCCCACCTGTGGATATGCAGAGCCTGGGGTTTTTTGGGTCCTTTGATTGGGGCGGGGCACCTTTACCGTCCTGCTCGGAACCCCTGTCCCAGACAGGATGAATCGGCGACAGCTGTTTCACTGCAGAACTCCAGATGAATAATTCACCCGTTAAATAGCCACAGCACTTGGGAAAGAGCAAATTTTATCACTCACAATAGTGTCTGTCATCATGCACACAAAAAAAAAAAAAAGTAATGGGGTTTTTTTTTTTGTCTCAGTACTCATTAAAGTAAATACATGCAGTTACTGTAAGCAAATGCTGTACTAATTTACTTACTCTATATCTGGGACATTTCTTTTAACCCCAAAAGGACCCCCATGAGAACTACAAGTCCCTTTATTCTGCGATTTCAGGGAATACAAGGTACACAACAGAATTATACTTTAGCGCACAGCTGTTTAAGAGTGCAGCGGAGCGGGAAAACGGTGCATGTACAGTGTGTGTGTGTGCGCCCATGCATGCAAACATACACACGTGCTGCAACTACATGTGTGTGCGTGAGAGTCTTTACATGGCTGTGCTTGGTGTATGTGTGTGACAGTTTCTTCATGGTTTGCTAGATGTGTGTGTGTGTGTGTGTGTGTGTGTGTGTGTGTGTGTGTGTGTGTGTGTGTGTGTGTGTGTGTGTGTGTATGCAGGCTTGGGCATGTGCGTGTGTGTGTGTGTGTGTGTGTATGCAGGCTTGGGCATGTGCGTGTGTGTGTGTGTGTGTGTGTGTGTGTGTGTGTGTGTGTGTGTGTGTGTGTGTGCGCAGGCTTGGGCGTGTGCGTGTGTGGGTGTGTGTTTGTGCATGAATACTTGTATGTATGTATGTATGTATGTATGTATTTGTGTCTAAGAATATTGTGTGTGTGCGCATTTGCATGCGTGTGTGTGTGCGTGCGTGTTGTTTTTATAGAGCGTTCACTAATTGGGGGAAAGGAAGAAAATTAGATTCATGAATTGAATTAGAATGAATTTCCTGAATTGGCTGAAGGGAAATACTGCCCTGAGTGTTAAAGACGGGACAGTGTCTGTTCTGGACTGAGGGGATTAAAGGGGTGACCTTTGGGGGGGGGGGTGTGTGACCGTGGAGGGGTGGGGGGCATATTTCACTCACTCACTCACACACACACACACACACACACGTACTCTGTCACCTCTGCACAGGTGTTGGTGAACGAGGGAAACTCAAACTGTACCCTGACAAACAGCTGCTTGTTTATGCGGTATGCACCATACTACTGCGAGCAGGAAGCCTCAGAGCGACAGAGAGACACACAGAGACACACAGACGGGTGTGTGTTCGGTGATTATGACATTATGGGTCTCTCTGTCTGTTCACACACTCTAAACACACCAAGGGCCTCTTCTTTACCTGTAAATAGACAGGAGTGTAATATCACGCATTGTCTCGAGATGGATCAGCAAATCGAGTTGCGCAGATTCATTGATTGATTAATTGATCAGTTGATGGGTTACAGCGATCGTCTCTGCTTTTCCGCCCAGACATACTGGCATCTCGTCTGTCAGACTGACAAACCCCAGAGAAATGATATGAATCTCTGATATGAATCTCGGTTTCACATGCTGCTTAATGTGAAACAGGAGTGGGTTTGACACAGTGACTCTCCGAGTCCTTTTAGTAAAATCGATGCGGTATTAACTTGGGGTTGTGTAATCCCATTTCTCTCGATCCACTTTTTTTTTTTAAAAGGACACTGAGAAATATCAGAAACAAAATGGCGTCAGATCACCCAGAGAGCAGATCACTGCCAACAAATAAAAAGGATGTATTTTAATATTTCTAATATAAGTATGTTACACTTATACGTACAGTATTATAAGACTTAAAAATGTAAATTAATGTTGATATTGATGCTAAGACTTGAACATTATAACCATTCTAAACATAAATTAATGTTAATATTTATGCTAAGACCTGTACATTGTTTCATACTTATAAACACACAAAGATTATATTGCTTCTAATTGGTTGTTTTAGATCACTTTTCATTTATAATTAACTGTGCTTGTGTGTGTGTACGTGGTGTTCTTAATGTTATATGAGGTAAAGGGGAGGATTATCGACATTGAAATGGAGAAAGAAAATACGCACAGATATTTACTGTGGGCTCACGCTGATTCTTTCTCTCTCTGACGGAACGGCGGGCTTGCAGGTGTTCAGCGCGAGTCCGCCCGCTGCTGAAAAAGCACCCGCTCGGTTAAGACCCGCGTCCGTTTAACAGAGCAGATTTAAAATCAGAAATGCAGGCAGGCAGCTGGCCTGGCTTTGTGTCAGGTGCTGCTGTTTATGAAAGTGCGCCCGGGGTGTTAGCGCGGGGGTCTTGGCGGAGATGGCGGTGCTTTTGCGGCTCACGCTAATGGGGGAACCTGACAGACGTATTAAAAGGCCGCTGCACGGGATCCTTGAGCCCTCCGCTGGGTTTCTTCACATCGCTGGCCGTGTGTTTGTGAAAAAGAAGCCGAACAGATGCTCCCGTCTCGGCGCGCATCCCACAGGTTCACGCCGTCACGCTGCCTCGCGCGTTACTGTAATCTTCAGTCCTTTAAATATCACACCGGGGCGGTCCGTTCAAAGAATGTGTCTGTCTCAGGACCTGTTAAAAAAGTAAATTCAGCTAAATACAGGGGGAAGAAAAACTACCCTTTATGCGAACAAGGAATGTTTGTTTTTGTTGTTGTTTTTTTTTTTTTCTTTTAAGGGAAAAAAAAGATAATTCTTCTTTGTTTGAGAGCACTCTGCCCGGTTTCCTTTTTAAAAAAAAAAGAAAAAAGCCTCATTCTGGGTCTTTGTTTATCAATTTCAGTTTGACTCCGTATGCGTTTAAGGATACTATTTTTGGTGCGCGCACAAAAAGCTCTTGAGGAGAGTCTTTATAAACGGGCCATTGTGACCTTCAATGGTCTTTTATGTGCAGTTATTCCACTGTGCTCTCTTTCTCTCTCCCTCTCTCCCTCCCTCTCTCTTTCTCTCTCGTTGCCTTTCACGTGTTCTTATTTCAGTTCTACCGCTCCATTGTTAGCCGCTCAGTGCGCTTTTGTGCTGAAGGAGAAACTTATTGCCAGCCCTTTCTCTCGGTGCACGAACACTGTCCTCTCTTGTCATCCTCATTAAATGGAAACCAGTTCCACCACTTGGCTCGGCATCTCCACCGCTGGATTTTCCCATAATATCATTAGGCTGTATTTATTTGGCGGACGCTCTTTTATACAGTCGGTCGCGACGGTCGAACGGGAGGAGCAGTAATGCAGTTAGCGTAGCAGCCATATATTGCAGTAAATGGGTACGTACATAACAGTACATGTGTAGTCATGTTCGCTATATTGATAATGTAATTACTTGGTTGTTGCAGAAAACGTTAGTCTCTCTTTTCTGGTAATGTGATGCGTCTCCAGGTCGGAGCCACTATGTGTGATTTTGTACGCTCTGTCCCACATCCGATGAAGGCCCATTTAACTTTGTTCTTGACTGTCCCTACACCCATTTCATGTATTATTATTATTATTATTGTTATTATTATTAATAGTAATAGCGTTTAGTATTTATTATTAATAGCAATAATAATAGCGTTTAGTATTTTCTGGTCTTGTGTTTGATGGTTTCATATCAAGCGACACAATAAAGAAGAGTGAGAGTATTACCTTAACTTTCAGATTGACAGCTCTTAATTTCTTTCCAATAAAGGTATAATGAATGACCTTTGTGTTCCCTGCAGTGAAGTATCATTCCTAGGTGTACTAATTTAGCTTCTTTGCCTCAGAGTAGGTGCACTAAATTGGTTTCTTGGCCTCACAATAGGTGTTCCAAGTTCGTGTCTTGACCTTGCCAGAGGTGTACTAATTTAGCTTCTTCGCCTCACGGCAGTTGTATGTTGCCATTAAATTTTTTTTACTTTTGCTAACAAAAGTAGCAGACCCAAAGTGTGGCAGCCTGTGTGATCCCTGCTAGGAAACACAAAGCCTGTTATTACTGCTCACTTTAGTAATTGAGTCATCCTCCAAAGAGCTCTCATGTCACAATAAGCAGTGTAGTATAATGGTTAAGGAACTGGAGTTGTAACCAAAAGGTTGCAGGTTCGATTCCCAGGTAGGACACTGCCGTTGTACCCTTGGAGCAAGGTACTTAACCTGAATTGCTTCAGTATATATCCAACTGTATGAATGGATAAATGTAATAAGAAGTTGTGTAAGTCGCTCTGGATAAGAGCGTCTGCTAAATGCCTGTAATGTAATGTAATGTAATGTAGGAGGACTGATCACACAGTAGATCAGAATCAGTCTATCCCAGAATGCAAACGGCACTGTGTTTTCAGGAAGGAGTCTCGGCTTGACTCAAACCAATCAGCTCTCACAGCTGATAGAAACTAAACCAATGAAATTAACTTCCAAAAATTATGTTTTAAAGATGGGTAATTGTGGAGCTAAATATTTTTATTTTGGCCCATTAATTATTATTTTTTTAAATAAACTCTCTGTGGGCTAATGCTGAATATTTTAAATTTATACCCAGTTTGCCACCCAAGTGACATTATATTATCGGCTGGATTTATATTTGTATGCATCTGTTCTTCAGTCTATGTTTATGTGTTTATAGATATCACAGTTTGCACATATTTGTTCTAAAACGGCACAGTATTTTATCACAGCTCTTTGGGTTAAGCGTTGTAGAGGGCAGTGAGTCACCTGAGAATCAAACCTGCCTGCTTTCAGTTCCAGACCATCTCTCCTATCTGCCCTACCTGTTCTGCCCACACCTGTATCCTTTCATCTCAGTAATGTGAACTGTCAGCTGGAGGCTTGGGGTCAGACAAATACATGTTCTGGAAACCAAGGTGAAACTGGTCAGTGTTGGAGGGCAGTGCTCGCTTCTGCAGTTTGGTTATATATATATATATATATACGCACGCGCACACAAAATAATGTACATGTAATATAATAAAATCAAATTCACATGTAACACACAGTAGCCTAGACTAGATAACAGATCATTCAGCGAATCAAAATGACTACGACGCCGTATTATACATGTTTTAAAAATGATCTTCCCAAATGTTAATGTAGCCTATATCTGTGAATAGCCTACCTTGGGCTTTCGCAAAAAACTAATCTCTCGGTGTGAACGTGAAAAGGTAAAACGATCAGCTTGGTCTCCGCACTGCCTATTTAAAAATTGCGACCACCAGTGAATTAAGGTAGCCTATATTATTATCCAAAAATAAACGTGGGAAAAAAACGGTATATTTGTATTCGCCGCCGGTGCTCCGCTTGTTTCAGGTTTTGCAGCTCGTGCTGAGAGCAGGCGCTCAAAGGTCGCGTGGCCACTCCTCGAGCGCGAGCGGGGTTTACCGAGCGCTCACGCTGGTAAAGGTGAGAGCGAAGCACTTACTGAAATAGACTGAGACGCAGCGTGGATTCAGTGCTGTTTTTGATGCCAGACTTTGTGTGGGCTGTAGAGCTATATTCCGCGGCTCCCTCGCGGTAGATATCAGACTTTAGCCTCGTGATTGCATTTTTTACGCATTTGTAGGCTATATAAAATTGACGATTTGATTCACTTTGCATCAGCTCTGAAATAAAGGGGAAACGTGCAGACAGTACGTTATAGCGCAGTCAAGCTATAAAATGCAATATTTATTTTACAATAAAATATCAATTTGGAGGTTCAAATTCGACGGCATTGCATTTCTGCCTCTTATTGTATCGGTAAATGAGATGGGCTATTTACGGCACGCGGAAAGCGCTGTAGCGTATCTTCCGTCTGCCACTGCTGTCACTTCAAAGAGGTATTTTCAAACTAATATTTGAAGTGAAAGGAATAGCGTGTTCAACTACGGGGCCGCTTTCATGTACGGTCGGAGCAACAGTGTTTTTTTTTGTGGTTTTTTTGGTTGTATTAGCCCTACTGTAAATTATTTCGCAGTGCTGTTTCAGTTATTGGCTTTAGCAACGTGAACCCCATGATGTGGTATACCGAGTTAGCACAGTTAACTGTTGTAATTCTGCTTAATTATTGCGCACTTTTTAAAACACAAGTTAAACGTTATTTAAAGTAATGGCACTGTTCTCAACGTCACCATTAGGAGAATTCCATTTTAATTCTGTCAGTCCATGCAATTAGCTGGAATTCAGTTCAACAATTGAAAAATGGCCATAATGTTTCATGATAATTTTTCAAGTAACTAATTGGATTAAATTATTTTCGTGAATTATTATCAGAATTTAAATTGCATTGAGCCCAACGCCGGTGCAGATAAAAAAAAAAATGGAATTGAATGGAGTGGAAACAAAAGCGTCATTTTTCTAAAATAAGGGTGCAATAAACACCGTGTCAGGCTTCCAGTGGTACACAGAGGGAGAAATAATAAAGCGCGCAATAAAAGACTGGCATTAATCACGCGGAGAAACCGCACTATTGAAGCAAGCAGCTGTGGGTCAGTGAACCATTGATAGCGCTTGGGCAGTGAAAAGGTTGATTCCTATTTGAAGATGTGTAATACTATAATGTGAGTAGAGGGCAGCAGTGTAGTGTAATGGTTATGGATTTGTGCTTATAACTCAAAGGGTGCGGGTTCGATTCTCCGGCTGGCCCCTGCCCTGGTGTACCCTTGAACTATAGGTATTTTAAATGAATGGCAGAAATATCCAGCTGTGGAATTCGCCCCTAAATGCTGGTGGTAAACGTGTAGGTAGGTCCCTGTACTTCCTGTTGAAAATGTGGCATTGAAGAATGGTAAAACCCTTTGAAGAGTATAGGTTTTTTTGGAATGCCGCCCCCCCCCCCCCCCCCCCCCCCCAAAAAAAGATTCTAAATCGGTGTTCTAGAACGCCAATGCTTTCAATTAGTGATTGTTACAGCATCATTAGAATGTACAGTTAAGAACATTCTAATCACATATTTGTGATATTGCACCTTAAAAGGGGTAAGGGCTGCTGTGTTTCCATCAGTAATACAGATACCAGTGCTGGGGTCATTTACATTTGAAAAAATCGGTCAAATCATGAAATTAAACTAAATTAAATTTTGATTCAAGAAGACCTCACAGAACAATACATGCAGTTTTACAATTCACGAGTTGAATTTGAGTTATTTTTGTGAATTGGCCGAATTAAATATGGATTTGCAGGCTACACAGACAGGAAGGGTGGGCTGTATCCTTGCCAAACCAGGTGAGACTATCCTCAAAAATTTGAAACAGAAATGTGTTTGCCAAAGGTTCATAAAGCCATTGGGACAAATCTACACACACACACAAACAAACAATTATTTTTAATATAAAAATGGCTATTAGAGATGTGTGCTTAATGATGCATTTATGATAAAGTAATCATAATATTTTCCACACCACTTGGAAATACAATCTATTTTTGATTGCTGGAATAGGTTTGCATTGGGTTACATAGTGAGCGGGGCAATAATGATTGGATAATACACTGACATAATCCCTAATAATAATAATGCTATACTCACTGCCACCGTACACAAAGTTTAAAGCAGCCCATTGTTTTTAAGCTCTGAAGCCTCCACAGTCCTTTTCGTTTAAAACCACTCGCCTCACCCAGGGAACCTTCTGGTTGGCTGTAAGATTTGACTTGGGTTACTATGGTGATAATTATGTGTTGGTATTTATGTTCCGAGGCTGATTGTGCTATTTGTTCAAATAGAGCTTAATGTGTTGTTCCCCACTGTACTGAAAGAGGGAACATATTGTTTATTTTTTTATTCTTTTAAAAAATTTTTTATAAAGTTTTTATAACACTTTATAAAAAGTTCCGATCAAGTCCCGGCTGGCAGAGGCCCTCCCATCTCTGACGAGGCTCGTAACCCTGCAGGGCGACTGGCCACAGTCAGCTCCAGCACTTCACCACAGTTTGACCAGAATATCAGAGCAAAATGTTCCAGCGGCTTTTCTCCATGTAATATCCCATTTTAAACATTAACAGTGAGAGGCTAATGTCAGTCAATAAATCAGATTATAACATACAGTATATGTTGCGTTTTGTTTTGAAGGAGGGTATAAATTTGAAGACTTAGAAATGACAAATTTAGATTATGGTTAAAAAAATTTAGATTATGGTTTAAAAAAATTTAGATTATGGTTTTGCTCCTGCAAATGACGAAGGTGCTGATTTAGCCAACTGCAAATTACAGTCCAGCCTTAAAATAAAATATGACTTTGACCCAAATGTAAAACAGCAATTTATTCATTTTTCCTAAAATAGTTTTGTGTGATGGTTTTTTAAATTAGATTGAATGGGCCAGTAGAATGTTCAAATTATTTTTTAGTAGCTATCCAGCCTTTTTATTGCAATTATTGCAGCATTACTTACATGTCATAAACAATTGAGAATTTTAATCCATATAAAATATATGTATTTTTTACAAATTCTTTGCATCTTATTGCTGCCCACTTGATGCCGCTTTGATCTTATTTGAATGAATAATAAATATGATTTTGTAAAATAAATAAATTAATGAAATGTTTCCTTAAAATACATAAATAAACATAGTATCTGGTGCAGTTTTAGAGTTTTAGAACTTCATGAGCTTTATGATGTCAGAATCATGGGTGCTTTGTGATGTCAGAATCGTGGGGGCTTTGTGATGTCAGAATCGTGGGTGCTTTGTAATGTCAGAATCGTGGGGGCTTTGTGATGTCAGAATCGTGGGTGCTTTGTAATGTCAGAATCGTGGGTGCTTTGTAATGTCAGAATCGTGGGGGCATTGTGACGTCAGACTCATGGGGGCTTTGTGATGTCAGAATCGTGGGGGTGGGTGTGTTGCATTGTGATTTGCTGTGATCATGTCCTTATTGAGTTGATGGTTTCAATTTGGGGATTTACCTTCCCTGGTGTGGGAGAGAGTTGGGTGGCCCAGGGGCCTCTAGACCCCCTGTGGACACACCCATTCCTCCTCTGTGTGGGGAACAGGGAGAGCTGCCATTGGACGTTTCTCGGTTGCCACGGCAATGGGGTTCGCTGGTGGGGAGAGGCTGGCCCACTTTAGCACTGGATAATGAGCTTCTACCAGCCTCCTTCAGGGTGCCAGCTGTCAATCAGACAGTGGTGGTGGGGGGGGGGGGGGGGGGTGTGTGGTGGGTTATTAGGTCCCTGTGAGCTGTGCTCATGCCTTATGGGAGCTGTAGGTTTGGGTCCGGATGCCTTATGGGAGCTGTAGTTTGGGAGCGGATACCCCTGTAGGATCTCCTCTCCTGTCTACACAGCATTCAGTTATGCTCTCCACAGCCAATCACAGAGCCTGACTGCATAATGGATGGAGATCAGTGGGAGAAGGCAGGAGGGGAGTGGTGTCTTTACCACACACCTCAACCAGGGAGCTTTGACTTGGCCATTCCAGAGATGACACCGTTTATCTGATACAAAGTATTTCTGAGACTAACTGCTGAAAGCAAGGTGCACCACACTGTATGACATGGCTTTGAGGTTCCCTCTGGATTTACACTCTTGTCAGTATTAGATTATCTTTTCTAAATTAGTTGATACATATTATCGGTGCTGTCAGGTAAAGGTTTTGATTTGTAGGGGAGTGGAGGCGGTTTGACGGTGAAGTAGTGCACTAATGCCAGCTGTTGCTGTAATCAGAGATAATTCATTTGACCAGAGAGTTGGCTCCATCTGCACCCTTCCTGCTCTGGCAACAAAGTTCCTGCCCCAGTTGTCTGTTGAGACGTGGGTTTCTGTTGATGGGAGGTTTCCCTTTACAAGTCAGGGGGCAGAACGTTGAGCATAAAGTTCCTCCATCTTGGCTCCAGCTGAGACGGTCGCCGCTGCTGTAATTGCCAGAGAGGAAGCTGACCTTTGACCTGATGAGAGCAGTACTGAGGGGGAACGGTCCTCTCTTGTGTCAAGTCTCCATTGAGCTCTACCAGCTTCTCTTATTAAAATGATATGACACTTCACTGCTGTCACAGTCAGCTCACGAAACACTTGTTTTTTGTATTTTTTTTTCGTACTGATTTCTGTAAGTTTCATCACAGGACGGGTTCTCCCCAGCACACCTCCCTCGGCCCAAACATCGCTGTTTCAGTTAGTTTCATCATTTTCCTTCCATTTCTTTGTCCGTAGGCATTTTTGTCAAGGTATTTTGAATTTTTCTTTCATTGTGTATTTTTTTTTTGTTGAGAGATCTCTCCCAACAGAATTACTGACCTATAAAACTAAAGCATGCTTATGTTTTTTTGTTATTTTATTACGACGTTCCATAGAAAGATTTTGGCTGAGAAACATGTGCATGATGCTGACTGGGTCATACAGTACACAGGGCAGAGTGCAGAGCTGATTGATTAATCAGGACTGATGCCGTAGCTGCATCAGGCATTTTATGTTGATGTGGCTCAACGTGCCTCTGCACCGTGTTCCACAAATGTGTTGTTGCTGTTATGCCGACATTTTACATTGAAGCAACAAAAAAAAAAAAAAAAACCCTGTCATTTGTTTTAACCTTTATTCTGTCTTCTGAATGTATATATTTTCTCCCATTTAAAATGTTTGCTATTGGTTCTTCCTCTCTCTCCCCACCTCTCTCTCCCTCTCTTTCTCTGTCTCTTGTCTTTTTCATGTTTGTAATTTCCTTTTTTCATACATTCTTCAGTGTGAAGATTGGTCTCGTAATCAAACTCTGGTGCTTTCATTTACTAAATAAATAGAAGTAATGCATGTATGTTTATGTTTGTGAGTGTGAAATGAATGCATTTTTTCTCTTTCCTATTTTTATAACATGATTGAGCTATATGGGGGGTGGGGGGGGGACACAGTAATACATAATGTATATTTTGTAATCATTGCTTTTTATTATTTTCTTTTTCTTATTGGATTTTTTTTAATGGAAAAAAACGGGAAAAAACACACTAATTGGGAACGTGGCAATGTGTGTTTTTCTTTGTTCCTCAGAGATGTTGAAGGAATTGAACCAGCAGCGCAGGGCGGGCGAGTTTACAGACCTGAAAATTATTGTTGAAGGCAGAGAGTTTGAAGTCCACCAAAATGTTCTAGCTTCCTGCAGTTTGTATTTCAAGGACCTGGTGAAAAGGTTTGCTGTGGATCCGCTCTCTTCCTCTCCGTAGGAAGCATTTGTGTCACCTCTCTTTCCCTCCCCCTCTCTTGCAGGGCTGAGAAGATGGCGGTTCCTGTCACAGGGGCCAGCAGCCATTCCTTTTTTTTTCGCGAAGCTCAAATGAATGTATTTCCATTCGGGGAAAAAAAGGTCAACCTTTTGTCTAACCTTTTCATCTCCACGGAGTAAATTAACAAATTTCCATTTTAATGGGCAGAGAAAATGTTCCATGACTGGGGATCTTTTTTTCTTTTCTTTTTTTAAGTTGAAGAATTCTCCCACCTCTCCCCTATCCCCTCCTCCCTCCCCAAAGTTTGGCCTGCTGAGTTTTTCATTTGTTAGGCCTGCAGAGGGTCACACTGCACAAGGTGGGGGGCCATTTTCTGCACACAGCCAGGTGGGCAGGTGGGCCACATTTATCAAAGGGGGGAAGCATCTCGTCATTAATTCAGCGGGGAGAACCCTTTTCTTTCCGTTGCTGCTTTTACAGGTCTGGTTTCCCGGCTTCACTTCAAGCTCTCCGGTCAGCTGTGTTTCACACCAAAGATTTTTATCAAACAACAAATCAGATCTTTGTTTCATCACCGTTTCCTCCAGGTAGATTTTTCTGCTCTAAGTTCTAGTGGGGACTTTGATAGCAAACGGCCAAATGCTCTAAGTTCTAGTGGGGACTTTGGTAGCAAACGGCCGAATGCTCTAAGTTCTAGTGGGGACTTTGATAGCAAACAGCCGAATTACAAGGACTGAGGGGGAAAAAAAAAAATACCTTAAAGTTTTAGAGAAGCTTAAAAATAGCAACATAGAACAATTAAGTCCAAGTCATGAATTTTCATCAATATAGTCTTTTTATATAAGTAATGGTTTCTCTATATGAAATCTTTTCTTGCCTTGTTTTGATGAGCCTCCAAATTCGAGAAACATTCAATATTAAAAAAGTAAATAAGCTATACAACTTGAAGAAAATGTCTGTTGGTTTCTCACTGTTGACTGGCTGTGTGAGATCACAGATGAATGAAAAGTGCTGAGTTTGTTAATTCATATGCCTGGCGGGCAAAGTGTACGATATGTAGGCAACCATCACGTCTAGATACAGGTTTTTTTTTTTCTTCTTCTCAGAATGTAATATTTCAGACTTGTGAATATTTTTTCTTCACTTGACTGAGTCATTCAGACTGACTAGAGTCCTGCAAGAGTCATTCAGACTGACTAGAATCCTACAGGAGTCATTCAGACTGACTAGAGTCCTACAGGAGTCATTCAGACTGACTAGAGTCCTACAGGAGTCATTCAGACTGACTAGAGTCCTACAGGAGGGTGAACGTTCCCCTACCGCTGCTACTGGAGTCATCTCTCCAATATGCATGCAGCCGCTGCACGACATCCACAAACTCACGTGGATACGTCCGCAATCACCGCTTCCTTCCAGTATTAGAGCTACGCTCCTGATCTCGCCGAATGAATTAGCTTTGACTAAATTTTGACTCGTTCAAAGCCACCTCTTCTCCTCAGGTTTTCTTTGTTTTCATTTTACGCTTTCAACTTATTTCACTCGGCGGCCTAGCCACGCTGCGCAGGAGTTCCTATCTTGGTTGAGAATGTGTGATCGCGTCTCTGTCTCTCGATTCGGGCAAATTATTACCTGCAGAAAGGCACTGTTCTCCCCGTTTCAAAAAAAACAAATTGAGAGTCGGCCTCCAATTAGCTTCCTCTTTTCCCCTGGAGCTTCCACACCACACAGGGCTTTTATGTTCGATCTGGGTATACGCTGTTTCGGCTTGCCGCCAGTCCAATGTTTTATGTTTTGGAAAGAGAACAGGCACGTGCCTTTTTAACAGGTCGACTCAGTCCTACGAGCTATGAAAGGAGAAAGTTGTCAATCACAAAGATTCCTTCGTTATTATTAATGTGGATTTGTTTCTTTTTTTTAAAGTAAGTTAAAGTTTTCACTTGTATTCACTGCATTCAGTGTGGCTTTCCATCTTCATATAAATATTAAATGTGAGTATCTGCTCCTGTTACAGCATGTTTAAACCCTACCATATTTAGAATATGGATTACATATTTAACAAAAAAAAACACTATAAAGATTCCAAAAGCCTGGTAATGAAGTAATAATCAAATAACCAATGCTTTTGTCAAAGCATTATAAATTTCAGATTATAATGATGGTTATTATTAGTCTACGTTTTCCACTTTTCGCTGTTTAGGCTTATGGCCTATGTGTCTCTCCCGTTCTACAGAGATCTAGCGCAGTTGTCCTTAAAATACTGCAGGTGTTGTCCTTAAAAGGCCGCAGGTGTGTTATGCATCGTTAGCTCCGCCGTCTACGGCTGCCGTCGCTTAGCGACGTCTCTGGACTCTGCCGGCGTCCTTCAGAATGGCGCGGAGCGGATTAATCTAACACCGAGGCCCCGTCCACTTTACAGCGGATTAATCTAACACCGAGGCCCCGTCCACCTTACAGGGGATTAATCTAACACCGAGGCCCCGTCCACTTTACAGCAGATTAATCTAACACCGAGGCCCCGTCCACTTTACAGCGGATTAATCTAACACCGAGGCCCCGTCCACCTTACAGCGGATTAATCTAACACCGAGGCCCCGTCCACTTTACAGCAGATTAATCTAACACCGAGGCCCCGTCCACTTTACAGCGGATTAATCTAACACCGAGGCCCCGTCCACTTTACAGGAGATTAATCTAACACCGAGGCCCCGTCCACCTTACAGCGGATTAATCTAACACCGAGGCCCCGTCCACCTTACAGCGGATTAATCTAACACCGAGGCCCCGTCCACTTTACAGCGGATTAATCTAACACCGAGGCCCCCGTCCACTTTACAGCGGATTAATCTAACACCGAGGCCCCGTCCACTTTACAGCGGATTAATCTAACACCGAGGCCCCGTCCACCTTACAGCGGATTAATCTAACACGAGGCCCCGTCCACCTTACAGCGGATTAATCTAACACCGAGGCCCCGTCCACTTTACAGCGGATTAATCTAACACCGAGGCCCCGTCCACTTTACAGGAGATTAATCTAACACCGAGGCCCCGTCCACCTTACAGCGGATTAATCTAACACCGAGGCCCCGTCCACCTTACAGCGGATTAATCTAACACCGAGGCCCCCGTCCACTTTACAGCAGATTAATCTAACACCGAGGCCCCGTCCACCTTACAGCGGATTAATCTAACACCGAGGCCCCCGTCCACTTTACAGCGGATTAATCTAACACATAGGCCCCGTCCACTTTACAGCAGATTAATCTAACACCGAGGCCCCGTCCACTTTACAGTGGATTAATCTAACATGAGGCCCCGTCCACTTTACAGCGGATTAATCTAACACCGAGGCCTCGTCCACCTTACAGCACACGGCCTACGGCTTCAAACTCCACTGTTCATATGTGGTCACATAAAACACACAGTGACTGCTGCATATCTCTAGTCTAGCATTCGTATCACAATAGCTTTCAGCTTTAATATCGCAAACACCTTCCTCTTTGGAAATATCCATAAATATTTGCAAGATCAGATTATCATTTTGTTGCAAGGTAATAAAGACAATTATTCAATAAAACTCTGAATTGAGAATACTAAAATTTCATTATGTACACATGGTGCAATGTCAGAATATCAGAATGCCCCACCAATTAAATACCTGAACCTTTCCACTGTAGTAACATCTGCTAATGTTTTACTGTTGTGGCTTGAGGTTTGAGGCATTATGAATGTGCACAGCCATTGCCAGTGAATATTGGCAGATCACCAGGCTCATTTTATCCCGTTTTAATTGGTTAATGGGTTTTTATAGAGGAGGCAGGTACATTCGTAGGCTCCTGCGGAAATGTGCTGTCCTGCACTGTGCGTAATGTTTTGCGTTTTTTTGCGTTTGCCGTGTTCTGCTCGACCGAAGCACGCAGGAGAAAGACGGGCTTTTGGAAACTGCGAGTCAGTGCAGTCACCTAAAAAAATAAAAAAGCTGTCACTCCATCTAATGCACTGGCTGTAGCCCCACCCTCCTCTGACACCATATCATTTCATCCCCCCTCCAAACCCCCCCAAAGTTTGTAAAATTGTGTTCTCTCCCCGCTGGCTTAATTTATGGCTAACAGTGAGGGGGGTAATGTCAAATTCACAAGATTTCAGCGGAGTGAGAAAGCTCTCACCCTGTTTTGTGAGAAGAGAGAAAGAAAAGAAAAAAAAGGGCATCCTGGATAGGTGGGGTTTGGGGGTACAGTGTGATATAGGTGTGGGGTGGGGGGGGGGTGGAGGAGGAGGAGGGGCAGAGAGGTGGAGGCGGGGTTGGTAGGGTGTGTAGGGGGGTGGAGGAGGGGCAGAGAGGTGGAGGCGGGGTTGGTAGGGTGTGTAGGGGGGGGTGGAGGAGGAGGAGGGGCAGAGAGGTGGAGGCGGGGTTGGTAGGGTGTGTAGGGGGGGGTGGAGGAGGAGGAGGGGCAGAGAGGTGGGGTTGGTAGGGTGCGTAGGGGGGTGGAGGAGGAGGGGCAGAGAGGTTGAGGCGGGGTTGGTAGGGTGTGTAGGGGGGTGGAGGAGGAGGAGGGGCAGAGAGGTGGAGGCGGGGTTGGTAGGGTGTGTAGGGGGGTGGAGGAGGAGGAGGGGCAGAGAGGTGGAGGCGGGGTTGGTAGGTTGTGTAGGGGGGGTGGAGGAGGAGGAGGGGCAGAGAGGTGGAGGCGGGGTTGGTAGGGTGTGTAGGGGGGTGAAGGAGGAGGAGGAGGAGGGGCAGAGAGGTGGAGGCGGGGTTGGTAGGGTGTGTAGGGGGGTGGAGGAGGGGCAGAGAGGTGGAGGCAGGGTTGGTAGGTTGTGATCTGACAGGTTTGTACCAGTCTTCCCTCTCATCCTCTTGGCTTTGATGATGCTTTGATCTTTGATCCTCAGAACAGGCAGGCGATGGCAGTGTGTGCGCAGTGTGTGCGCAGTGTGTGCGCAGTGTGTGCGCAGTGTGTGCGCGGTGTGCTCGCTCCTTTAAAGCCATAATTCCACAACCGCCTTAGTAGTATTATTACATATTTCACATTTGGATACTATTAACTGCTTATAGCGGTTCAGTTCAGTTCTAATACCCGCTGAAGGGCGCAACGGCAGTGCCCCAACTGGGATTTGAACCTGTAGCCTCTTGATCATTGGGTCTCAAACTCCAGTCCTGGAGGACCGCAGTGTCCCCTGGTCCTGATTTCCTTTCAATCAGCAGCCAATTGAGGCCTTGGAAACCAGATGTGCGGACTCTTTAGCCAATCAGTGACTTAAATTAAGCACTTAAGTGCAGGAACACATGGAAAACCAGCAGATACAGCTGCCCTCCAGGTTTCCAAGTTTAGGATTCCTGGCTCTTGAGTCACCAGCCCCGCTTTCCCCCACCACTGCACAACACTACCCTTCCTTTTCACATTATAGGCTTTTTTCAGCCGAGAGAGATAAATATGTCTTTTTCTTTCTCAGAACATACATTTACATTTAATCTCTCCTCTCTGATCTCTGCAAATGCTCAAAGCTTCCGTCCGGGGGGGAGGGAGAGGAAACGGGCTCCTCTGCTACACAGTTCCAGCAAAATGATAAAATCAACAATATGGGATATGTGTGTACCAAATGCACATATATATGTTTTATTCATAACTAGAAATGCAGACGTATACATATGCGTATGTATTTTATATATATATATGTATATATAATCAAATATATATATCAAATCCCCATTTTCCCCCCCATATTTGGTTTGGTGTGATTTGCATAAACTCATGATTTCTGGCTCCGTTTGATAAACTCCCAGTTCCTTTCCTTTCCTTTTTCCCCTCTTTTCCTTTTTCCTTCATCCCGAGAGCAAGTCTGCAATCAAATGCAAAGCAAACGCAGACGTCTCTGAAAATAATTACCATTACAAAAGCGCTCTGACAGAGCGGAGTGCTACGGAAAGCCATTTAGAATTGCGCTAATTGACCTGGGCAGTGCGCTCACTTTTATTTATTTATTTATTTTGTTATTGTAATTATTATTATATATATATATTTTTTTCTTTCCTTTCCTTCTTGGCACCTCCTACAGCACTTAACCCTCATGTTCCCCCTTCTCTTAATGGTCTGACTCTGGGGACTTTTACTGACAGGAAAATAACAATCTGTGGTTTTTGCTCTTGCAGGTGTAAGACTGTTGGTTTTTCGCAGCCAATCCCAGAAGCGTCCCAACAGCCCTCCATTTGAAAAGCTGTACTTTTTATGATTTAAAATTCTTTTTTTTTTGTTGCCTTTTCCAACTCCGTTTCCATATCACAACTAATATCTCAGTTCGTACGCAGGCTGTGGCGATTTTGGCGGCACGTGGCGGTGGGGTGGGGCCATGGGCGTGGTTGGGGAGGGCGGGCAGTTTACCTGTTTAGGGAATCTCTTGTTTATAAGACCCAGGCTCAGCTCCCAGTCATAGAACACGCCAAACCAACAAGAAGGATGGCTGCTGGCTACCTGTGGCAGAACTGTCCCCCTCCTCCCCTCCCTCCCTCTCTCCTCCCCCTCTCTTCTCCTCCTCCATCTCCCCTTTCTTCATTCACACCATTGTGTGTGTGTGTGTGTGTGTGTGCGCACTTTTATGTGTACGCATGCATCTGTATGTATTTGTGTGTGTCTGTGTGCGTTTGTGTGTACGCATGTGTCTGTATGTGTGTGTGTGTGTGTGTGTGTGTAGGCGAGTGTGTGTGTGTGTGTGTGTGCACGTGTATGTGTATGCATGTATCTCTGTGTGTGTGTGTGTGTGTGTGTGCATGTTTATGCGTACGCATACGTGTGTGTATGTGCACCTGTGTGTGTTTAGGCGAGTGTGTGCACACACTCGCCTGTGTCATGTTTATGTGTACGCACGCATCGGTGTGTGTGTGTGTGTGTGTTTTTGCATTATTCCGTATCTTGGTTTCAGGGGCTTGTCCCTGACCCTGTGGGTGTGTTTGTGTCTACTCTGGCCCCTGCAGTTAAACACACTGCTCTGATGGTATCAGCTGAGTTTTCAAATATTTATTTTTGACCTTGAGAAGCTAAACTGAACAGGACCGTGAGCCTCTTTTTGCATGATTGATTATTTGATGCTCAAAACTCCAGGCAGAGCTTTAAGTTATGACTATTCAGTGCAGTGTGATCCAGTCGTCTTCGCTGGCCGGACACGTGGCGATGTCCCACTGGAGGGGTTCAGACTCATGAGCTGCGGCTGTATGTCCCTGCACACGGGCCACAGGGCCGGGACCAGAGCCAGTTTGGCTGAGGTTTTTATATTTTTTGTGGAGTTTTTTGTTTTAATACCACCATTAGGGATGTGGAGTCAGTGTCAGGAAAAAATAATAGCATCGCACGCGCGATGCCGCTCCCAAACGGGTCTGCGGCGGGTCTGCGGCGGGTCTGCGGCGGGTCTGCGGCGGACTCCCGTCCGCTCCACGCAGCAGGAGATTGAGCCCAAGGTCTTCAGCCAATGATCTTTATCACGCTTAGTGCTTCCGCACCAGGGCTAACCTCACGTCCTGTTAGCTGATATATATATATATATATATATATATATATATAGTTGCTCCTGTTTATAATAATGAATAATGTAAATCTAATAGATGGATAATGAGATGTAAATGAGTGGGAGGAGCCACGCGGTGGCGAGATACGCGGTGCCGTCTCCTTGCTCTGCCCTGCACGGTGATGTCATGCTTGAGCTGGACCTTGTGTGTGTGTGTGTGTGTGTGTGTCTGTGTCTGTGTCTGTGAGTGTGAGTGTGAGTGTGAGTGTGAGTGTGAGTGTGAGTGTGAGCTCCATGGGACCGCTTACAGCCTGCAGAAGCACATGAATTATTCCTCTGCTCTGTGTGGGCCAGACGTGCCCTTGCATTAGGTCCCCATTAGGTCCCTTAGATCCCATTCCAGAGTCTATCATTAGTCTCAACACGTGTCTGTGTGCGTGTGTGTGCGTGTGTGTGTGTGTGTGTGTGTGTGTGTGTGGGTGTGTGTCTGTCTGTCTGTGTGTGCCTGTGTGTGTGGGGGTGAGTGTGTGTGCGTGTGTGTCTGTCTGTCTGTGTGTGCCTGTGTGTGTGGGGGTGGGTGTGTGTGCGTGAATGCGTGTGTGTGCATGTGTGTGTGCGTATGTATGTGTGCGTGTGTAATATTTGTAGGTGTGTGTGTGTGGGGGTGAGTGTGTGTGTATGCGTATGTATGTGTGCGTGTGTAATATTTGTAGGTAGGTGTGTGTGGGGTGGGGGGTGAGTGTGTGTGTATGCGTATGTATGTGTGCGTGTGTAATATTTGTAGTAGGTGTGTGTGTGGGGTGGGGGGTGAGTGTGTGTATGCGTATGTATGTGTGCGTGTGTAATATTTGTAGGTGTGCGTTTTGTGCGTGCTTCTGCGTGTGTAGACCGTGTGTCTGCAAATGTGTGTGTTTGTGTGCGTGCACTTGCGTGTGTCTATTTGTACACGCGTGCATCTAATGTTGTGCTATTTTATTTTTCCCTTCAATTTATTGCAATAATAGTTATAGCAATAAGTGCACTGTCCCTATGTTTATGTTGGAGAGAGGACATTCTCTTTCAGATGCAGTCTAAAAGCTTTAAAGAAATGTAGAACTCACTGAGGAAAGGGCAAAGATAATAGTAAAACAAAACTAAAAATTCCCAACAAAAAGGTCCTTGGCTTCTCGAAACTTTGGCATTTTCAATATAATGATGTACGTGTTTTTAAAAAAAATGTATGTGTGTGTATGTGTGTGGGTTTTTTTTTTTTCTTTTTCTTTTGGAAGTGTACATTCGAAGAAGACGTCCAGTAGGGCGGCGCTGTTCTCTAACAGCTCCTCTGCTGTCACTAGGTTATCAGGGGAGAAGCGCAGCGGGGATCAGCTGGAGCTCACCATGAGCAACATCGACGCCGACGTTCTGGAGCTGCTGCTGGAGTTCGTGTACACGGGGTCACTCGTGATCGACTCCGCCAACGCCAAAACTCTTCTGGAGGCCGCCAACAAGTTCCAGTTCAACACCTTCTGTAAGGTGTGCGTGTCCTTCCTCGGTACGTACCACTTCTGTCAGGTCTCGTCTCAGCTCCCCTCTTTATTAATAACCCTTTAAGGTGTAAGATCACAAATATGCGATTAGAATGTTCTTAACTGAGCATTCTAATGCTGATGTAACCATCACTGGCTGGTAACTGAAAGCAGTGGAGTTCTAGAACGTTGACTTAGAATTTTGAAAAGACATTCCAAAAAAAGCCTACTGTTCAAAGGGCTAGAACAGTTCAGGTTTCAGTAGCCTACCTCGCTATAAGGGATTACCAGCTGGATTAAATGGTTTGATTGCACTAAGCAGACAATTGTTTGCCTTGTCATTACAGTATAATACACGGCTGTACTGCTTTATTTAGCCTAAAAATAATAATGAGATTCAGTAAAATGCTGTTCAGCACTGAAGCCCCCTTCTAAATTACCCTGGCCCATGTTTTTCATTTAGAGTTTAAAGGGGCAGTTCACTCGAAAATATAATTTCTTGATGAGGGATTTTTTTTTCTCATAAATTTACTTCAATTAAAGGTTGGATTTTTCTCATTTTTTCAGTGTGAGATTAAGCTAATTCACCAAAACGGTGAGTTTTTTATAACCCTTTTTACTCACCTTTACCAGGGGTGCCAATAATAGTGGAGGGCACTGTATATACACTTCCAGACTGTAGAGTCTATGCCAAGGTGCACTGAAGCTGTTCTGGCGGCTTGTGGTGGCCCAACACCTTACTAATACACTTTATGTTGGACCCGTTAACTTTGGACCCATTGGGGTCCGTTCTATGAGGGTGATATCACAGTGAGCAGCAGCAGATATCTACAAAACTAGTGAGATCTTAGCGAGACTCCCTGGATGGATAGGTAGCACGCCGGGTATGTAGAGAAACATATGAAAAGGTAATTTTTTGGTGAACTGCCCCTTTAATGCACGTAGAATCTGTCGTGCTGTCCAGTGACCAGAAGTCCTAGTCAGTAATGACGGTGGCATCGGAGGACAGAATCGAAGCAGCTTTGAAAATGCACTGATAGAGAATATATAAGTTTAAATGTAATTATAAATGTCCCCCCGTATTTTTCACAGTAATTGTGATGCTTCTCACCCTCTCTCTGGCTATGCTTCGCAGATGGAGCGTAACCTAATTGCACACAATGAAATGCGGAGTCTGTAAAGAGAGAGAGAGCTCGAGGTGCCAAACAGCTGTTTGTAATCGCGTGTCACCGCAAGGTTACAAAGCAAAAAAATGAGACCCAGCCAATGTGGAGAGTCGATAGCTTTAATTGTCGCCGGGATCCAGTGTTAAGGCTTCAGTTTGGGCGGAAAATTAATCGATAGCAAACCGTACCAGCTCGCGGCTGTCTCTCTCTCTTTTTTTTCTGGCAGCTCTGAAATACGATATGATCCCCCTCTGGGGCGAAGCTGGCGAGTGCGAGCGAGCGAGCGTGTGGGCTGCTGTCTGCAGAGCGCTACTGGGCGGCTACACGCTCGTCACCACGGCGATACGGCCTTGGCCGTTTTTTTTTTTTTATCGGCTTCGGGGTCTTCTGTGATCTGCCACTCTGAGAATGACTTACAGTCACTGACGGAAACTTCCGGCATGGCGGCGGCAGCAGGAGAGACAGAGAGGCTGTGGATTTATTCCTCTGGCTGTATCACGGGGGCAGGAGAGCAGATCGCAGTCTATAAAACATCTACCGTCCCAACCCAGTCACAGAGCACTTTATATAATGTATAAAAATGAGAAAAATCCAACCTTTAAAATTGAAGTAAATTGAAGTAAATTTCCTTCATACATACTTCCTGATGTCTGTGACCCAACAACATCAAAAGACTCTTGATATCTTATTTTCTGGTACTCTTACAAGCGATAGTGGGTGGGACTAGATGTAGCTGTAAATTATGCTGGAACAGTATGGAATGCATGGTTGGTAAAATTGCTCTAAGTCATCAAGGGTCTGAGATATCAAACGAGCCTCAATCTACTGTATGTCTAGCAGCAGAGTGATGGTTTGAGGCTTGTTTGATACGTCAGACCCTTCATGACTTGGAGCCATTTAGCCAACCATGTGTTCCATACTGTTCCAGTGTAATTTACAGCTAAATCTAGTCCCACCCCCCAGAGCATCACGACCAAAAACACCCCGAACACATCTTAGAATAATAAATACAGGCAGAGGAACACAAACAGAGATTGCCAGTGCATCATAGATATGACTGAGCATGGGTACTTTATAATATTTTCAAGGTAAAAATCCTGCATTGTGCACCTTTAACAGCCGACGTTAGGTGGCTAGCGCTAACCTTAGTATAGCTAGAATACACATGAGCATGCCTGAATCCTCAGAAACGCGCACCACTTATCCGCCGGGTGTTGAACTCATTTAGTGTGAGATTAATTGTGGAAATGGCACAATGCCGTTTTGAGAAGCGATGTGTTGGAAAGGCAGTGACGATCTGAACTGTGTGGGTCACACAGGTCAAGTGTTCTCTCGTTCTCTTTTGAACCTCCTCACTATTTTGGTTGAGTCAGCTCTGTAATTTAAAACTTTTTGTGCGGGATAAATGTGTGCACAAAACTATAAAATATATCTGCACTTTCTGACACAGGCAGGTTACTGTAACCTTGCTTTCCTTTGTATTGAAGGGCCTTTAAAATCCTTAAAAACTGAAGTGTACTCAAACCAAATGTTGTTTGCAGAAAGGGGCCTGTGCCACACACACACACACACACACACACACACACACACACACACACAGCAGCTGAAGCTTGCCCTGCTCTTGTGTTGCGCAGAGAAGCAGCTGACTGCGGGTAAGCTTGCCCTGCTCTTGTGTTGCGCAGAGAAGCAGCTGACTGCGGGTAAGCTTGCCCTGCTCTTGTGTTGCGCAGAGAAGCAGCTGACTGCGGGTAAGCTTGCCCTGCTCTTGTGTTGCGCAGAGAAGCAGCTGACTGCAGGTAAGCTTGCCCTGCTCTTGTGTTGCGCAGAGAAGCAGCTGACTGCGGGTAAGCTTGCCCTGCTCTTGTGTTGCGCAGAGAAGCAGCTGACTGCGGGTAAGCTTGCCCTGCTCTTGTGTTGCGCAGAGAAGCAGCTGACTGCGGGTAAGCTTGCCCTGCTCTTGTGTTGCGCAGAGAAGCAGCTGACTGCGGGTAAGCTTGCCCTGCTCTTGTGTTGTGTAGAGAAGCAGCTGACTGCGGGTAAGCTTGCCCTGCTCTTGTGTTGCGCAGAGAAGCAGCTGACTGCGGGTAAGCTTGCCCTACTCTTGTGTTGCGCAGAGAAGCAGCTGACTGCGGGTAAGCTTGCCCTGCTCTTGTGTTGCGCAGAGAAGCAGCTGACTGCGGGTAAGCTTGCCCTGCTCTTGTGTTGCGTAGAGAAGCAGCTGACTGCGGGTAAGCTTGCCCTTCTCTTGTGTTGCGCAGAGAAGCAGCTGACTGCGGGTAAGCTTGCCCTGCTCTTGTGTTGCGTAGAGAAGCAGCTGACTGCGGGTAAGCTTGCCCTGCTCTTGTGTTGCGCAGAGAAGCAGCTGACTGCGGGTAAGCTTGCCCTGCTCTTGTGTTGTGTAGAGAAGCAGCTGACTGCGGGTAAGCTTGCCCTGCTCTTGTGTTGCGTAGAGAAGCAGCTGACTGCGGGTAAGCTTGCCCTCCTCTTGTGTTGCGCAGAGAAGCAGCTGACTGCGGGTAAGCTTGCCCTGCTCTTGTGTTGCGCAGAGAAGCAGCTGACTGCGGGTAAGCTTGCCCTGCTCTTGTGTTGCGCAGAGAAGCAGCTGACTGCGGGTAAGCTTGCCCTGCTCTTGTGTTGTGTAGAGAAGCAGCTGACTGCGGGTAAGCTTGCCCTGCTCTTGTGTTGCGTAGAGAAGCAGCTGACTGCGGGTAAGCTTGCCCTGCTCTTGTGTTGCGCAGAGAAGCAGCTGACTGCGGGTAAGCTTGCCCTGCTCTTGTGTTGCGCAGAGAAGCAGCTGACTGCGGGTAAGCTTGCCCTGCTCTTGTGTTGCGCAGAGAAGCAGCTGACTGCGGGTAAGCTTGCCCTGCTCTTGTGTTGCGCAGAGAAGCAGCTGACTGCGGGTAAGCTTGCCCTGCTCTTGTGTTGCACAGAGAAGCAGCTGACTGCGGGTAAGCTTGCCCTGCTCTTGTGTTGCGCAGAGAAGCAGCTGACTGCGGGTAACTGTCTGGGCGTGTTGGGCATGGCAGAGGCGATGCAGTGTACTGAACTGCACAGCATGGCCAAGGCCTACGCACTGCAGAACTTCCCTGACGTGGCCTGCCAGGACGAGATCCTCAGCGTCTCCAAGGACGACCTGGTCAGCTACCTGTCCAACGACAGCCTCAACACCAAGGCCGAGGAGCTGGTGTATGAGACGGTCATCCGGTGGATCAAGAAGGACCCCATCAGCAGAGTTCAGGTGAGAATAAACAAATGCAGGTACTAACCGCAGACCAATCACAAACCACCTACAAACCAACCGTAAACCAATCACAAACCACCTACAAACCAACCGTAAACCAATCACAAACCGACTACAAACCAACCGTAAACCAATCACAAACCACCTACAAACCAACCGTAAACCAATCACAAACCACCTACAAACCAACCGTAAACCAATCACAAACCGACTGCAAACCAACCGCAGATGGTCCCATACAGCTGCACCCTTGTTTCTGGAAAAGGGCCAAATATCCGTCCATAATGATCTTTTGCTTTATAAAAAATAAAAAAAATGTGAGCTCTGTATAGTAAAGTGTATTACTACTAAATAATACTAATAATAATATTAATAATGATAATAATATATATTTAAAATATAATTATAAATGTTCAGTAAAGCCCAGGGACAAAGGGGCATTTTGGGTAATATTTGAGTGTATTATTAGTAGTAGTGTATTAATAATATTAATACTAATAATGATGATAATAAGCTGTCATGTTGGGCACCGGCTCTTCTGCAACAGGAGGAAAGTGCCCTGTCAGTCAGGGGAAAGGGTGGGGCTGAGGTGGGCGTGGCTGAACGTGGTGTGGGGGCGTGGTCAAGTGGGGCGTGGCAGAGTAAGGCGGGGCCCAGCCGCCATCAGATTTCCATCTCTCCTTTTGTTAAATGAAAGGAGAGATGGACTGGGTGCCCGTCTGTTGTGGCTTTTTTCCCATCCTTCAGTCCTACGGTACACTTCCTCTTGTTTGATAAAGGCGGGAAAAACTCAGCGTGCTAATAAACAGGGACACGGGCGATCATGGATACAGTGTGCGGAGTGGCCAGGCGCTTGGTAAAGCCGCTGTTGCAGATTGAGGCAGTGACCTCATGCTCATTGGGCCGAGCGTCAGACTTCATAGAGGATGTGGCCTGACGGGAAATCGATCTCAATATAAGCCCCGCCCCCTGCTCCCGCTGGCCCTGCTGTTTCCGTCCAGTCAGATCACAGATCCAGCGTGGTGCTCTCCACAACGCATACCCTCTCCCTCTCTCTCTCTCTCTTCCTCTCCTTGCGCTCCCTCACTCACACTCTTCCTCTTTCTCTCTTCCTCTCCTCGCGCTCTCTCTCCCTCTCTTCGCTCTCCCTCTCTCTCACTCACACTCTCTCTTCCTTTCTCTCTCCTCACTCTCTCTCCCCTCTCTCTCCCTCACTCTTCCTCTCTAATGCTCACTCTCTCTCCTCCCTCCCTCTCTCTCTCTCTGTTTTGTTCAGTGTTTGCCTGTTTCTCAGCAGGCCTTATTGCGACACAGACAGAAAAGCCCTGGAGTGCATGAATGGATGAGTCAATGCCAGGTGGCTTTGCTGTTTGTATGATGGTTTTGCTCGGAAAATAATTGGCCTAAACTGAAGCATGAGGAGGCTGCGTTTTGTTCAATGACTGTGCTTTTTGTTTTTGTTTGTTATTTGAAACAGAATTGAACTTTACGTTATTAAAGCATTTTCATTTCGGAGCCTGTCGCCGTCCTTCAATCGATCCGCATGCCTGAACATTTAGAGCCTTCAATCCGCTCACCCGAATCCGGAGGCTGATGTGTTCTTTAAAGCTCCTTTGTTATTAGTGTTTTTTATTATTTTTGTTATAACTCTTGGCTTTGGTGTTTGCTTGTCCTGTTTTCAAACAAGAATCACGGCAAATAAGCCGGGTGTAGAGAGGGTGTCTGGGTAATTGCTTCCGCTAAAGTGGGAATTGGCGGGAGCTTAACCAGGTTACCGTCGTCCGTGAACGACCCACACCTGACAGGAACGCTGTCGCTGCCATTCTGAGCGCCGCTTTCTTTGAAAACTCAATAAAAGTCTGTAAGCAAAGTCTGAGTTGAGATACAAAAGTAATAAAGATGAGATGAGACGAGACGCCAGACTGTCAGGGCTGGGTGGAGACTGATGGTTTCTCAGTCAGCGTGACCTGTGCTTTGGGTCGGAATTAAGGCGTGGTTAGTCACGCTGCAGCCAATCAGCATGCACATTATGTAAATTGAATTGGATGCAAAAAAAAAAAAAAAACAGGATTCAATTTGCAGGACTACGCTGTGGGACCTGATCAAACAAGCTACCTGTAGCAGATGAATGTTAATTTTGGGGCTTAATTGTTGAGTAGTGGGGTAGGCGTTTACTGGATGCACTTGATATATTATACCTTCCATACAATATTAAAAAAAGAATGTTAGGCTTTGTTTAAATGTACAGTAAATTAGTTTAGCCCCCCCCCCCCCCCCCCCCCACCCCCACAGCATGTTAAGATTCTAAAATGTAAAAATGTGAGGAGATGACTGGACTATTTTATAATACTACACTATAGATATAGGCTTGTTGATTTAAAAAAAAAAAAAGACCTTTAAACAGACAGTAAAATGATTTGGAATCCAGTCTCTGGTGCTGCATGTGATGTTACTGACTGTTTAAAGGCATAACTTTGTTAGAACATAATGTTGTATAGCTACCTGGCCCTGATATGAGTCGTAATATTCACGTTCATCTTCATGACTTACTCCAGTGGTCAGCAACTGGCCAACGGAGAATGAAATTTTTTTCTTTCTCCATTCACTCCCATTGCATGGCGAAACAGGTGTCAAAAGCACACTTTTAGCACATAAACTAATACAAATAATGCGGATTATGCTGTTATATAAAATCACAACATCCAGAATGGAACGTTTTCATGTAGCCAGTTTGTCTTTGAAATATGTAAATGAATGATCCCGCGAAATAAACTGTAAACAGGAGTTCTGAGTTTGTCTTTTTTCCGAACGAGCCATTATGTACCCTGGCAACGGGGCTGTAACGGATGCTCCACCGCTGTCTTTTTTTACTGGAACTTTCTGGAAGGTTCAGCGGCAGTGTCTCGAGCCCTGTCCGCCTCGCTGCCACCTGTACGTGCTCCCAAATCTCTTACCTTTTCTTTTCCCCCCTGTGGGGTTTGCAGCAGATGGTTTATTTAAGAGAAACACGCGGGCGAAACAGGTTTGTTTTCGCGGCGGCTCTGCTCCGCGCTCAGCCGAGCGAATTCTGACATTTCGAACGCAGAAATAAAATAAGAGCTGAAGGTTTCGGTGGAAACCGGCGGCCGTTTTTAATTAAGCGCGTTTCAAAGCGCAGTGAAGGCGGCGGCTTCGCTGGGAGACGGGCGGCAGTCGGCATCATTTCCACTATTAAATTTATTCTCGATTAAAGCGCCGTTCGTGTTTTACGGATTGTTCTATCGCCGTTGGAGATAATCCTCACATGGGAGTGAGCAGCCTCTGTTAAACGTCCCGGTCAGTTATGAGGAATACATTACAGCTCAAAGGCAAAGGCCTTGTTCACACAGACGGGGAGTGGAGGAAGGAGAAAAGGGGGGCTCGGTCTGTTGTTTATTTTCCCCTCCCAGAGTGCGCGTTGACCTCCAGCTGACCTCCAGGCGGGTGTGGCTCGACAGCGTGAGCGCCTGTGAAAGATTGTGCTGCAGTAGCCAGTCCCCCCCCCTCCTCATGGCTGTGTGAGAAGCTGAGTTTATATTTAAGGGAAATAAGTGAATGTGTACGTGCCAGCGTTATTAAAGAGGCCTGGTGTATGTGCGTGCGTGTGTGTGTATTATTGTGTGCGTGCGTGCGTGTTATTAAAGCCGCCTGGTGTGTGTGTGTGTGTGTGTGTGTGTTATTAAAGTGGGCTTCGCTGGCCTGTCAGACTGTGAGGGGCGTTACGCCCTGGTAATGCTGGTGTTTGCAGTGCTGGGCCGGGTAAGGAAGCATGCGTCATGGCCATTCTTACCTGCTTTAACACTACATCACTCAAATCTGTGTGTGTGTGTGTGTGTGTGTGTGTGTGTGTGTGTGCGTGTGTGTGTGCGTGCGTGAGTGTATATATATATGTATCTCAGACTGAATGGGAGGAGTTAGAGGTGTTTGCGTGTGTGTGTGTCTATCGCAGACTGAATGGGAGGAGTTAAAGATGTGTATCTCAGACTGAATGGGTTGTGTTAGAGATGTGTATCTCAGACTGAATGGGTTGTGTTAGAGGTGTGTATCTCAGACTGAATGGGTTGTGTTAGAGGTGTGTATCTCAGACTGAATGGGTTGTGTTAGAGGTGTGTATCTCAGACTGAATGGGTTGTGTTAGAGGTGTGTATCTCAGACTGAATGGGTTGTGTTAGAGGTGTGTATCTCAGACTGAATGGGTTGTGTTAGAGGTGTGTATCTCAGACTGAATGGGTGGTGTTAGAGGTGTGTATCTCAGACTGAATGGGTGGTGTGTGTGTGTGTGTGTGTGTGTGTGTGTGTGTGTGTCTCAGACTGCAGAAGCAGGTAGGCTATTACATTACATTACATTACAGGCAATTAGCCAGACGCTCTTATCCAGAGCGACGTACACAATTTTTTTTTACATTTTTTTTTTTTTTACATAGTATCCATTCATACAGCTGGATATATACTGAAGCAATGCAGGTTAAGTACCTTGCTCAAGGGTACAACGGCAGTGTCCTACCTGGGAATTGAACCTGCAACCTTTCAGTTACAAGCCCAGTTCCTTACCCATTATACTACACTGCCGCCCTATAACAGCAGGTTTACCTGGGCTCTAATCTCCCACACATTCACATTCATATGACCTGCTTTATTGCCTCTGGGGGATTACGCTTTATTATTAGTCATATCATGGTAATAATAAAAGTGCGAAAAGCACGTCTGGCCATGACATAAAATATTGAACCGATTATTACAATGTCCCGAGACTCGCTGGGACACGTGGGGGGGGTGAGGTATTTTGGGATGAGATGTTCATTATTAATTAGGGATGTGGAGCAGGCTGCTGATTGTTAAGTGAGGCTAATCTGAGCCGGCGCATGATAGGCTGCTCGATCCCGGCGCGTGATAGGCTGCTCGATCCCGGCGCGTGATAGGCTGCTCGATCCCGGCGCGTGATAGGCTGCTCGATCCCGGCGCGTGATAGGCTGCTCGATCCCGGCATGTGATAGGCTGCTCGATCCCGGCGCGTGATAGGCTGCTCGATCCCGGCGTGTGATAGGCTGCTCGATCCACGCTCAAACGAGGTTGGGAACAGACTTCTGTCAGCGTTTGTCGGGTCCAACGTTCACACACAATATTTAGAGACTGTGGTGGCTGTGGAAACCCAGGTAATATTGCCCCGTCTGCCTGTTTTAATCCTGCTTTCCTGTGTGTGTGTGTGTGTGTGTGTGTGTGTGTGTGTGTGTGTGTGTGTGTGTGTGTGTGTGTGTGTGTGTGTGTGTGTGTGTGTTTCTCTTCAGTGCTGCTAGAGAGAGTTGAGACTGAGCCTCATGCAGCTTGTTCTGTTGATGTGCTGTATGTCTCTATACAATCCTGTGTGCATGCTGTCAAGCAACTTTCTGTTCACTCAGGACCAGAATGAATATTGAATATCTCCTCTCTCCCTCTCCCCCCCTCTCTCCCTCCCTATCTCTCTCCTTCTCTCCCCCCTCCCTCCCTCCCTCCCTCCCTCCCTCTTCCCCTCTCTCTCTCCAGCATGTATCAGAGTTGTTAGCGGTGGTGCGGCTCCCTTTCATCCACCCCAGTTACCTGCTGAATTTGGTGGATAACGAGGAGCTGATAAAGTCATCAGAGGCCTGCAGGGACCTGGTCAACGAGGCCAAACGCTACCACATGCTACCACACGCCCGGCAGGACATGCAGACGCCTCGAACCCGGCCCAGACTGTCTGCAGGTACCACACACACGCACTTATATACACTACACACACACACACACACACACACACACACAGCCCAGCCGTGCAGGTTATAAAGCTGACTGGTGTGTGTGTGACACATTCAGTGTGTGTGCAGCTCAGACCCATGACTCATAGGACAGAGGATGTGACTCGTAGGACAGAGGATGTGATTATGGATTATGCTCGTTCTCCATTAGCGGCCAGATATCAGCCTGTATTTTAGGGTCACTGCGTGTCGTGCAGATAATATGTGGTGTCTGTCTGCTCATGCTAAACTCACATTAGCACCACGCAGTCACATTCTGCTCATGCTAACCTCACATTAGCACCACACAGTCACATTCTGCTCATGCTAAACTCACATTAGCACCACGCAGTCACATTCTGCTCATGCTAAACTCACATTAGCACCACGCAGTCACATTCTGCTCATGCTAACCTCACATTAGCACCACGCAGTCACATTCTGCTCATGCTAAACTCACATTAGCACCACGCAGTCACATTCTGCTCATGCTAACCTCACATTAGCACCACGCAGTCACATTCTGCTCATGCTAACCTCACATTAGCACCACGCAGTCACATTCTGTTCATGCTAAACTCACATTAGCACCACGCAGTCACATTCTGCTCATGCTAAACTCACATTAGCACCACGCAGTCACATTCTGCTCATGCTAAACTCACATTAGCACCACGCAGTCACATTCTCCTCATGCTAACCTCACATCACATTAGCACCACGCAGTCACATTCTGCTCATGCTAACCTCACATTAGCACCACGCAGTCACATTCTGTTCATGCTAAACTCACATTAGCACCACGCAGTCACATTCTGCTCATGCTAAACTCACATTAGCACCACGCAGTCACATTCTGCTCATGCTAAACTCACATTAGCACCACGCAGTCACATTCTGCCCATGCTAACCTCACATTAGCACCACGCAGTCACATTCTGTTCATGCTAAACTCACATTAGCACCACGCAGTCACATTCTGCTCATGCTAAACTCACATTAGCACCACGCAGTCACATTCTGCTCATGCTAAACTCACATTAGCACCACGCAGTCACATTCTGCTCATGCTAAACTCACATTAGCACCACGCAGTCACATTCTGTTCATGCTAAACTCACATTAGCACCACGCAGTCACATTCTGCTCATGCTAATCACATTCTGCTCATGCTAACCTCACATTAGCACCACACAGTCACATTCTGCTCATGCTAACCTCACATTAGCACCACGCAGTCACATTCTGCTCATGCTAACCTCACATTAGCACCACGCAGTCACATTCTGTAGAAATTAACGCTTTTCATTCATAAGCCTTTACAAGTTTAATCTGGACATTTGCTACAGCTCATTGGAAGCATTACAACATTATATATGTAAAACATCACCATGACCAAGCCTGCATTTTCCCACATATTACCACCAATCGGGGGTCAACGATTGACTTTATATTCTCTCCTGGGCTGTCTCTGCCCATCTGTGTGTGTGTGTGTGTGTGTGTGGTGTGTGGTGTGTGTGTGGTGTGCGTGTGCGTGTGCGTGTGCGTGTGTGTGTGTGTGTGGTGTGTGGTGTGTGTGTGGTGTGCGTGTGCGTGTGCGTACGCGTACGCGTACGTGTACGTGTGTGTGTGTACGTGTGTACGTGTGTACGGAGTAGGCAAGGCTTTAGAGATGAAAATTTCTATGTAAGAGTCTTATGTAAATTCAGAGTTTTAATGTTGTTTACTGACAGCAGCGAGGTCCTGTCATGCTTAATGATCATGTATTTAAGGATTGTTGCCGTTCCTGGTATTTTAATACCGGAAGCTTCCATTGAGATACGGCAGAGTCATTCGCCAGGAAAAGCACTTTAGTCTTCTCGACACATTGCTGGCTGGACCCTTTCTCTGTAGAGCTTCTGATAATTGTTAACTGCATTGTTTCAATCCATCTGGGTGAGTGTGAGTTTGTTTAGGGCATTGCACAAAGTC
>CM056381.1:3718123-3785623 GCA_029718625.1 Synaphobranchus kaupii | reverse complement strand
TTTGTATCTCAGGGCTTTTGCAACACAAGGTCACTTGTCGTGCAAATACAGCACATTTGAATTTGAATTTGAGAGAGAGATGTAGAGAAGTAGAACACGAGAGAGTGAGGAGATTGAGAGAGGGAGAAAGCGAGAGAGAGAGAGAGGGAGAGAGAGAGAGGGAGAGAGAGAGAGGGAGAAAGCGAGAGAGGGGGGGAGAAAGCGAGAGAGAGACAGAGAGAGAGACAGAGAGAGAGAGAGAAAGCGAGAGAGAGGGAGAAAGTGAGAGAGGGGGGGAGAGAGAGAGAGAGAGAGACAGATACGGGTTTGGGGAGTGGGCAGGGGGTTGTGGGAGGAGGGAAGAGACTCGCGTTGTCAAGGCCAATCACGTCACTGTGGGACAAAAAAACATGCACCTGTTTAAGGAAATCAAAGAGCCCCCGAATCTGCACTGGCTGTCAATCAAAGGGCCCAGAATCAGCGTGGCCTGTCAATCATCCAGCAAAGCCTGCAACCCACACCCATCTGTCCCGCACCGCAACGATTTATGATAATGAGAGAAAGATTATTAACGTGCGTACTGTATCTGCCCACGCCTTCTGAGCCTATCATTGGCTGACCTTGCAATGCTGATGATGTGTTTCCTCGGTGCGTTTCTAGTCTATTAAGCAGAAAACCTCAGTCCTCTCCTTCATAAACTATTTCTGCCATTTCAATGTGTGTTCCTGTCACTTTGTTCTCCCACTGATTGAAATATATTGTTGTAGTTTTCCTCCATTACGGCTCCCAGAGCTTGGAACACGGCGAGCCGTCGCATTTTGCTAGTATGCGTCATTGTTATTGTCATTGCTCTTTTGAAACCGGGCCTACGTCCAAGGCAAGCAATACAACTAAACATATGCGTCAGTAATACGGTAATATGTCACGTAGGGAACGTGGAGAAAAAACGGTTCATTTTTAAAAGGGTGTATTTTTATATTAGGCCATTTTGATACAATTTTTATTTATTTTTTAACTTTAGGAAAGTTGTGTGTTTGGGTGTTTAGAACATTAGCTGAATGAGTTTAATTCATCCTACAGATCAATGCATGTTAAGCACACAATCAATCGCATGTCAAAACATCAAGTGCTCTTGTCGAGTAGAGAATTTGGCCGTTGACACTGACACCCGCTGTAGTCTGGGTTTATTTTTATGAAGCCTGAGAATTTAGTGTTATTTGCGTATTTTAAAGGCTTATTTAATTCATACTTAGATTTCCAATGTTTTTTCTCCTGCCCACACAGCAGTGTTTTTTGTTTTTTTTACGGAAATGGTAGGTTTTTGCGTCACGCCGTGTCGCGTCATTGCAGTTCACCTGAGTTTTTCCTTGCTCTCGTTTATTTATTTATTTTACGCCCGCGATATTTCACCAGTGCTCTGGAGAAAAAGAGATTTCGAAATGAAAAGATGACACTGTTTTTTACAGAACTGTGCTGAAGAGAAAAAATATCTATGGATTGGGATCTGCGCGGTTGTCAGGGGAGCCGTGGAGAAGTATTGATCCTGAAAGACGAGCGTGCGGTTAATGGAAGCGCAGGAATTTCGGCAGATCTCTCTCTCCGTCTCTCCGCACTCTCACTCACAAAGCACACGCTTGTTGTTGTGTGAATTTCGGGGTGCCTGGCTGTGAGCTGTTCGCGCCTTTGGCTGCGAGTGACAGGGACAATAGTGTGCTTTCCCTGATCGCGAGAGGAAAATGTCTTTATTGCACGTTGAAAAAGATGTGCGACCTAAAGTCTTGATTTTAAAACTAAACTGTGCTGAAATGTTATGCAAATGCAGAAAGAATATATTAGTGAATTTACATTTTTCATTTACATGCATTTGCTTAGCAGACAATCTAACCCAGAGCAAAGCCTTACAGATTATATATGCAAATTCATAATTTATGTCACTAAATATGAAGGTAAAATACAGCAATGTATATAACAGAAGCTTCAGTGGAGGTGCGGGCCAGTGGGGGGCGTGTTAGGCGAGGGGGGCGGGGCAAGTGTGTGGGAGTGTGCTCAGGGGCGGGGCATGGTGTGTGGTGGGGAGTGCGCTTCGGCATGGCACGTTTGTGTAGGAATGTGCTAGGAGGCGAGGCGTGTGGAGGACTCAGAGTTTGATAAATGAGTGTTGACCCTGAAGCAGAGCAGATGGTTCTAATTTAATTGCCATCTAACCTTAGATAATGAAGCTGTACTCCTCGCTTGACAGAGTAAATAACATTTTTCACAAGAAAAACTGCTGCTCGCTCCTTGCTATGGAGGGAAATAGGCCACTTAAATGCAATTGTGAACTTTTTGTCACGTTCTATTTAGGGTGACGTGTTTTTTCTATTTATTTATTTTTTTTATTCAATTTTACACTTTTGCCCCACGAGCATGTTTCCCTGGCATCTGCTGCGAAACACAGGCATCCACTTCCCACAATGCCCTGCTCTCTCTCCTGCTGTCCCCAGGTGTGGTGGAGGCGGTAGTGCTGGTACCCATTTCCCACAATGCCCTGCTCTCTCTCCTGCCGTCCCCAGGTGTAGCGGAGGTGATAGTGCTGGTACCCATTTCCCACAATGCCCTGCTCTCTCTCCTGCTGTCCCCAGGTGTGGCGGAGGTGATAGTGCTGGTGGGCGGGCGGCAGGTGATCGGGATGAACCAGCGCTCCCTGACAGCCGTGACCTGCTTCAACCCGCAGAACCAGAAGTGGTACCCGCTGGCCAGCCTGCCCTTCTACGACAGAGAGTTTTTCAGCGTGGTTTCCGCTGGAGATAATATCTACCTGTCAGGTAGCACCTCCCCCTGTACCTCCCCCCTGGAAACGCATCTCTCTCGCTTTACCGCCCGTGGAGCTCTGCGTCTGTATGGCCGGGTGCTAAGTCATGTAATTCCAGGGGACGTGAGATTATCAAGCGTATGAAACCTGGGTGGGAAATGCCCAAAGGCCCAATGTGCTCTCCACCCAATCAGCCTCTCTCTGCCCAATCAGATCTCTCCTTACTAACCGGTGCCACTAATCACTGTTGACTGGAGCTGCTCAATGCCCCCAAGTTCAAAACAGCCACCCCACCCACCCCCCCCCCCCCCCCCACCCCCCAACAAGCAAACAACGGGGGGAAAAAAATAAAAATGCTGTCAACATTGCGGAGAGTATTCCACAGGGTTGAACTTTCACCCGGCCCTCTGCCGTTGCCATGGGATACACGGGCCCTCCAATTAAATAGCGTTTAATTGTGGAGCGCGATGTTAATTGCGGTGCAGCTGCTTTGAGAAGTGAAATGTAGCTGAAGTATTTGGACCTTGTTTTTTCCCCCCAGAATGCATCAGTGGAGCTGGGGGGGCCGCTCTCTGTCTGTGTGGCATTCTGAGAAGGTCAACCGGGGTCAGATAATCTGTGACTGCAATTCAATGAGCAGCAGAGTTGTGAAACAAACTAGTTACTGCCACTGAGTTACTGCCCCTGTGAATAACTGCCCTTCTGAGTTACTGCCCCTGTGAATAACTGCCCCTCTGTTACTGCCCTTCTGAGTTACTGCCCCTGTGAATAACTGCCCCTCTGTTACTGCCCTTCTGAGTTACTGCCCCTGTGAATAACTGCCCCTCTGTTACTGCCCTTCTGAGTTACTGCCCCTGTGAATAACTGCCCCTCTGAGTTACTGTCCCTCTTAATTGTTATTGAGATTATAATTGTTATTGAGATTATAATTGTTATAATTATTACGAGTTATTGCACCTCGTAATTACTGCCCATTACTGCCCCTGTTAGTTACTGCTCCTCTGAGTTACTGACCTTCTGTTACTGCCCCTGTTATTACTGCCCCTGTTACTGCCCCAGTTAGTTACTGCCCGCTTGCCTCTGGCACACTGCCCTACATGCAGATGTGCTTTGAGCTGTAATGTGTGCTGCCTGGTTGTGGGAGGTGTCTGGGGATTGTAGTTGATTTGACACAGAATGTAAATCTTTGCTTGGTGTCGAGATCCAGGCAAGATATAATCTCCCCTGTTACTGTCCAATGACTAATGACATGCTAAATTACTCCAGTCTGTGCAAACGAGGCTCTCCTGGTCCTGTTTGGGTGTGTAATCTGGGCTGTGGGAGGGGGGGAGGGGGGTGATGGAGGGGTGTAATGGTTCTAGAATCTCTCTCCCCCACTCACTCTATCTCTCTCCCTCTCTCTCTCCCCGCTCACTCTCTCTCACCCCTCCCTCCCTCCATCCGTCCCTCTCTCTCTCTCTCTCACACACAGGTGGGATGGAGGCAGGCGTAACTGTGACAGATGTGGTGGTGCTACATGTCTCTGCTGGATAACTGGAACCTGGTGTCACGTATGACCGTCCCCCGTTGCCGCCACAACAGCCTGGTGTATGATGGGAAACTGTACAGCATCGGGGGCCTGGGCGCGGCCGGCAACCTGGACCACGTGGAGCGGTGAGCTACCACAGCCAGGCCTATTAAGCAGCAGCGTGACTTCTCTCTCTGTCTTTCCCTCTCTCTCTCTCTTTCCACTCTCTCTCTCTCTTTCCACTCTCTATCTTTCCCTCTCTCTCTCTTTCCTCCTTAATGTCTAGCTTTCCTTTTCTCTCTTTCCTGCTCTATCTTTCTTCCTTGATCTTTCTTTCCTTCTCTCTCTCTTTCTGTTGCTCTCTTTCCTCATCTCTCTCTCTCGCATGCCTGTTGCCAGGAGAAATATGGAAGTACCGTGTGGCTTGCAAATTATTCTATTCCCTCAATTGTAGTTGGCAAAAGCGAGATTAGACGGGGCAATCAAAAGAACATTATGGAGCGTATTAAGTCCCAGTGCTGTGGAGCCTGATTACTGGAGTTATGCATCTTACGCCTCTCTCTCCCGCCACGCGGGGCCCACTAAGAAAACCTCATCATTTCATATTTTACACAATGCAGCCGTGTTGTGTAATCTCAACGGGACCACGGCACGCTAATGCTATAAGCGCAACTCTCATTGCTCTAACACCCCCCTGCCATTAGGGGGCAGCGTGTGGCTGTTTGAAAGCATTTACTCCCCGCACGCTGGACGCAGCAGAGGAAGGCAGCCACAGTGGCTGAGGTCTCGGGGTATTCATTTCAGGCTGTATAATCCGACTGTGCTTTTGGTGGATTTGTCCAAAATGTTTTCGCTGATCCTCAGATCAGCTTCGCGAGGCCGTATTCTGGATCACGCCAGAATGTAACTGATCCCAGATCAGCTTTGTGTGGCCGTATTCTGGATCACGCCAGAATGTAATTGATTCCAGATGAGCTTTTGGGAGATGCTGCACCACAAATGGATCTGTTGCATAAGCTTTAATTGAATTAGTACTATCGGCGGGGGGGGGGGGGGGGGGGGGGGGGGGGGGGCGGGGGTCTCCGCGTAACCGGGAATCTTTTCGGTCCACGGTTCTGCATTTGTCTGGTGGCTGACCACTGCCAGTTATATGACCCCCTGACCACTGGCAGTTATATGACCATCTGACCACTGGTAGTTATATGACCACCTGACTACTGGCAGTTATATGACCACTGACCACTGGCAGTTATATGACCACCTGACCACTGGCAGTTTATATGACCACCTGACCACTGGCAGTTATATGACCACCTGACCACTGGCAGTATATGACCACCTGACCACTGGCAGTTATATCCTCACCTGACCACTGGCAGTTATATCCTCACCTGACCACTGGCAGTTATATCCTCACCTGACCACTGGCAGTTATATCCTCACCTGACCACTGGCAGTTATATGACCACCTGACCACTGGCAGTTATATGACCACCTGACCACTGGCAGTTATATCCTCACCTGACCACTGGCAGTTATATCAGCACCTGACCACTGGCAGTTATATGACCACCTGACCACTGGCAGTTATATGACCACCTGACCACTGGCAGTTATATGACCACCTGACCACTGGCAGTTATATCCTCACCTGACCACTGCAAGTTATATCAGCACCTGACCACTGGCAGTTACTGTATATCACATTACATTACAGTCAGACGCTTTTATCCAAAGCGACATACATTAAGTGCATACAGAAACGTCATCGAAGTCACTACAGCCACCTTTTCTGTTCTGTTCTTTAAGTCTCTGTGTGCTTGACATTGTGCAGAAAGGCTGTTGTTCTCATCTAATGTACTGAGAAAAGCCTGACATTCCTGCCACTTTCTTTTTCTTTTTGTCTTTCCCTTCCTCTCTCCCCCTCTTTTCCTTTTCTCTCTTTGCTTAACTAGCACAGCAAACGTCCGTCTGCCCTTCTAGATCATGGCCAATATCGCACTATGGGCTTGATTTACTAAGGCCTTTTAGCACACGCTAAACCAATAACATGAACATTGATTGTCATTGTATTTGTTTTGCACCAATCATTGGATGTGTTATTAGTTTTGTGTGTGCTAAAAGGATTTGAACACGCTAAAGGTCTCTGTAAATCAAGCCGAATATCTCCTCTCTCCCTCGCTCTCTTCTCAGATTTGTTCTTCTGTGACACAAAGAGAATTATTCTTTTCCACGGCTGGAATACAGCACCTTTCAGAGGGAGAAGCTTACCACTAATTCAGACCTTCTGACGGCGCCGCGCGGCATGCTGCGTCCGGCTAGCTGTGCTCGTTAGCGCCGGCTAGCTGTGCTCGGTTAGCGCCGGCTAGCTGTGCTTGTTAGCGTTTATTGCTTTAGGAGCGCGGGGGCTTTTCCCCGTCCGATGCCTTCCTGTTTAGCGCACCTGTTCTTCCTCTGTGGTATGGCGGCATTGTGGTGCATGCAGTGGTGGGTTTGAGTGACATTCAGGACAATTTGGGTTGGTACAGTGCATTTGGGTTGTTATAGTGCATTTGGGTTGGTTCAGTGCATTTGGGTTGGTACAGTGTATTTTGGTTGTTATAGTGCATTTGGGCTGGTACATTGCATTTGGCTTGTACAGGGTATTTGGTAGGTGATATTTGTCCTCAGATAAAGGTCAAATACACATTTGAAATACTTGTAGATGAGGGTAAAAGTTAAAAATCGTGCAGATCGCTAAGAATCTTGGAACAAAAATGTGTAACAAACCAAAAATGTCCAGTCGTATGAAATAAATATTTTGTTAGGAATATTATAGATGTTTCTTCTAAAAGTGTCAGTTCTTTCTGAGGTTTTACTGTCGTCTACAGGGCTACTGTATTGAAAATAATTATTTGATCTAGGTCTGTTCTGCCCTTGGGTTGGATGCCAGCATTCATAATGTATTTCGTATTTTGTGAATTAATTTACACCCCAAAAGCATATATGAATAAAAGAGTAGTGGAGGTCTATCAGAGAGGCTGTGAATGTGAATGCGTGAAGCAGGCCCACTGAGTCAGTCATTGCTGTCAGTTAAAATGGCCTTGAAATTTCTGTCAAGATAACTCACGTATTTAATATATGAATGAATATATAATATTTTGGTTTGGCGCTGAATGGATCTGCTCTATGTTCGGTGCGTGCACTACCGATCAAACGGGGAGCACGACATACGGTTGAAGTCGAAAGTTTACATGCACCTTAGCCAAATACATTTAAAACTCAGTTTTTTCACAATGCCTGACATTTAATCCTAGTAAACATTCCCTGTCTTAGGTCAGTTAGGATCACAACTTAATTTTAAGAATGTGAAATATCAGAATAATAGTAGAGAGAATTATTTATTTCAGCTTTTATTTCTTTCATCACATTCCCAGTGGGTCAGAAGTTTAGATACACTCTGTTAGTATTTGGTAGCATTGCCTTTAAATTGTTTAACTTGGGTCAAATGTTTCGGGTAGCCTTCCACAAGCTTCTCACAATAAGTTGCTGGAATTTTAGCCATTCTCCTGACAGAACTGCTGTAACTCAGGTTTGTAGGCCTCCTTGCTCGCACACGCTTTTTCAGTTCTGCCCACAAATTTTCGATTGGATTGAGGTCAGGACTTTGTGATGGCCACTCCAATACCTTGACTTTGTTGTCCTTAAGTCATTTTCCCACAACTTTGGAAGTATGCTTTGGGTCATTGTCCATTTGGAAGAGCCATTTGCGACCACGCTTTAAAGTGATACTGCAATTGCTTTTCTAAGCCACTTTTACAGCTTCAATTTGAACTTGAACCGTGGGTAGGTATGGTTATATGACGATGATGCCACAAGGTCATATTATGAATATTCATACAGTCAATGAGTGAAAAGGGTGTGTCTTGGTGAACTGACTCAGCCCCCTTCCTGCTCTCTGCCACGGAGCTCTCTGCTCCCTTCACTAGCCGAGACTCCACCTATTTTTATGCTAAACATTTTGGGACGTCACGAATCCCCGGAAATGCAGCGCATGGTAAGCCGACACAGAAACTCAGACGACACCCACTTCCGACGCAATATGAGATTTTCAGATAAAAAACTGTTGTGTATGATCATAGTCCTAACCCAAAACATCGGTTTTAAACGCGAAAAGTCGGTTTTTGACTGCAGTATCACTTTAACTTCCTGGCTGATGTCTTGAGATGTTGCTTCAATATATCCACATAATTTTCCTTCCTCATGATGCCATTTATTTTATGAAGTGCACCAGTCCCTCCTGCAGCAAAGCACCCCCACAACATGATGCTGCCACCCCGTGCTTCACGGTTGGGATGGTGTTCTTCGGCTTGCAAGCCTCACCCTTTTTCCTCCAAAAATAACGATGATCATTATGGCTAAACAGTTAAATTTCTGTTTCATCAGACCAGAGGACATTTCTCCAAAAAGTTACATCTTTGTGCAGTTGCAAACTGTAGTCTGGCATTATTATGGCGGTTTTGGAGTAGTGGCTTCTTCTTTGCTGAGCAGCCTTTCAGGTTATGTTGATATAGGACTCGTTTTACTGTGGATATAGATACTTTTGTACCTGTTCCTCCAGCATCTTCACAAGATCCTTTGCTGTTCTGGGATTGATTTGCACTTTTCACACCAAAGCACGTTCATCTCTAGGTGACAGAACGTGTCTCCTTCTTGAGTGGTATGACGGCTGTGTGGTCCCATGGTGTTTATACTTGTGTGCTATTGTTTGTACAGACGAACGTGGTACCTTCAGGCGTTTGGAAATTGCTCCAACGATGAACCAGACTTGTGGAGGTCCAAAATTTTCTTTCTGAGGTCTTGGCTGATTTATTTAGATTTTCCCATGATGTCAAGCAAAGTGCCACTGAGTTTGAAGCTAGGCCTTAAAATACATCCACAGGTACAACTCCAATTGACTCAAATAATGTCAATTAGCCTATCAGATGTTTCTAAAGTCATGACATAATTTTTCTGGAATTTTCCAAGCTGTTTAAAGGCACAGTCAGTGCACTTAGTGTATGTAAACTTCTGGACCCACTGGAATTGTGATATAGTGAAAAGTGAAATAATCTGTCTGTAAACAATTGTTGGAAAGATTACTTGTGTCATGCACAAAGTAGATGTCCTAACTGACTTGCCAACACTATAGTTTGCTAACATGAAATCTGTGGAGTGGTTAAAAATGAGTTTTAATGACTTCAACCTAAGTGTATGTAAACTTCCGACTTCAACTGTATCTCCCTACTAAACAGAGATGTTCACCAAAAACCCCACAAGTACATAGAATCAGATCCAAACAACAGGTGGAGGGTGAGCAGCGAAATGTTTTTTTAGAACAAGAAGCATCGAAACAAGAGAAGCGCAGCCAAAGCAGTATGGGAGAGATCTGAGTCTCGCTTTTAAAAGGGCCGCTCCATTAGTGATGTGTGCACGTGATTGGTTGAGTATGAGAACATGCGTTTGCTGAGGCCGACCATTAGTCGGGCCACAGCAAGAGTTATTGACAGAACTTGCTCTGCGCACTTTGATGCTCATGTGTGTTTGTACTGTGTATGGTTTCTGCGTGTGTGTGTGTGTGTGTGTGCGTACATGTGTGTGTGTGTGTGTGCGTGCGTGTCTGTGTGCAAGTTTGTAATGTGTGTTTTCTACTGTGTACCGTTTCTGCGTGTGTCCTGTGTGTTTGTGTGCAAGTTTGTAATGTGTGTTTCTACTGTGCACCGTTTCTGTGTGTGTGTGTGTGTGTGTGTGTGTGTGTGTGGGGGGGGGGGGTGTTGGTGTAAGAATGAGTGTGTGTCTTTACATAGTGTATACTCAGTAGTCCTTATAACCCAGAAATGGAGGAAAGTGTTTTTTGTTTGTTTTTTTACATTATTTAAGATGAATTTTGAAATATGTAACTGTGCTGCGTATCAGGCAATTTGTATTTATTGTTTAGTAATCGTGTAGCACCTACTGTACGTCATTCAGCTTAAAACCGCCAACAAAGCCCTCTACGGTTTATAAAACCAAGAAAACATCCAAGAAAATAATCTTCCTCCTGCAGCTTTCCGTGGCATTAAAAAGAGAGTGAAAAATGTGCGAGAAAGTGTTACGGTATGTTGGTATTCACGGCGGTATGAAGCCGTTCCACAGCGAAAAACTAGTCTGTGGCGCCCAATCGCCGAAAACACACAGCAATCAGAGAATGTAACCTGACAGAATCGTCCCAAAAAAGGCTCAACCTCCCGTTCAGGGTTTGTGAATAAAGAACTCCTCCTGCCAGACTCCCCCGCTCTCTCCCTGTCTGATGTCTGATGTCTGTCATGAACGGGGGCCACTGCCCGCCAGCCGAATTTATACGCAAAGTTTATTAGAGAGACGTAACCGACAGGCCGCCACCGCGTCCGTGACGCTCATACAATCGCGCGTTTGCGGCTGCGGCTGGTTTCGCGCTGTCGACGGATCGTCCACGCTCACCTCAGTTATGTTAATAACTTTGAGATGGCTCTTGTCGTTGAAAGGCGACTTCACGGGGGGCCCGTTGAGGTGAACGGGACCCTGTTTGTGTGTCCGCCCGGCTTGAGGTGAAGGCTTGCGACGTTAATCGCTGTCATTGTGCCGAGCGCTAACGGAGCTGTCAGTCCTCTTCGGCGCAGCACGTTAGGGGGGGGGGCCGGATCCCCACAATGGCATTTCAGCGTCAGGCCTTGAACTGGGTCAGCGTCTCTGTGGGGCCTCCAGTTAGGGGGAAGATTTGAGAGGGGAAAAGAGTGGAGCCTAAAGAAGAAAACCTTCAGCGTCTCTCCTAATTAACCGTGCCGCTGTGGGGGGAGGCGTCCCCATGCATGCTGGTCTCACGCACCCCACTGTGCTAATCCAGGGGGTAGGTGGGATTAGGGAGCTACCTGCTGGGCTCTGCCTGCTCTACACGGCCCTTTTATCTTTTCCCATCCCTGAAATTCAGCATTTATGTGTGTGTGTGCGTGTGTGTGTGTGCTTGTGTGTCGGGTGTGTGTGGTGTTAGTGGGTGCATGTTTGAGTGTGTATGTGTGTGTGTGTGTGTGTGTGTGTGTGTGTGTGTGTGCGTGTGGGGTGGGGGACACCCAAACTATGGCCCAGACTTGTTCTGAATGTATAACTTCTGTTTTTTGTTTTTTCTCGACTTGAACAATTTTCACGAACTATTTCCCACCATGCTGATCAGTAATAATAATAATCACCAGGCTGATCAGTAATAATAATAATCACCATGCTGATCAGTAATAATAATAATCACCAGGCTGATCAGTAATAATAATAATCACCAGGCTGATCAGTAATAATAATAATCACCAGGCTGATCAGTAATAATAATAATCACCAGGCTGATCAGTAATAATAATAATCACCAGGCTGATCAGTAATAATAATAATCACCAGGCTGATCAGTATAATAATAATCACCAGGCTGATCAGTAATAATAATAATCACCAGGCTGATCAGTAATAATAATAATCACCAGGCTGATCAGTAATAATAATAATCACCAGGCTGATCAGTAATAATAATAATCACCAGGCTGATCAGTAATAATAATAATCACCATGCTGATCAGTAATAATAATAATCACCAGGCTGAGCAGTAATAATATAATCACCAGGCTGATCGGTAATAATAATAATCACCAGGCTGAGCGGTAATAATAATAATCACCAGGCTGATCGGTAATAATAATAATCACCAGGCTGATCGGTAATAATAATAATCACCAGGCTGATCGGTAATAATAATAATCACCAGGCTGATCAGTAATAATAATAATCACCAGGCTGATCAGTAATAATAATAATCACCAGGCTGATCAGTAATAATAATAATCACCAGGCTGATCAGTAATAATAATAATCACCAGGCTGATCAGTAATAATAATAATCACCATGCTGATCAGTAATAATAATAATCACCAGGGCTGATCAGTAATAATAATAATCACCAGGCTGATCAGTAATAATAATAATCACAGGCTGATCAGTAATAATAATAATCACCAGGCTGATCAGTAATAATAATAATCACCAGCTGATCAGTAATAATAATAATCACCATGCTGATCAGTAATAATATAATCACCAGGCTGATCAGTAATAATAATAATCACCAGGCTGATCAGTAATAATAATAATCACCAGGCTGATCAGTAATAATAATACTCACCATGCTGATCAGTAATAATAATAATCACCAGGCTGATCAGTAATAATAATAATCACCAGGCTGATCAGTAATAATAATAATCACCAGGCTGATCAGTAATAATAATAATCACCAGGCTGATCAGTAGGTAATATAATAATCACCATGCTGATCAGTAATAATAATAATCACCAGGCTGATCAGTAATAATAATAATCACCATGCTGATCAGTAATAATAATAATCACCAGGCTGATCAGTAATAATAATAATCACAGGCTGATCAGTAATAATAATAATCACCAGGCTGATCAGTAATAATAATAATCACCAGGCTGATCAGTAATAATAATAATCACCATGCTGATCAGTAATAATAATAATCACCAGGCTGATCAGTAATAATAATAATCACCAGGCTGATCAGTAATAATAATAATCACCAGGCTGATCAGTAATAATAATAATCACCATGCTGATCAGTAATAATAATAATCACCAGGCTGATCAGTAATAATAATAATCACCAGGCTGATCAGTAATAATAATAATCACCAGGCTGATCAGTAATAATAATAATCACCAGGCTGATCAGTAATAATAATAATCACCAGGCTGATCAGTAATAATAATAATCACCAGGCTGATCAGTAATAATAATAATCACCAGGGCTGATCAGTAATAATAATAATCACCAGGCTGATCAGTAATAATAATAATCACCAGGCTGATCAGTAATAATAATAATCACCAGGCTGATCAGTAATAATAATAATCACCAGGCTGATCAGTAATAATAATAATCACCAGGCTGATCAGTAATAATAATAATCACCAGGCTGATCAGTAATAATAATAATCACCAGGCTGATCAGTAATAATAATAATCACCAGGCTGATCAGTAATAATAATAATCACCAGGCTGATCAGTAATAATAATAATCACCAGGCTGATCAGTAATAATAATAATCACCAGGCTGATCAGTAATAATAATAATCACAGGCTGAGCAGTAATAATAATAATCACCAGGCTGATCAGTAATAATAATAATCACCAGCTGATCAGTAATAATAATAATCACCAGGCTGATCAGTAATAATAATAATCACCATGCTGATCAGTAATAATAATAATCACCAGGCTGATCAGTAATAAAATAATCACCAGGCTGATCAGTAATAATAATAATCACCAGGCTGATCAGTAATAATAATAATCACCAGGCTGATCAGTAATAATAATAATCACCAGGCTGATCAGTAATAATAATAATCACCAGGCTGATCAGTAATAATAATAATCACCAGGCTGATCAGTAATAATAATAATCACCAGGCTGATCAGTAATAATAATAATCACCAGGCTGATCAGTAATAATAATAATCACCAGCTGATCAGTAATAATAATAATCACCAGGCTGAGCAGTAATAATAATAATCACCAGGCTGATCAGTAAAATAATACTCACCAGGCTGATCAGTAATAATAATACTCACCAGGCTGATCAGTAATAATAATAATCACCAGGCTGATCAGTAATAATAATAATCACCAGGCTGATCAGTAATAATAATAATCACAAGTCAAAAAAAAGTTATCTTTTAAGACACCAGTAATGCAGTATTGTCGAAAGCCTGTTCACATAAATATGCAGGGCCTTGGTGTAATGATACATGTTGGTGTAGAGAAAAAACCTCTACCATTGCATCTGGCCAACAAGTCATTGCTGAGGTGATTGTTTTTCCCAAACTTTGGCCATTCCTGGTTTATAACATGGACCTACCTTCTAAAAGTTACAACAGTGCTTCAATATTTACCATGAAAACAGACTCAGAATGTGGAATAGAATGTGGGTTTTGTCTTTTGGGTCTAAATACACCCCCACCACCACCACCACCACCAACCACCAAACATGCTGTGTTCCATTCTGCAGAGTAAAAACACACCAGCTACATCACCCGCTCGTACTGCTGAGCATACAGAGTACTGTATGTGTGCTTTTGTGTGTGTGTGTTTGTGCTTTTGTGTGTGCGTGCCTTTGTGTGTGTGTGTGTGTGTGTGTGTTCGTGCGTGCTTTTGTGTGTGAGTGTGTGTTTGGTGGGGTACAGCACTGTTTCATATTTGATGTTAGTCCTACCTAGAGCTTTAATGCTCCAGTTTTTATTTTTATTTATTTTTATTTTTTTTGGGTGGGGGGTGATGCCGTCCCACCTGTTACCTCATATTTTAACCCCCCCCCCTCATTAGTGAATGTAATTAACCATCCCCTCTGCTCCATTAATCAGTGCAATATGTATTCAGAAATCCATAACAATTTGATTGACTACTGAATGGTGTCTGTCTGTTGCTGTTCATTAGGTAGGAACTGTGACGGATTGAAAAAGAACAAACTGCAAAAGAATTAATAAAAAAGAAGCAGCGACATCTTCCCCTCCCTGCAGTTCTGTTCTTTATTATTTTAACTCCTAACAGCTCACAAATGAGGGGGGACCGGGGTTCCCCAAAAAAATTGTTTATCCAGCAGCCACTCCAGGCTGCCCTGCTGTGGCTATTTAACATGCTAGCACGTCTATTTTGTGACGTCATATTCAGGGTGGGAAAGTAACTGTCTGACGTACCAGCCACAGTGGCTGGTAGATTTTACCAGCCACCCCAAAATTTTACCAGACACATTTTAAAAAATAATAAAATAGTAGGCTATTTATTAGGCTACATCATGTATTACGGGTCAAACATTGTGTATAAATTTATTACATAGCTACATTTCATATTATAGATAGATATAAATTATTTATTAGCGTATCTAGTAGGCTATTATAGGGCTACGTTAGCTAACATTTGCTGTTTTTCTGAACAAACACAAATAACATTTGAGCGAGCTGCCCGGAGCTGTCACTTTTACCTCAGAGCGTAGGCTATTAGTCCGTTTTTTTGTTTGTTTAGTTTTACTGTGTGATGCTGGTAGTCTTGCTAGAATTGTTTTAGCTATGGTAAATCGAACATAAATTTCTGCTGGCTATCCGCATCGGTATCTAGCGGAGTCAATATTTTAGAAACATTTATTAACACCGAGCTTTTAAAAAGGGATCAATCGCGATGGTATGACTATATAGAGCTAGTCAGTGATGCAGTCACTTCACCAACCAACAAAAACAGCGCAATGAGATCAAGGTTTTGCCAAATCTACGCTAGGCTAGGCTAGGCTACTTGGCCACAGGTAAAATGCAGCACAGACAAACTGGGAATATCTCAGTCATCGGTCATCAGAATATTACACCCTCTGAACCATCCGACAATTCATATGGTTTCCTGTTGATGTCCAACTCCAAAAAAAAAAAAGTCTTAAGATGAAACTCTTAAATATGAACTTTTTGTGCCACATAGGAGAACTCGTAATGGTAAGATAAAATGTGTTGTGAATACGGCCCCTGAAGTTTTTTTTTTTTTAATCCACATTGCTACACGCCACTGTGGCAGGTAGGTTTGATGCATTTACCCGACAATTCTGATATCTACCCATATTTGGCGGGTGCTAATTTCCCACCCTGGCCATATTACAGATCTATACAGTGTAGCCTTGCAGTATGGAGAGATAAATATTTCACACTGTGAACCCCCTTCTGAGAATCGGATCAGACACACGAGCCGACGTACACAAACACGCACACACATACACACACACACAAGCCCACATACACAAACACACATATCCAGTGCTTTACAGTGAGCAGGCGTGTGTGAAGTGTGAAGGTGTTGATAAAGAAACTGTGGTAGCACAGTTCCACCGAAACAGTGTAGTATTTGATTAAAGTACCTGAGATGTGCCGTATTTGATTAAATTGCCTGAGATGTTTTAAGGCCATTTTAACAGCTCTATTGTTAGATTTCTTTCCTCTCTCTCTCTCTCTCTATCTTTGTTTCACGGATTCTGATTGGAGCAGAGCTGAGCGCTAGCTGCTATTGGTTGGGTCTGTTGTCTGGGAGGTCCAATAGCTACACTCGGCTCCTCCGCCTCCATTTTGCAGAGGGAGCACGCGAGGGTTCGAGCCCTGCTGTCAGTCAGGAAAATGGCTGGGCTGCTTAGGAAGCTTATAAAAGCTTATATCGGGGATGAGGGCCTGAGTCAGCCAGCCAGCCAGTGTGTTATATTTCATCATTAAAGAGCCAGGGGTGCTAAGGGCACAAGGCCAGGACCCCCTCTATCTGTCTGAGGGGGGAGAAGATTGCGTTTCCACGGAGACACACAGAGAAGGGTGTGGAGGTAACGCGGGATTTAGCGCTCTTAATAATTTACAGTCTTTGATAATGCCTGATTGGCAGCCTGTCTTGAGGGCGAAGGCTGGCGTGAACCGCGCTAGAACCTCTGGAACGTGCAGCGAATTTCTGAAGGCCGGACCGCTTGCATTCGAACGCGCTTCCCAGGAAAAGCCTTCTTATTAAAGAATAAATAAATAAACACGCCGCCCAGATTCAATTACTCCGCTTTACCTCTGTAGCACTTGGCTTTCCATTTCAGCATTAAAGAAAAATGTAATTAATGACATCTTTAATTCTCTTTATAAAGGAGGTAATAAAAGTGTTTATTTGATTGATTTATCCGTTAAGAGGGGAAATTGTTATTGTGCAGAGTATCTCGTGTAAACACGCGTATCTCCAGAGGTTTGAACCTGTGTCAGTACTCCCAATCCATCTGCTGCAAGCTTCTTACTGATATGCTGAAACGGTTGCTCTCTCTCCCTCTCCCTCTCTCTCCCTCTCTCGGGCAGTGTCTCACTGTGTGTGTTTGATCCAGATCAGAAGCCCGTCTGGGTATTTGGGTCATGGAGCTCTGTGTAGAGAGGTCTACCTGTAACACATCTTTACTTGCGCAGTGTGTGAGAGAGGTCTACCTGTAACACATCTTTACTTGCGTAGTGTGTAAGAGGTGTACATGTAACACACCTTTACCTGTAACACTCACCTGAGCAGTGTGTAAGAGATGTGTACCTGTAACACACTCGTCTGAGCAGTGTGTAAGAGATGTGTACCTGTAACACTCACCTGAGCAGTGTGTACCTGTAACACACTCACCTGAGCAGTGTGTAAGAGATGTGTACCTGTAACACACTCGTCTGAGCAGTGTGTAAGAGATGTGTACCTGTAACACTCACCTGAGCAGTGTGTACCTGTAACACACTCACCTGAGCAGTGTGTAAGAGATGTGTACCTGTAACACACTCGTCTGAGCAGTGTGTAAGAGATGTGTACCTGTAACACACTCACCTGAGCAGTGTGTAAGAGAGGTGTACCTGTAACACACTCACCTGAGCAGTGTGTAAGGGAGGTGTACCTGTAACAGACTCACCTGAGCAGTGTGTAAGAGATGTGTACATGATACAGATAGCTTTATTTATCCCCGAAGGGCAATTCAGTTTCTACAGTCCACCAACCACACATACATGTAACACACCTTTACCTGTAACACTCACCTGAGCAGTGTGTAAGAGATGGGTACCTGTAACACACTCACCTGAGCAGTGTGTAAGAGATGTGTACCTGTAATACACTCACCTGAGCAGTGTGTAAGAGATGTGTACCTGTAACACTCACCTGATCAGTGTGTAAGAGATGTGTACCTGTGGTGGTGGTGTGTTATAGGGCAGGTTGGGTGGTGTTATAGGACAGGTTGGGTGGTGTTATAGGACAGGTTGGGTGGTGTTATAGGGCAGGTTGGGTGGTGTGTCATAGGGCAGGTTGGGTGGTGTGTTATAGGGCAGGTTGGGTGGTGTTATAGGACAGGTTGGGTGGTGTGTTATAGGGCAGGTTGGGTGGTGTTATAGGGCAGGTTGGGTGGTGTGTTATAGGGCAGGTTGGGTGGTGTTATAGGGCAGGTTGGGTGGTGTTATAGGACAGGTTGGGTGGTGTGTTATAGGGCAGGTTGGGTGGTGTTATAGGGCAGGTTGGGTGGTGTGTTATAGGGCAGGTTGGGTGGTGTTATAGGGCAGGTTGGGTGGTGTGTTATAGGGCAGGTTGGGTGGTGTTATAGGGCAGGCTGGGTGGTGTGTTATAGGGCAGGTTGGGTGGTGTTATAGGGCAGGTTGGGTGGTGTTATAGGGCAGGTTGGGTGGTGTGTTATAGGGCAGGTTGGGTGGTGTGTTATAGGGCAGGTTGGGTGGTGTTATAGGGCAGGTTGGGTGGTGTGTTATAGGGCAGGTTGGGTGGTGTTATAGGGCAGGCTGGGTGGTGTGTTATAGGGCAGGTTGGGTGGTGTTATAGGGCAGGTTGGGTGGTGTTATAGGGCAGGTTGGGTGGTGTGTTATAGGGCAGGTTGGGTGGTGTGTTATAGGGCAGGTTGGGTGGTGTGTTATAGGGCAGGTTGGGTGGTGTGTTATAGGGCAGGTTGGGTGGTGTGTTATAGGGCAGGTTGGGTGGTGTGTTATAAGGCAGGTTGGGTGGTGTTATAGGACAGGTTGGGTGGTGTGTTATAGGGCAGGTTGGGTGGTGTGTTATAGGGCAGGTTGGGTGGTGTTATAGGACAGGTTGGGTGGTGTGTTATAGGGCAGGTTGGGTGGTGTGTTATAGGGCAGGTTGGGTGGTGTGTTATAGGGCAGGTTGGGTGGTGTTATAGGGCAGGTTGGGTGGTGTGTTATAGGGCAGGTTGGGTGGTGTTATAGGACAGGTTGGGTGGTGTGTTATAGGGCAGGTTGGGTGGTGTTATAGGGCAGGTTGGGTGGTGTGTTATAGGGCAGGTTGGGTGGTGTGTTATAGGGCAGGTTGGGTGGTGTTATAGGACAGGTTGGGTGGTGTGTTATAGGACAGGTTGGGTGGTGTGTTATAGGGCAGGTTGGGTGGTGTTATAGGACAGGTTGGGTGGTGTGTTATAGGGCAGGTTGGGTGGTGTGTTATAGGGCAGGTTGGGTGGTGTTATAGGACAGGTTGGGTGGTGTGTTATAGGACAGGTTGGGTGGTGTGTTATAGGGCAGGTTGGGTGGTGTGTTATAGGACAGGTTGGGTGGTGTGTTATAGGGCAGGTTGGGTGGTGTGTTATAGGGCAGGTTGGGTGGTGTTATAGGGCAGGTTGGGTGGTGTGTTATAGGGCAGGTTGGGTGGTGTGTTATAGGGCAGGTTGGGTGGTGTGTTATAGGGCAGGTTGGGTGGTGTGTTATAGGGCAGGTTGGGTGGTGTTATAGGGCAGGTTGGGTGGTGTGTTATAGGGCAGGTTGGGTGGTGTTATAGGGCAGGCTGGGTGGTGTGTTATAGGGCAGGTTGGGTGGTGTGTTATAGGACAGGTTGGGTGGTGTTATAGGGCAGGCTGGGTGGTGTGTTATAGGGCAGGTTGGGTGGTGTTATAGGACAGGTTGGGTGGTGTGTTATAGGGCAGGTTGGGTGGTGTTATAGGGCAGGTTGGGTGGTGTGTTATAGGGCAGGTTGGGTGGTGTTATAGGGCAGGCTGGGTGGTGTGTTATAGGGCAGGTTGGGTGGTGTGTTATAGGACAGGTTGGGTGGTGTTATAGGGCAGGCTGGGTGGTGTGTTATAGGGCAGGTTGGGTGGTGTTATAGGACAGGTTGGGTGGTGTGTTATAGGGCAGGTTGGGTGGTGTTATAGGACAGGTTGGGTGGTGTGTTATAGGGCAGGTTGGGTGGTGTTATAGGGCAGGTTGGGTGGTGTGTTATAGGGCAGGTTGGGTGGTGTTATAGGGCAGGTTGGGTGGTGTTATAGGACAGGTTGGGTGGTGTGTTATAGGGCAGGTTGGGTGGTGTTATAGGGCAGGTTGGGTGGTGTTATAGGGCAGGTTGGGTGGTGTTATAGGGCAGGTTGGGTGGTGTTATAGGGCAGGTTGGGTGGTGTTATAGGGCAGGTTGGGTGGTGTGTTATAGGGCAGGTTGGGTGGTGTGTTATAGGGCAGGTTGGGTGGTGTGTTATAGGGCAGGTTGGGTGGTGTTATAGGGCAGGTTGGGTGGTGTGTTATAGGGCAGGTTGGGTGGTGTTATAGGGCAGGCTGGGTGGTGTGTTATAGGGCAGGTTGGGTGGTGTGTTATAGGACAGGTTGGGTGGTGTTATAGGGCAGGTTGGGTGGTGTGTTATAGGGCAGGCTGGGTGGTGTGTTATAGGGCAGGTTGGGTGGTGTGTTATAGGGCAGGCTGGGTGATCTGCAGCAGGTGATAACTATATCAGCACAATCAATACTCCCTCTTTCCAGCAGGGTTGAAGTCAGAGGGAGTGTGTATTTTTCCAGCAGGGAGGGTTGAAGGCACAAGAAACGCACACACACACACACACACACACACACACACACGCACACACGCACACACACACACACACACACACACGCACACCGCTCGACATAAAACACCATGAGCCTGCAGGACGTGAAACAGAGGAGCTCTGCCTGCAGAAAGAGCTCAAATTCAGTCAAACTGGCAATCAGACCCAATCCTGCTCACTGAAATAAAGATACAACCCTAACCTTCTACACTGTGGAGAACACACACACATTCTCTCTTGCTCACACACACACACACACACGGATGCAGACACACTCATATACACACGCACACTCACGTGTGTACACGTGCACACACAGACTCCACCATTTTATACATGTCCAGAGTCTAGAGACCCATTTTTAAATAAACATTAAAAGTTTTTTTTTTAACACTGCTGAAGGCTATATTTCGACAGCAATCTTAAATACACAGTAAGACACCTCTACGCACACTACCGTAAAATAAGAAAAGGGGGGGAAAAAAAAGTGTGTGATCATAGTTTTAATTAAGATACGCTCTTGTTAATCGTGGTTTAAATTTAAATCAGCGATTCACTCACCTCACCACGTGATTTCTTGGCTATAAATATGTCACTGATTTTGAGGTGGACCGAAGCACCGGGTGTTCTGCGCTCTAAGGCCGATTGGCTAAATGTAACGTTTCCGTGGTGACCACTGTGTTCCAGGTATGACACCATCACTAACCAATGGGAGACGGTGTCGCCGCTGCCAAAGCCGGTTCACTCTGCGGCTGCCACCGTGTGCGGGGGGAAGGTGTACGTCTTCGGGGGGGTAAACGAGGCGGGCCGCTCTGCCGGGGTCCTGCAGTCTTACGTCCCACAAACCAACACCTGGAGCTTCATCGAATCGCCCATGATAGGTGAGTCCTGAGAATCACAGTCACTTCTGACTCTCTGTCTCTCTCTCTCTCACACACGCAAACACACACTCTCTCTCTCACACACACACAAACACACACAAACACTCTCTTTCTCTCTCTCTCTCTCACACACACAAACACTCTCTCTCTCACACACGCACATACACACAAACACACACTCTCTCTCTCTCTCTCTCTCTCTCACACACACAAACACTCTCTCTTTCTCTCTCTCACACACACACAAACTCTCTCTCTCTCACACATGCACATACACACAAACACACACTCTCTCTCTCTCTCTCTCACACAAACACACAAACACTCTCTCTCTCTCACACACACAAACACACAAACTCTCTCTCTCTCACACACACACACTCACACACCACAGATCTGATGGAAATGTGCTGAATGATGTGTAATCGAAATGATCATTTAGCAGAAAGGTAATAATGAAACGTTTTAAATTATTTAAAAAGTAATAACCACCGGTGTTGTGAAACTAATCCAGGGAGCTACTTGCAATTAAAGTGCACAGCCCTATATTTAAACATGATGCTAATTAACGTGAGCTACATCCATGATGTATAATCTGAACCATTCTAAAGACTCAGGAGGTTCCAGAAACAGCCAGGGAGACTATATGGAGTGCTGGTCGGAGGGAGCAGGTGCTCGGACCCCTCCCCGCCTGCCTGATGTGGGTGTTAGCGCTGTTTAGCGACACGCTAATTATAATGTTCTATGATTTATTTTCTTAGTATTGCGCAGTGACCAACACAGCGGCGTTCTGTCCATTAGCGCAGCTGGATATTCTGCTGAAGCTATTAAGACCAAGTACCTTTCTCAAGGGTACGGTGGCAGTGCCTACCAGCTGGGATTTCATCCAGCAAACTCCTCATTTTACGATCCCCGGATCCCTAACCCGCCGTCCTGCAGAGTGGCCAGTTTAGAGGGATTTAATGTGTGGTGTAGTTGGGGGTTTACGGTTTAGTGTTGTGTAGAGGGGTTTAGTATTTTGTAGTTGAGTTTAGTGTGTTGTGTAGAGGGGTTTAGTATTTTGTAGTTTAGTGTGTTGTGTAGAGGGGTTTAGTATTGTGTTGTACGGTTTTGTGTTGTGTAGAGGGGTTTAGTATTTTGTGGTTCGGTTTAGTGTTGTGTAGAGGGGTTTAGTATTTTGTAGTTGAGTTTAGTGTGTTGTGTAGAGGGGTTTAGTATTTTGTTGTACGGTTTGTGTTGTGTTGTGTAGAGGGGTTTAGTATTTTGTAGTTCAGTTTAGTGTTGTGTAGAGGGGTTTAGTATTTTGTAGTTGAGTTTAGTGTGTTGTGTAGAGGGGTTTAATGTTTTCTAGTTGGGTTGTGTTGTGTAGAGGGGTTTAGTATTTTGTAGTTTAGTGTGTTGTGTAGAGGGGCTTAGTATTGTGTTGTACGGTTTGTGTTGTGTAGAGGGGTTTAGTATTTTGTAGTTGAGTTTAGTGTGTTGTGTAGAGGGGTTTAGTATTTTGTTGTACGGTTTCAGTGTTGTGTTGTGTAGAGGGGTTTAGTATTTTGTACTTGAGTTGAGTTTAGTGTGTTGTGTAGAGGGGTTTAGTATTTTGTTGTACGGTTTCAGTGTTGGGTTGTGTAGAGGGGTTTAGTATTTTGTAGTTGGGTTTAGTGTTGTGTAGAGGGGTTTAGAGTATTTTGTAGTTGGGTTTAGTGTTGTGTTGTATAGAGGGGTTTAGAGTATTTTGTAGTTGGGTTTAGTGTTGTGTAGAGGGGTTTACAGTATTTTTTAGTTGGATTTAGTGTTGTGTTGTATAGAGGGGTTTACAGTATTTTGTAGTTGGGTTTAGTGTTGTGTTGTGTAGAGGGGTTTACAGTATTTTGTAGTTGGGTTTAGTGTTGTGTAGAGGGGTTTACAGTATTTTGTAGTTGGGTTTAGTGTTGTGTTGTGTAGAGGGGTTTACAGTATTTTGTAGTTGGGTTTAGTGTTGTGTTGTATAGAGGGGTTTACAGTATTTTGTAGTTGGGTTTAGTGTTGTGTTGTGTAGAGGGGTTTACAGTATTTTGTAGTTGGGTTTAGTGTTGTGTAGAGGGGTTTACAGTATTTTGTAGTTGGGTTTAGTGTTGTGTTGTGTAGAGGGGTTTACAGTATTTTGTAGTTGGGTTTAGTGGCTTTGTGCTGGCTGCTCTATTCTGTGTAAATGCCCCTCTGGCTGTGGGGCTTATCAGGACAGGTGATGGAGTGTTTCTTTGGCCTTTTCTCCATTTGATAGGGCTCCTCCTGTGCACCTGCAGGGTGTTGGTTGGGAATCTCTCTCTCCTGTGTGTGCTGTGGTAGCATGGGTGTGTGTTTACGTTTAAAGAGTGTGTATCTGCTCCACGTACGGAGTCTCCATAGGCACAATGCTAATCCACTGTGGGCCTGCGGCTTTCTCACACACACTCACACACACTGAAAAACACACACACGTGCTTACAAACACACATACACACACGCGCTCACAAACACACACTCACACGCTCGCTCACACACACGCTCACAGACACACACACACACGCTCACAGACACACACACGCACTCACACACGCTCACAGACACACACACGCACTCACACACACACACACACGCACGCACTCACACACGCCCACAGACACACACGCACTCACTCACACACACGCTCAGCAGGCCTTAGGGAAACGCTGCTCATTTTAAAGCCTGTTTCTCATCAACAGCCTTTTATATTTAACAACCTACTGAAGGGAACTTTGTAGCTACGCTGTTTCAATTTTCCTTTTTTTTTTGGGCGGGGAGTTTGTTTGCTGAGCTCCCAGTTGACTGGTATTCTATTGTTCTGAAGCCGCTAACAAGCCAGATGCTAAAGAAATAAGGTTGTTTACATGATCTGATGAATGGTTTAAAGAGTCGATCAGAAGGGTGCGTTTTATTTTGCAAACAGGATTTCCTGAATAACTTGCCAGGGATTAGCGATGTCTTTGGCTTGTATCTGTGCTGGTGTTCCACTCGGGATAACTCCACCATTCCTGTTAAATCCCCGCTGCAGATTCTCCTGTTGTTTCGGCCCTTTGTTGCACAGCGGACTTGGCTTTTGCGCTTAAATCTTATCTTGTCCGTAACGTGCATGCCGCCAGATCACTGTCGAGGCGATATCGCCGCCGATGGAATTTAAGACGTTAGCGTTGCTGTTTCAGAGGGAGATAGCAGCGTGAAAGTCACTGTGATGGGTTCTGTTTTGGGGGGAGTGGCAGCAACCACAATCCCTCCCCCCTCCCCCACGGCGAGTGCTCTACGTGTACACGCCCTGATCCCAAACCGCCACCCGATCACAGTCCCCCTACCCGGCGTGATGGACCACGGGACCGTAGGAGTCCCACAGACTGTACATCACCCCACTCCAAATGAATATCCAGCTGTATACATTGATTTTGCAGTTTTACTGAGGCACGTTTATCCCCAGTCGTCTTTGTTCTCCGGTTCGGAACGCCAGATCGCCGCCGTAATCCCGTCTCGTCTCTGCGGTCGCCTCCTCTGCCAGTTCGGTAGGACGAGCGAGGATCGATGTAAAAACACTCAAATGCGGCCCGTATCATTTTATCAATTCTGCTTAACTGTTTCTGACCCAGACAGGTCAGGCGAGGACCTGGTCGTATTCACAGTGACTTACTAGCTGGGAGAGCAGTTTTAACAGCGATAATGCAACACAAACTCTTAATTACAATGCAAACATACAGTCAGCTCCAGAATGAATGGGGCCCTTCATATTAATGAGCAAAAATGGCTGTAAAAAATGAACACGTACAATGAATCATATTTTGGGCTCAAACATATGGGGGACCCGTATACTTTTATTTTAACACAACAATTTTTCAAAGACAAAAGGTTTTATTGAGTACAATTTTTTTGTTGTTGCAAAACATAGGTTTTTCAAATGATTGGCACACGGAAAAATTAATATTTGGTCACTGAGCCTCTTCCTGACAAGGTTGGAGAAGACTTTTGAGGCGATCTTGGACCACTCCTCCATGCAGAAAATTCAAGGTCCTTGATAGGATAGGTTTGTGCATGTGGGCTGCCCGCTTTAAAACAGATCACAGGTTTTCAATAAGGTTAAAGTCCGTGGACTAAGCTGGCCAGCTTTGCTGCTTTTTTTGCTGCTAGTGGTCCAGGGGTTCTGGTTAAGATGGATGGCATAAGGCAGGGGTGGGGAACCTCATCTGAAAAGGGCCGGTGTGGGTGCAGGTTTTTTTATTTAGCCCAGCACTAAGACACCTGATTCAACTAATGAACTAATCATAGTCTTCAGTGAAAACCATGATAAGTAGAATGAGGTGTCTTAGTGGCGAGCTAAACTAAAACCTGCACCCACACCGGCCCTTTTCAGATGAGGTTCCCCACTCCTGCCTTATGCCATCCATCTTAACAGGAGCTCCTGGACCACAGCAAAAAAGCACCAAGCATCAATGATCCACCACCATATTTCACCGTGGGTATCAGGTGCTTTTCCTTGTTCAATTTTGGTCTCATCTGACCACAACAACACACAATTCCAATTAAGTCTATTCAATTAAATAATATTTGTATAGAGCTTTTTACAGAGAACTGTCACAAAGACGCTGTACAGACGAACAGAAGGACACGGACTCTGAAAGGCTATAGGGACGGCTGGCACTGCTGGCTTGTAATGGCCCGCTCAGCAGTGAGTCCAATTAGCTCACCGGCTAGTCGAGTGCTTAGCGGAGGAAAAAGTAGAAAATTCCCAAACTTTCCCTTAAAGGCAACAAAGATTTTCACCAAAGGAGCAAATCTGACAGAGGACACTGTACAGAGAAATAAAAGGAGAATTTTAATTAGGCAAGAACCAGAATTTTACATGAATGCGACCTCATATTTATACCCCAGTGAAACAGGAAATGTGAAAGATAGCCATAGTTTCTGATCAATTAAAAAAAAAAAAAAAAATAGAATTTCATCACTTCTTTTTTATTTTACATATTCTTTAGGGTGCCAATAATTATAGGAAAATACTAGTGTTTTTTTAATAATTATTTTTATTAGAGTGAAAGTAAAAGGTTTTTGAGGAGAAACGAATCATGTGTATCATTTATTTAATAAAATAATTATTGGCTCATATTAATGAAGGGTGCCAATAATTTTGACTGAGTTGACTGTATGTATTATAAGCTAGCCAAACGCCAGTAGGGGGTGTGGCTACACTTTAATCACTTGGCACTCAGATGTGAAATGTGGAGAAACATAAAGGCTCTTCCTGTGATGTTGAGAGTCCGCAGTGTCATTCGCACATGCAGAACGACGCCCGCTGTTCACTCGCCCAATGACGGGATTTTAATTAAGTCGTTTGGCGTGTAATCCTCAGCAACAGGAGGACGATTTCGCTGATTTATTTCTGATCCACTCAGATTCAGAGGTTATTATGGATTCCTTTTGTGTTCATTATTTCAGATGGGAAATATGTCCCTGTCTGGCCAAATGAAAATAAGCAAGCTCAATTATTCATGTATGAAATCAATGATGGAGCTTCTCTGACTCTCTTAGCAGGGGGAAAACAGTTCCACTCTCGCATAAGTTGGTTCAGTAGACTCTGCTGCAGTTTTTCAGTTCTCCACTTTAATTCTTTTTGTTTTGAGGTTTAAAGTGACTTTTTTCCCCATAACAAACCTGACTACTTGTTTCTCTTTTTAAGAACTGGAGGCATTATTTATGAGAGAGTGCCATTTAGACAACGCCAGGCTGATTCAATTATTCACACTGCGCATTAATCATGCAGTTACCGTTACCATTAATAACATGGGCAGAGTGAGGGAAATCATTCAAACCCACATTATTATGCCCACATTATGAACCCACTTTATATGTATGTGTGTACATACGCAGTATGTTTTATATGTTTGGGTGCATATTCCTTTTTGTGTGTGTAATTGAACACAAAATTGAAAGTGTATTTTTTGCAAACGCCTGTCCTCTGGTACAAAGTAGGTGTTGTTTGTTAGGACCAATGAAATGCCTTTAAATGAGCAAAGCCATGCCCTTAAATAACCAAAACCACATAAGAGAGCGACAGTGTTCTTGACACTAAGGAATTTAAAGCTGCTTTTTTATACACTGAAGAATATAACATGAAAAAATCCTAATGTTCCTTACTGTCGTCAAGATTAAATCTAAAACTCCTGGGGTGCATCCCAATACTTGAAAAATGCACCCTCCTTTCCTCCACTACCACCTCCTCTCCTCCATGCCCCAGAAACCAATCTTTGTGTCCCAATCTAATGTTGCCGATTACATATTAATTACATATTAATAACATATTAATGTCTCAACGCGAACGGCAATGCCAGGTATATTGCATACCGTACATGCAGCTACTTGTACTTGAAAGGAACAAACAGCGCTTTATGGATATTTCATAAAGGGTGGAGAGACTGCACTGTTAGCGAGAGGATACTATGGCTGCTCTGTAGTACAAACGGGTACAGAGCCCTCTCTGTTAAATCCACTTCTAGCAGTGTGTGCGCGTGCGTGCGTGCGCGCGCGCGTGCGCGTGTGTCTGTCTGTCTGTCACCTTTTGCTCTTTTCCCTCACCTGAGGAAACGGCGTGGGCGAATGCACTGCAGTAAAATTGCCTTACGTGACCTTACATGACTCCACATGACCTCTCTTCTGTCAATGCTTCTCCGCTCCCGTACAAACAAACCGAGCAGTCTGTCGAACTCTTTGGAAGCGGAGCGTGTGTGTGTTCAGTGCACGGCGTGTGCGTAAGCCCGTAGCGCGGTTAGCGCGGCTGCAGCGGGGTTCTGAAAACCGCCAGCTCCGCCACGGCCCCCATAAACGCCTCTCGTGCCCTCAGCGGCCGCAAGACTTAATGATGAGGTGTTACGCGCTGTAAATCTGAGCTCAGGGCATTATATATACTGAGTCCAGCCATCTCCCCTGTGCTATTACCCTGGACACTCAGCCATACGGCTAAATCCATATCGCTTACTGCCTGCCATGAATCACATCGCTGACTTTTTATTAGGCCTAAATTTACCTGAAAACAACCGCTCTGCCGCCGGCGCGCTCGCGTCCCGAGTTCCCCGTGACAGCAGAGCGGAGTTCCTGTCTCCTTGTTGCCATGACATCTGCATAGACCGCATCTCTTACTTATTTAGCCAATTTTCATCCGGCCCCCTTTTTTCCGTCTCTTCTCCCAATATGGAATGACTGGTGATATCAAGAGGCCTGGCAGCTCTCTGCAGGGCGCCTGTACATTAAGCGAGGCGCCGCGTTCGCTAACGCCCTCGTAGCGCCGACTGCATTTCAGTGTCGACGCATTAACACGGTAAAAACCCGCGTGCGATGAGCGAGCGTTCAAGCGCTCTCGAGGGTTTCTGCGTTATACGGAAGCGCGGACCCTCTGTTGCTGGCGGGTTTACGGAGCCGGTAAAGGCTTTTAGCGGACGTGACTTTGTTAATCACGCAGCTCCCGTACCCCGAGCTGCTTTCGTCTCGCCGCCTCTGACTTTCGGGGGTTGTTTTTTTTGTTTTTGAAGGCGCGGCTGGAGGTGCGTTAGCGCTTTGATAGTGACGGCCTTTTATCAGGGCAGGCCTTTGATGGCTCAGACTCTAGCGGGACGGTGGCGGAGGCCCTTGGCGGCAGACTGATGTTCTGGAGCCCGTGGCGGGTGCAGCTGCGCGGTTTATTCCTACTGAACCACCTCCCTCATCAGTGCGCTCCTCCTCACTGACAGGGGCTCCATTCTTTCCTTTTGTTTTCTTCTTCCTCTTTTCTTCAAAGCTCGGCTTTCTGTAGCAAAGTTTTGTCTGATCGGGGAAATTGAACCGGAAACCGTACCAAAGGAACAACAAGCTCAATCCGCCCCGCCCGAGGTTGTACACGTCCTTTCAGCACGTCTGCCGAAACAATGTGTTTATATGAGAACAGCAATTGGTCTAAAAGAGAAAAAAAAGAACATTTAGAAAATGAGCAGAAAAATAAATGTGTTGCTTTCTCAATTTCCTGTTGAAACCAAAGCACAGCAGCAGGCTGGAGATTGCTGTGATTTCGCATTCCGCTCTGAACGACGGGCGAAATGGCACATCATCCATCATGAAATTTGTACGTGAGAGAAATTTCTAACCGGTTTCTGTTTTTTTAATTTTTTTTAAATAAATCTTACTTTTATTATATACTTTCCTTTCTCTGTAGATAATAAGTATGCCCCTGCTGTCAGTCTAAACGGATTCATCTTCATCCTGGGGGGAGCGTACGCCCGAGCCACCACCATCTACGACCCGGAGAAGGGCAACATCAAGGCCGGGCCCAACATGAACCACTCCAGGCAGTTCTGCAGGTACCGTTACCACCGGCTATAGCAACCCCAGCCACCATACCGCCAGCGTTAGCAGTGTTAGCTTCTGTAGCACCACCGTTAGCAGTGTTAAACACCATACCACCAGCTTTAACAGTGCTAGCCACTGTAGCACTACCGCTAGCAGCATTAGCCACTGTAGTCCCACCGCTAGCAGTGTTAAACACCATACCACCAGCTTTAACAGTGTTAGCTGCTGTAGCACTACGGCTAGCTGCATTAGCCACTGTAACCCCACCATTAGAAGCATTAGCCACTGTAGTCCCACCGCTAGCAGTGTTAAACACCATACCACCGAGTCATTCCGTGTCAAATCAACCAGTTTTCTGAAAAGTTCCTGTATGACCCTTTCAGATTTTGATGAAACTCCATCATAATAATCCATTGTGTGAAAAATGAACACACACAAAAAATTTTCCTCATACGACATGTCGTTTCCGAGATATGGCCTCCTGAAATTTGCTCAAAACCGTCTTTCGTGCTCGCGAGTCGCGAATGTGATTTTTTTCGACTTTGGAAGCTTATAACTTGGTATCCTAACTTACTTGGTTTGATTGGTAACTGGTAGAGCTGAAACTTGGTATCCTAACTTACTTTCTTTATTACTTACCCCCTTCCCTTTTCAAGTTATATGCACCCAAAGTAGCCACTTTGTTCAGTCACACATGTTTTTGGTGATTTTTGAGGTCACCTTGTGCCCATACAAGTGGACATATCCATCCCATGTCACAGATGTATTATATACAGGTGTATGTCTATGGTCACAAGCAAGTACAGGTTAATCAATTCATTTGTAAAGGAATGACATCCATCCAAATTTGGGTCCGGGTGAAAAAAAGTCAAAAACACAACCGTCCGTCTTGTCAATGGATCACCATGTGGACAGTTAAAACCTTTTCTGAAATTTACACCAGCTAAACAGATATATTAGATCTACTCATCAGCCAAATTTCAGCTTTGGTACTCAACTCCTTCATGGTTAGATAGCATTTTGAAAAGTACACATATCGGGAATTTACATAAGTCTTAAGAGTTACGTTACTACTTAAGTGTCAAATTATGTATCAGACATCAAACAGAATAGTACATGTACTTTAAACCATACACCATAAATGTTAAATTACCACATATTCTGCCATATAGATGTGTACAGTTTGTCGTTTACTTGATAAATGCTGGCAGTTTGCCTTGAATGTTATTGAAGTCGTTAACAGTTAGTCTGTAATGACGGCCTCCACGTCTCTGCAGCTCTGGAGCACTGATGAACTCATGAACTTTACAAAGACATCATGTTGCTCCTATGATCACTCCACGATAGTGCCAGTGTACCATTCATTGTCATAGATGCATGCAATGTACCGCCCTGGTTGGTACTCGGTTGGGTCACTCAGAGTTGGAACATGAACAGAACTGGAACATGACAATGTTCGTACAATGGTACATTGGCACTATTGTGGAGCGATCAGAGGAGCCACAAAACATGTACTATTCTGTTTGATGTCTGATACATAATTTGACACTTAAGTAGTAATGTAACTCTGAAGACTTATGTGAATTCCCGATATGTTAAAATATGTGTACTTTTCAAAATGCTATCTAACCATGAAGGAGTTGAGCACCAAAGCTGAAATTTGGTTGATGAGTAGATCTAATATATCTGTTTAACTGGTGTAAAAAGTTTTAACTGTCCACATGGTGATCCATTGACAAGACAGACAGTTGTTTTTGACTTTTTTTCACCCGGACCCAACTTCGGATGGATGTCATTCCTTTACAAATAAATTGATTAGCCTGTACTTGCTTGTGACCATAGACATACACCTGTAGATATACATCCCATATCACAGATGTATTATGTCCACTCGTATGGGCACAGGGTGACCTCGAAAATCACCTAAAACATGTGCGACTGAACAAAGTGGCTACTTTGGGTGCATATAACTTGAAAAGGGAAGGGGGTTAGGATACCAATTTTCAGCTCTATAGCTGTTACCAATCCCAAGTTATAAGCTTCCAAAGTTGGAAAAAACCACATTCGCGCGTTTTCACGACTCGCGAGCGCTAAAGACTGAGGTTTTGAGCTAATTTCAGGAGGCCATATCTCGGTAACGACAAGTCGTATGAGGCTAATTTTTTGTGTGTGTTCATTTTTCACACAATGGATTATTATGATGGAGTTTCATCAAAATCCGAGAGGGTCATGCTGGGACCACTGGTTGATTTGTCACGGAATGACCCCACCAAGGAAGATGGATTGAAGACTACATTTTAAAAAAAATAAAAAACTCCCAAGTTTGCGAACACAGCCACAGTGAATATCCTGAGAGAACAGTAGTCTCGTGTAGTTTCACCTAAGGAATGTGAGATATCGCGTCTCCAGAGAGAATCTTTGGCAGATGGTTTGATATTCCATTTCAGTGCTGATCAGTTACACGCAGATTACAAGCTAATTGGGACGTTTTGGCTGCTATCCCCCACAGTGGATAGAGTCCACAAAATATGCCTCTGGGTCCAATTTCACCCAAATTATGTACGATTTTGAGCATGTTCCACTGCTTAAAATGTGCTTCATAACACCTACTATGGTTATCAGATTTGATTCTTAAATCAACGCGGTATCATTTGCCGTGCAGCCATTTCTAGCGCTGCATATTTCACACCTCTCCGACTCTCTGCACAGGTTGTTGAATGGAGCTTTGAGATTAATCATTCAGAGCCATTGTGGCGGCCTTCTCTGAGTCTGTGTATTTGTGATTATATGAAGAGGAAACTGGAGTATCGCCTCACGCTATGCAAATTGAAATATCACTCAAATCCCCAAAAGCCTCTGAACACCCATCTGTTTAGACCAAAAGTTTTAATCCGCTTCCGGCAAAGTATTTCTAATAGTTTCAAATGTGAGGGTTTTTTTTTTTTTTTTTTTTTTTGGCTGCACGCTAAATTATTGCTTCTTCTCTCCGGCAGTTAAACAGAGCAATGTTTACTAAATACTTTTTCAGACTGTTGTTAACTCAATCTGCCTTCCCGTCGCACCGCAGATTTAGTAATGCAGGCAGATTTAGTGAATCTACAGGCATCAGGAGGTGCAATGCTTAGCCACACACATCAGAGAGGACTTTTCTCTCAAGTGAAATTGATGTGTGGGCTGGGGATTACCTGGACAAATACACTACAATCCCATTACACTCCACAACAGACCAAGTATGGGTGTGTGTGAGGGAGTGTATAACATCCCTAATTCTAATACAGAGTCTATTTCTTGCTTTTAGACTCATTTTAAATATTAGATTTTTCTATTAAGATTATTATAACCCTCCTATCTCCTAACTGTAGACTTTGCAATAATAGTGTGGTTGTACCTAAGTTTGTGTTTAGAAAAACAACAAAATGCATAAAACAAAATCATTTGGGCCATCCAACATCAATGTTTAACCCTACCACTAACCCCAATCCTAACCTCTGAACACAATGCTAACTTTAATCAATCAACATAACACTAATCCCGCCTCAACCCAAACACTAATTTAACCCAAGCCTGCACCCTTAGACCTTAAGCTTCCCCTCCCCTTACGCTAACTCTACCTCTACCAGTCATCAAGTGTATGTAAGGGTCATTCCGTGTCAAATCAACCAGTGGTCCCTGCATGACCCTCTCAGATTTTGATGAAACTCCATCATAATAATCCATTGTATGAAAAATGAACACACAAAAAATTTGCCTCATACGACATGTCGTTTCCGAGATATAGCCTCCTGAAATTTGCTCAAAACCTCCGTCTTTCGCGCTGTCAAGTCGTGAAAACACGCGAACGTGATTTTTTCCGACTTTGGAAGCTTATAACTTGGGATTGGTAACAGCTATAGAGCTGGAACATGGTATCCCAACTTACTTTCTTCCAAATTGCAAGAATTTGACATCAGATTACTTGTACCCCCTTCCCTTTTCAAGTTATATGCACCCAAAGTAGCCACTTTGTTCAGTCGCACATGTTTTTGGTGATTTTCGCGGTCACCCTGTGCGCATACGAGTGGACATATACATCCCATATCACAGATGTATTATCTATAGGTGTACAGTGGTGTTCAAAAAAAATAGCAGTACAACATCAGGAACCTAATGAACCACTGTTATTAGTAGTAGTGATATTTCTGCATGGCAAATAATTTACTTGTAGATGTAGTAGTGTAATAGAAAAACAACAGACCCGACTGTCATGACATGCACACTGCCTGTTCTGAGTAATTGACTCATTCATTGAAAGGGGCATGTTCAAAATAATAGCAGTGTGGAGTTTAATTTGAGAATTCATTCATTCTGTGAAAAAAAACAGGTCAAACAGGTATTCCACAGGTAAACAGGTGATGCCATCATGATTCTGTATAAAAGGATATCAAAAGACTCCTGATATCTTATTTCCAGGTACTCTTAGAAGCAATACTATAACCTCTCTGCATTTGAATGGATCGCTATGGGAATTGGGGGGTGGGACTAGATTAAGCTGTAAATTACACGGGAATAGTATGGAACACATGGTTGGCTAAATGGCTGTAAGTCAACAAGGGTCTGAGGTATCAAACGAGCCTCAAACCATCACTTTGCTGCCAGATATGCAGTAGATATGGATGGATCACTTGAAGGGTTGTTTCTCCTGACATTTTTCCATAGAGTTCAATAGGAAAATTTAAGTCAGGAGAAGAAACCCTTCAAGTTATCCATCTATATCTACTGTATTTAAGGCTTGTTTGATACCTCAGACCCTTGCTGACTTACAGCCATTTAGCCAACCACGTATTCCATACTATTCCCGTGTAATTTACAGCTTAATCTAGTCCCACCCCCCAATTCCCATAGCGATCCATTCAAATGCAGAGAGGTTATAGTATTGCTTCTAAGAGTACCTGGAAATAAGATATCAGGAGTCTTTTGATATCCTTTTATACAGAATCATGATGGCATCACCTGTTTACCTGTGGAATACCTGTTTGACCAGTTTTTTTCACAGAATGAATGAATTCTCTAAACTCCACACTGCTATTATTTTGAACACGCCCCTTTCAATGAATGAGTCAATTACTCAGAACAAGCAGCGTGCATGTCATGACAGTTGGGTCTGTTGTTTTTCTATTACACTACTACATCTACAAGTAAATGATTTGCCATGCAGAAATATCACTACTACTAATAACAGTGGTCCATCAGGTTACTGATGTTGTACTGCTATTTTTTTGAACACCACTGTATATGTCCAGTCGTATGGGCACAGGGTGACCTCGAAAATCACCAAAAACATGTGCGACTGAACAAAGTGGCTACTTTGGGTGCATATAACTTGAAAAGGGAAGGGGATACAAGTAATCAAATGTCAAATTCTTGCAATTTGGAAGAAAGTAAGTTAGGATACCAGTTTTCAGCTCTATAGCTGTTACCAATCCCAAGTTATAAGCTTCCAAAGTCGGAAAAAATCACGTTTGCGCGTTTTCACGACTCGAGAGCGTTAAAGACGGAGGTTTTGAGCAGATTTCAGGAGGCTATATCTCGGAAACGACATGTCGTATGAGGCAAATTTTTTGTGTGTGTTCATTTTTCACACAATGGATTATTATGATGGAGTTTCATCAAAATCTGAGAAGGTCATACAGGACCTTTTCAGAAAACTGTTTGATTTGACACGGAATGACCCGTAAGGAAATGTTCTTAAATCAATTAATCATGAAAAATATATGTTAAAGAAAAAATATCAAATTATAAAAAGTAATAATCTTACCTCCAAAATACAAAAATATTTGGGTCATCCAAATACAGTTTTACTCTGAAACATAACCCTTCCTTACCGCTAAAATGAACTGTATCCTTACCCTAAATCTACATACTACATCCCTTTGAAAAACTAAATATTTAAGGTGACTCCTATCAAGTGCTTGGATGCCTAACACATATATTTAAATCTTGAAATCTGAGAAAATGTGTGTAGGCACATCGAGGAATGATAAGAGGCAACAAAAGCAAGATAGGAGGCTACACAGTGCTACAGGAGAGCTAGCACTGATGCTACAGGCTACACAGTGCTACAGGAGAGCTAGCACTGATGCTACAGGCTACACAATGCTACAGGCTACACAGTGCTACAGGAGAGCTAGCACTGATGATACAGGCTACACAATGCTACAGGCTACACAGTGCTACAGGAGAGCTAGCACTGATGATACAGGCTACACAGTGCTACAGGAGAGCTAGCACTGATGCTACAGGCTACACAGTGCTACAAGAGAGAGCTAGCACTGATACTACTGGCTACTCAGTGCTACAAAAGAGAGCTAGCACTGATGCTACATGCTGCACAATGCTACAGGAGAGAACTAGCACTGATGCTACAGGCTACACAGTGCTACAGGAGAGCTAGCACTGATACTACTGGCTACTCAGTGCTACTAAAGAGAGCTAGCGCTGTACTACAAGCTATACAGTGTAGCATCAATGCGAGCTCTCTCCTGTAGCAGACTGCACATTGCTACAGGAAAGCTAGCATTGATGCTAATGCAGACTATCAGCATGTTTTTTGCAGGACAGTAATGTCTTAACATTCCCTGTTCCCCCCACAGTGCGGTGGTCCTTGATGGGAAGATCTACGCCACGGGTGGGGTGGTGAGCAGCGAGGGGCCGGCCCTAGGCAACATGGAGACCTTTGACCCCGGCACCAACGCATGGACCCTCCTGCAGGGCATGCCCTGCCCGCTATTCCGCCACGGCTGCGTTGCCATAAAGAAGTACATCCAGAGTGGCTGACTCCGCCCCGCCCCCCCCGACGGCCCGGGATTGGCCGGCCACAGTGGAGCCACTGCCTCCCTCCTCCCCCGTCAGTCAGTCCGCGAGGAATGCAGACGCTAAAACCCTTCACCGTTCCGGTGAAATCAGGACCCAGTGCCTCTGCTATGTAACGTAGTGTAACATATCGCACCTTAGGGCGGTGCCACTAGGTGGCACTAGTCGCAAAACTAGTTTGTCGGTTTGATACAGACACGGTGTTCCCTCCCCTCAACCATCTCTGATTTTAACTGACGGCAGTTTCGTTTTTTTCGTCTCCTCCCTCCCCTGTCATGTTTGTCACTAAGGAGTGTTGGCAATTAGATCACAGTGCCATCTTATTTCTTTTTCTTTTCCATCTGTGAAGTACAAATTAGCTGTCGGTGGAAACCACGGTGACCGCGGACAACTCTATTTTTATTTTATTTTTTTTGTCGTCGTTTCTTGTTTTTAAATTCACTGCCAGTTTTGAGTCGTCGTTTTGAGCTGTCAAGATTCCCCCAACTCGACCAGAAGAGGAAAATTAAAAAATACCCGTGTACGCCTGGATGCACAGTGTGTGTGGGGGTGGGGGTGGGGGCGGGGGCGGAGTACGCATGGGTTTCATGACCAGTCTGCGGATGAGCTTTTACCTAAGAGCAGGTACTGCAGTGGAGTGCGCATATCCTCATTAAGTTTGGAGAAACCTTTTTTTTTTTTTTTTACATGGATAGTGGGTGAGGGACTGTCCGGTTCTGTGTGAGGGACTGGCCGAAAGGACAGCAGCGATGTGTAGCGCACAGCCGGGGAGATGATCACAGTGGCTGGATTGAGGAGGAAACCCAAACAGACTCAGGCAGTAGCAGAGATGGACAGAGCTTCTCTTTCACACTCAGATAAAGCACAAGTTACCCCCGACGCGTTCATGCTGTTCACTTTGACTTAATATCGAATTTCTCCCCCTGCCTTCGGTCATTTCTTATTTTATTGTTCATTTCTTTTTATTTAAGTTTAATTTCTTACAAACCTGCCGGCCAAGAGGCTGGGGTGGGGGGTCGGGGGGACATTTAGGTAGGAGATGTTTATTTTATTGAAAGTGATTCTGTAGAAATGTTTTTAGAAAAAAAAAAAAAAACGGATAGGTGGCCAGAAAAATCTAAACGTCTGTAAATCTGTACCAAAAAAAAAAAAAAATTTTACAAATGTTGTTAATAATGATAATACATAAGACATATACCCTAAGATGAGTTTGCATATCACGACTGTCACACATGGAGCAAACATGTGGATTAGTTTCATCCACTAATTAAGTTGGATTAAAATAATAAAGTTTTGTTGAAGAAGCACGTGGTATTGTCCCCTTGCCTACAGCTCCAGCAAGGCGAGTCACCGTAATTATAGACTACATCCATTCAGCACACGCTTATCCAGAGCTACATCCATTCAGCACACGCTTATCCAGAGCTACATCCATTCAGCACACGCTTATCCAGAGCTACATTAATTTAGCACACTCTTATCCAGAGCTACATTCATTTAGCACACTCTTATCCAGAGCTACATTCATTTAGCACACTCTTATCCAGAGCTACATTAATTTAGCACACTCTTGTCCAGAGCTACATTCATTTAGCACACTCTTATCCAGAGCTACATTCATTTAGCACACTCTTATCCAGAGCTACATTCATTCAGCACACTCTTATCCAGAGCTACGTTCATTTAGCACACACTTATCCAGAGCTACATTCATTTAGCACACTCTTATCCAGAGCTACATTCATTTAGCACACTCTTATCCAGAGCTACATTCATTTAGCACACTCTTATCCAGAGCTACATTCATTCAGCACACTCTTATCCAGAGCTACATTCATTTAGCACACACTTATCCAGAGCTACATTCATTTAGCACACTCTTATCCAGAGCTACATTCATTTAGCACACTCTTATCCAGAGCTACATTCATTTAGCACACTCTTATCCAGAGCTACATTCATTTAGCACACTCTTATCCAGAGCTACATCCATTCAGCACACTCTTATCCAGAGCTACATCCATTCAGCACACGCTTATCCAGAGCTACATTCATTCAGCACACTCTTATCCAGAGCTACATTCATTTAGCACACACTTATCCAGAGCTACATTCATTTAGCACACTCTTATCCAGAGCTACATTCATTTAGCACACTCTTATCCAGAGCTACATTCATTTAGCACACTCTTATCCAGAGCTACATCCATTCAGCACACGCTTATCCAGAGCTACATTCATTTAGCACACTCTTATCCAGAGCTACATTCATTTAGCACACTCATATCCAGAGCTACAGTGATGTTAAAAAAAATAGCAGTACAACATCAGTAACCTGATGAACCACTGTTATTAGTAGTAGTGATATTTCTGCATGGCAAATAATTTACTTGTAGATGTAGTAGCGTAATAGAAAAGCAACAGACCCAACTGTCATGACATGCACGCTGCTTGTTCTGAGTAATTGACTCATTCATTGAAAGGGGCGTGTTCAAAATAATAGCAGTGTGGTGTTTAGAGAATTCATTCATTCTGTGAAAAAAAACAGGTCAAACAGGTATTCCACAGGTAAACAGGTGATGCCTTAAACCATCACTCTGCTGCCAGAAATACAGTAGATATGGATGGATGACTTATTTTTCCATAGAGTTCAATAGGAAAATTTGTCAGGAGAAACAACCCTTCAAGTGATCCATCCATATCTACTGCATATCTGGCAGCAGAGTGATGGTTTGAGGCTCGTTTGATACCTCAGACCCTTGTTGACTTACAGCCATTTAGCCAACCATGGGTTCCATACTATTCCCATGTAATTTACAGCTTAATCTAGTCCCACCCCCCAATTCCCATAGAGATCCATTCAAATGCAGAGGTTATAGTATTGCTTCTAAGAGTACCTGGAAATAAGATATCAGGAGTCTCTTGATATCCTTTTATACAGAATCATGATGGCATCACATGTTTACCTGTTTGACCTGTTTTTTTTCACAGAATGAATGAATTCTCTAAACTCCACACTGCTATTATTTTGAACACGCCCCTTTCAATGAATGAGTCAATTACTCAGAACAAGCAGCGTGCATGTCATGACAGTTGGGTCTGTTGCTTTTCTATTACACTACTACATCTACAAGTAAAGTATTTGCCATGCAGAAATATCACTACTACTAATAACAGTGGTTCATCAGGTTAATGATGTTGTACTGCTATTTTTTTAACACCACTACATTCATTCAGCACACTCTGATCCAGAGCTACATTCATTCAGCACACTTATCCAGAGCTACATCCATTCAGCACACTTATCCAGAGCTACATTCATTCAGCACACACTTATCCAGAGCTACATTCATTCAGCACACTCTTATCCAGAGCTACATCCATTCAGCACACCCTTATCCAGAGCTACATCCATTCAGCACACTCTTATCCAGAGCTACATTCATTCAGCACACTTATCCAGAGCTACATCCATTCAGCACACCCTTATCCAGAGCTACATTCATTCAGCACACACTTATCCAGAGCTACATCCATTCAGCACACACTTATCCAGAGCTACATTCATTCAGCACACACTTATCCAGAGCTATATTCATTCAGCACACTTATCCAGAGCTACATTCATTCGGCACACACTTATCCAGAGCTACATCCATTCAGCACTCTTATCCAGAGCTACATTCATTCAGCATACCCTTATCCAGAGCTACATCCATTCAGCACACTCTTATCCAGAGCTACATCCATTCAGCACACACTTATCCAGAGCTACATTCATTCACCACACACTTATCCAGAGCTACATCCATTCAGCACACACTTATCCAGAGCTACATCCATTCAGCACACCCTTATGCAGAGCTACATCCATTCAGCACACACTTATCCAGAGCTACATTCATTCAGCACACACTTATCCAGAGCTACATCCATTCAGCACACTCTTATCCAGAGCTACATCCATTCAGCACACCCTTGTCCAGAGCTACATCCATTCAGCACTCTTATCCAGAGCTACATCCATTCAGCACACACTTATCCAGAGCTACATCCATTCAGCACACACTTATTCAGAGCTACATTCATTCAGCACACTCTTATCCAGAGCTACATTCATTCAGCACACTTATCCAGAGCTACATTCATTCAGCACACTTATCCAGAGCTACATTCATTCAGCACACTCTTATCCAGAGCTACATTCATTCAGCACACTCTTATCCAGAGCTACATTCATTCAGCACACTCTTATCCAGAGCTACATCCATTCAGCACACTTATCCAGAGCTACATTCATTCAGCACACTCTTATCCAGAGCTACATTCATTCATCACACCCTTGTCCAGAGCTACATTCATTCAGCACACACTTATCCAGAGCTACATCCATTCAGCACACCCTTGTCCAGAGCTACATTCATTCAGCACACTTATCCAGAGCTACATTCATTCAGCACACTTATCCAGAGCTACATCCATTCATCACACCCTTGTCCAGAGCTACATTCATTCAGCACACTTATCCAGAGCTACATTCATTCAGCACACTCTTATCCAGAGCTACATCCATTCAGCACACCCTTGTCCAGAGCTACATTCATTCAGCACACACTTATCCAGAGCTACATCCATTCAGCACACCCTTGTCCAGAGCTACATCCATTCAGCACACACTTATCCAGAGCTACATACATTCAGCACACACTTATCCAGAGCTACATTCATTCAGCACACTCTTGTCCAGAGCTACATCCATTCAGTACACCCTTGTCCAGAGCTACATTCATTCACCACAGCCTTATCCAGAGCTACATTCATTCAGCACACACTTATCCAGAGCTACATCCATTCAGCACACTCTTATCCAGAGCTTCATCCATTCAGCACACACTTATCCAGAGCTACATTCATTCAGCACACTTATCCAGAGCTACATTCATTCAGCACACTCTTATCCAGAGCTACATCCATTCAGCACACTCTTATCCAGAGCTACATCCATTCAGCACACACTTATCCAGAGCTACATCCATTCAGCACACACTTATTCAGAGCTACATTCATTCAGCACACTTATCCAGAGCTACATTCATTCAGCACACTCTTATCCAGAGCTACATTCATTCAGCACACTCTTATCCAGAGCTACATTCATTCAGCACACTCTTATCCAGAGCTACATCCATTCAGCACACTCTTATCCAGAGCTACATCCATTCAGCACACACTTATCCAGAGCTACATCCATTCAGCACACACTTATCCAGAGCTACATTCATTCAGCACACTCTTGTCCAGAGCTACATCCATTCAGTACACCCTTATCCAGAGCTACATCCATTCAGCACACACTTATCCAGAGCTACATCCATTCAGCACACACTTATCCAGAGCTACATCCATTCAGCACACACTTATCCAGAGCTACATTCATTCAGCACACTCTTGTCCAGAGCTACATCCATTCAGTACACCCTTGTCCAGAGCTACATTCATTCAGCACATCCTTATCCAGAGCTACATTCATTCAGCACACACTTATCCAGAGCTACATCCATTCAGCACACACTTATCCAGAGCTACATTCATTCAGCACACTTATCCAGAGCTACATTCATTCAGCACACTCTTATCCAGAGCTACATTCATTCAGCACACTCTTATCCAGAGCTACATTCATTCATCACACCCTTGTCCAGAGCTACATTCATTCAGCACACTTATCTAGAGCTACATCCATTCAGCACACTCTTATCCAGAGCTACATCCATTCAGCACACACTTATCCAGAGCTACATCCATTCAGCACACACTTATTCAGAGCTACATTCATTCAGCACTCTTATCCAGAGCTACATTCATTCAGCACACTCTTATCCAGAGCTACATTCATTCAGCACACCCTTATCCAGAGCTACATTCATTCAGCACTCTTATCCAGAGCTACATCCATTCAGCACACACTTATTCAGAGCTATTCATTCAGCACACTTATCCAGAGCTACATTCATTCAGCACACACTTATCCAGAGCTACATCCATTCAGCACACACTTATTCAGAGCTACATTCATTCAGCACACTTATCCAGAGCTACATTCATTCAGCACACTCTTATCCAGAGCTACATTCATTCAGCACACTCTTATCCAGAGCTACATCCATTCAGCACACACTTATCCAGAGCTACATTCATTCAGCACACTTATCCAGAGCTACATTCATTCAGCACACTTATCCATAGCTACATTCATTCAGCACACTCTTATCCAGAGCTACATTCATTCAGCACACTCTTATCCAGAGCTACATTCATTCAGCACACTCTTATCCAGAGCTACATTCATTCAGCACACTCTTATCCAGAGCTACATCCATTCAGCACACACTTATCCAGAGCTACATTCATTCAGCACACTCTTATCCAGAGCTACATTCATTCATCACACCCTTGTCCAGAGCTACATTCATTCAGCACACTCTTATCCAGAGCTACATTCATTCATCACACCCTTGTCCAGAGCTACATTCATTCAGCACACTTATCTAGAGCTACATCCATTCAGCACACTCTTATCCAGAGCTACATTCATTCAGCACACTCTTATCCAGAGCTACATTCATTCAGCACACTCTTATCCAGAGCTACATTCATTCAGCACACTCTTATCCAGAGCTACATTCATTCATCACACCCTTGTCCAGAGCTACATTCATTCAGCACACTTATCTAGAGCTACATCCATTCAGCACACTCTTATCCAGAGCTACATCCATTCAGCACACACTTATCCAGAGCTACATCCATTCAGCACACACTTATTCAGAGCTACATTCATTCAGCACACACTTATCCAGAGCTACATTCATTCAGCACACTTATCCAGAGCTACATTCATTCAGCACACTCTTATCCAGAGCTACATTCATTCAGCACACTCTTATCCAGAGCTACATCCATTCAGCACACTCTTATCCAGAGCTACATCCATTCAGCACACACTTATCCAGAGCTACATCCATTCAGCACACACTTATTCAGAGCTACATTCATTCAGCACTCTTATCCAGAGCTACATTCATTCAGCACACTCTTATCCAGAGCTACATTCATTCAGCACACCCTTATCCAGAGCTACATTCATTCAGCACTCTTATCCAGAGCTACATCCATTCAGCACACACTTATTCAGAGCTATTCATTCAGCACACTTATCCAGAGCTACATTCATTCAGCACACACTTATCCAGAGCTACATCCATTCAGCACACACTTATTCAGAGCTACATTCATTCAGCACACTTATCCAGAGCTACATTCATTCAGCACACTCTTATCCAGAGCTACATTCATTCAGCACACTCTTATCCAGAGCTACATCCATTCAGCACACACTTATCCAGAGCTACATTCATTCAGCACACTTATCCAGAGCTACATTCATTCAGCACACTTATCCATAGCTACATTCATTCAGCACACTCTTATCCAGAGCTACATTCATTCAGCACACTCTTATCCAGAGCTACATTCATTCAGCACACTCTTATCCAGAGCTACATTCATTCAGCACACTCTTATCCAGAGCTACATCCATTCAGCACACACTTATCCAGAGCTACATTCATTCAGCACACTCTTATCCAGAGCTACATTCATTCATCACACCCTTGTCCAGAGCTACATTCATTCAGCACACTCTTATCCAGAGCTACATTCATTCATCACACCCTTGTCCAGAGCTACATTCATTCAGCACACTTATCTAGAGCTACATCCATTCAGCACACTCTTATCCAGAGCTACATTCATTCAGCACACTCTTATCCAGAGCTACATTCATTCAGCACACTCTTATCCAGAGCTACATTCATTCAGCACACTCTTATCCAGAGGTACATCCATTCATCACACCCTTGTCCAGAGCTACATTCATTCAGCACAGCCTTATCCAGAGCTACATTCATTCAGCACACACTTATCCAGAGCTACATCCATTCAGCACACTCTTATCCAGAGCTTCATCCATTCAGCACACACTTATCCAGAGCTACATTCATTCAGCACACTTATCCAGAGCTACATTCATTCAGCACACTCTTATCCAGAGCTACATTCATTCAGCACACTCTTATCCAGAGCTACATCCATTCAGCACACTCTTATCCAGAGCTACATCCATTCAGCACACACTTATCCAGAGCTACATCCATTAAGCACACACTTATTCAGACCTACATTCATTCAGCACACTTATCCAGAGCTACATTCATTCAGCACACTCTTACCCAGAGCTACATTCATTCAGCACACTTATCCAGAGCTACATTCATTCAGCACACTCTTATCCAGAGCTACATTCATTCAGTACACTCTTATCCAGAGCTACATTCATTCAGCACACTCTTATCCAGAGCTACATCCATTCAGCACACTCTTATCCAGAGCTACATCCATTCAGCACACACTTATCCAGAGCTACATCCATTCAGCACACACTTATTCAGAGCTACATTCATTCAGCACACTTATCCAGAGCTACATTCATTCAGCACACTCTTATCCAGAGCTACATTCATTCAGCACACTCTTATCCAGAGCTACATTCATTCAGCACACTCTTATCCAGAGCTACATCCATTCAGCACACTCTTATCCAGAGCTACATCCATTCAGCACACACTTATCCAGAGCTACATCCATTCAGCACACACTTATCCAGAGCTACATCCATTCAGCACACACTTATCCAAAGCTACATTCATTCAGCACACTTGTCCAGAGCTACATCCATTCAGTACACCCTTGTCCAGAGCTACATTCATTCAGCACATCCTTATCCAGAGCTACATTCATTCAGCACACACTTATCCAGAGCTACATCCATTCAGCACACTCTTATCCAGAGCTTCATCCATTCAGCACACACTTATCCAGAGCTACATTCATTCAGCACACTTATCCAGAGCTACATTCATTCAGCACACTCTTATCCAGAGCTACATTCATTCAGCACACTCTTATCCAGAGCTACATCCATTCAGCACACCCTTGTCCAGAGCTACATTCATTCAGCACACTCTTATCCAGAGCTACATCCATTCAGCACACACTTATCCAGAGCTACATTCATTCAGCACACTCTTATCCAGAGCTACATTCATTCATCACACCCTTGTCCAGAGCTACATTCATTCAGCACACTTATCTAGAGCTACATTCATTCAGCACACTCTTATCCAGAGCTACATTCATTCATCACACCCTTGTCCAGAGCTACATTCATTCAGCACACTTATCTAGAGCTACATCCATTCAGCACACTCTTATCCAGAGCTACATTCATTCAGCACACTCTTATCCAGAGCTACATTCATTCAGCACACTCTTATCCAGAGCTACATTCATTCAGCACACTCTTATCCAGAGCTACATCCATTCATCACACCCTTGTCCAGAGCTACATTCATTCAGCACACACTTATCCAGAGCTACATTCATTCAGCACACTTATCCAGAGCTACATTCATTCAGCACACTCTTATCCAGAGCTACATCCATTCAGCACACCCTTGTCCAGAGCTACATTCATTCAGCACACACTTATCCAGAGCTACATCCATTCAGCACACCCTTATCCAGAGCTACATCCATTCAGCACACACTTATCCAGAGCTACATCCATTCAGCACACACTTATCCAGAGCTACATTCATTCAGCACACTCTTGTCCAGAGCTACATCCATTCAGTACACCCTTGTCCAGAGCCACATTCATTCAGCACAGCCTTATCCAGAGCTACATCCATTCAGCACACACTTATCCAGAGCTACATCCATTCAGCACACTCTTATCCAGAGCTACATCCATTCAGCACACACTTATCCAGAGCTACATCCATTCAGCACACTCTTATCCAGAGCTTCATCCATTCAGCACACACTTATCCAGAGCTACATTCATTCAGCACACTTATCCAGAGCTACATTCATTCAGCACACTCTTATCCAGAGCTACATTCATTCAGCACACTCTTATCCAGAGCTACATCCATTCAGCACACTCTTATCCAGAGCTACATCCATTCAGCACACACTTATCCAGAGCTACATCCATTCAGCACACACTTATTCAGAGCTACATTCATTCAGCACACTTATCCAGAGCTACATTCATTCAGCACACTCTTACCCAGAGCTACATTCATTCAGCACACCCTTGTCCAGAGCTACATTCATTCAGCACACACTTATCCAGAGCTACATCCATTCAGCACACCCTTATCCAGAGCTACATCCATTCAACACACACTTATCCAGAGCTACATCCATTCAGCACACACTTATCCAGAGCTACATTCATTCAGCACACTCTTGTCCAGAGCTACATCCATTCAGTACACCCTTGTCCAGAGCCACATTCATTCAGCACAGCCTTATCCAGAGCTACATCCATTCAGCACACACTTATCCAGAGCTACATCCATTCAGCACACTCTTATCCAGAGCTTCATCCATTCAGCACACACTTATCCAGAGCTACATTCATTCAGCACACTTATCCAGAGCTACATTCATTCAGCACACTCTTATCCAGAGCTACATTCATTCAGCACACTCTTATCCAGAGCTACATCCATTCAGCACACACTTATCCAGAGCTACATCCATTCAGCACACACTTATTCAGAGCTACATTCATTCAGCACACTTATCCAAAGCTACATTCATTCAGCACACTCTTACCCAGAGCTACATTCATTCAGCACACTTATCCAGAGCTACATTCATTCAGCACACTCTTATCCAGAGCTACATTCATTCAGTACACTCTTATCCAGAGCTACATTCATTCAGCACACTCTTATCCAGAGCTACATCCATTCAGCACACTCTTATCCAGAGCTACATCCATTCAGCACACACTTATCCAGAGCTACATCCATTCAGCACACACTTATTCAGAGCTACATTCATTCAGCACACTTATCCAGAGCTACATTCATTCAGCACACTCTTATCCAGAGCTACATTCATTCAGCACACTCTTATCCAGAGCTACATTCATTCAGCACACTCTTATCCAGAGCTACATCCATTCAGCACACTCTTATCCAGAGCTACATCCATTCAGCACACACTTATCCAGAGCTACATCCATTCAGCACACACTTATCCAAAGCTACATTCATTCAGCACACTCTTGTCCAGAGCTACATCCATTCAGTACACCCTTGTCCAGAGCTACATTCATTCAGCACATCCTTATCCAGAGCTACATTCATTCAGCACACACTTATCCAGAGCTACATCCATTCAGCACACTCTTATCCAGAGCTTCATCCATTCAGCACACACTTATCCAGAGCTACATTCATTCAGCACACTTATCCAGAGCTACATTCATTCAGCACACTCTTATCCAGAGCTACATTCATTCAGCACACTCTTATCCAGAGCTACATCCATTCAGCACACCCTTGTCCAGAGCTACATTCATTCAGCACACACTTATCCAGAGCTACATTCATTCAGCACACTTATCCAGAGCTACATCCATTCAGCACACCCTTATCCAGAGCTACATCCATTCAGCACACACTTATCCAGAGCTACATCCATTCAGCACACACTTATCCAGAGCTACATTCATTCAGCACACTTATCCAGAGCTACATTCATTCAGCACACTCTTATCCAGAGCTACATTCATTCAGCACACTCTTATCCAGAGCTACATCCATTCAGCACACACTTATCCAGAGCTACATCCATTCAGCACACACTTATTCAGAGCTACATTCATTCAGCACACTTATCCAGAGCTACATTCATTCAGCACACTCTTATCCAGAGCTACATTCATTCAGCACACTCTTATCCAGAGCTACATTCATTCAGCACACTCTTATCCAGAGCTACATCCATTCAGCACACTCTTATCCAGAGCTACATCCATTCAGCACACACTTATCCAGAGCTACATCCATTCAGCACACACTTATCCAGAGCTACATCCATTCAGCACACACTTATCAAAAGCTACATTCATTCAGCACACTCTTGTCCAGAGCTACATCCATTCAGTACACCCTTGTCCAGAGCTACATTCATTCAGCACATCCTTATCCAGAGCTACATTCATTCAGCACACACTTATCCAGAGCTACATCCATTCAGCACACTCTTATCCAGAGCTTCATCCATTCAGCACACACTTATCCAGAGCTACATTCATTCAGCACACTTATCCAGAGCTACATTCATTCAGCACACTCTTATCCAGAGCTACATTCATTCAGCACACTCTTATCCAGAGCTACATCCATTCAGCACACCCTTGTCCAGAGCTACATTCATTCAGCACACACTTATCCAGAGCTACATTCATTCAGCACACTTATCCAGAGCTACATCCATTCAGCACACCCTTATCCAGAGCTACATCCATTCAGCACACACTTATCCAGAGCTACATCCATTCAGCACACACTTATCCAGAGCTACATTCATTCAGCACACTCTTGTCCAGAGCTACATCCATTCAGTACACCCTTGTCCAGAGCTACATTCATTCAGCACAGCCTTATCCAGAGCTACATTCATTCAGCACACACTTATCCAGAGCTACATCCATTCAGCACACTCTTATCCAGAGCTTCATCCATTCAGCACACACTTATCCAGAGCTACATTCATTCAACACACTTATCCAGAGCTACATTCATTCAGCACACTCTTATCCAGAGCTACATTCATTCAGCACACTCGTATCCAGAGCTACATCCATTCAGCACACTCTTATCCAGAGCTACATCCATTCAGCACACACTTATCCAGAGCTACATCCATTCAGCACACACTTATTCAGAGCTACATTCATTCAGCACACTCTTATCCAGAGCTACATTCATTCAGCACACTTATCCAGAGCTACATTCATTCAGCACACTCTTATCCAGAGCTACATTCATTCAGCACACTCTTATCCAGAGCTACATTCATTCAGCACACTCTTATCCAGAGCTACATCCATTCAGCACACTCTTATCCAGAGCTACATCCATTCAGCACACACTTATCCAGAGCTACATCCATTCAGCACACACTTATTCAGAGCTACATTCATTCAGCACACTTATCCAGAGCTACATTCATTCAGCACACTCTTATCCAGAGCTACATTCATTCAGCACACTCTTATCCAGAGCTACATTCATTCAGCACACTCTTATCCAGAGCTACATCCATTCAGCACACTCTTATCCAGAGCTACATCCATTCAGCACACACTTATCCAGAGCTACATCCATTCAGCACACACTTATCCAGAGCTACATCCATTCAGCACACACTTATCCAAAGCTACATTCATTCAGCACACTCTTGTCCAGAGCTACATCCATTCAGTACACCCTTGTCCAGAGCTACATTCATTCAGCACATCCTTATCCAGAGCTACATTCATTCAGCACACACTTATCCAGAGCTACATCCATTCAGCACACTCTTATCCAGAGCTTCATCCATTCAGCACACACTTATCCAGAGCTACATTCATTCAGCACACTTATCCAGAGCTACATTCATTCAGCACACTCTTATCCAGAGCTACATTCATTCAGCACACTCTTATCCAGAGCTACATCCATTCAGCACACCCTTGTCCAGAGCTACATTCATTCAGCACACACTTATCCAGAGCTACATTCATTCAGCACACTCTTATCCAGAGCTACATCCATTCAGCACACTCTTATCCAGAGCTACATTCATTCAGCACACTCTTATCCAGAGCTACATCCATTCAGCACACTCTTATCCAGAGCTACATCCATTCAGCACACACTTATCCAGAGCTACATCCATTCAGCACACACTTATTCAGAGCTACATTCATTCAGCACACTCTTATCCAGAGCTACATTCATTCAGCACACTTATCCAGAGCTACATTCATTCAGCACACTCTTATCCAGAGCTACATTCATTCAGCACACTCTTATCCAGAGCTACATTCATTCAGCACACTCTTATCCAGAGCTACATCCATTCAGCACACTCTTATCCAGAGCTACATCCATTCAGCACACACTTATCCAGAGCTACATCCATTCAGCACACACTTATTCAGAGCTACATTCATTCAGCACACTTATCCAGAGCTACATTCATTCAGCACACTCTTATCCAGAGCTACATTCATTCAGCACACTCTTATCCAGAGCTACATTCATTCAGCACACTCTTATCCAGAGCTACATCCATTCAGCACACTCTTATCCAGAGCTACATCCATTCAGCACACACTTATCCAGAGCTACATCCATTCAGCACACACTTATCCAGAGCTACATCCATTCAGCACACACTTATCCAAAGCTACATTCATTCAGCACACTCTTGTCCAGAGCTACATCCATTCAGTACACCCTTGTCCAGAGCTACATTCATTCAGCACATCCTTATCCAGAGCTACATTCATTCAGCACACACTTATCCAGAGCTACATCCATTCAGCACACTCTTATCCAGAGCTTCATCCATTCAGCACACACTTATCCAGAGCTACATTCATTCAGCACACTTATCCAGAGCTACATTCATTCAGCACACTCTTATCCAGAGCTACATTCATTCAGCACACTCTTATCCAGAGCTACATCCATTCAGCACACCCTTGTCCAGAGCTACATTCATTCAGCACACACTTATCCAGAGCTACATTCATTCAGCACACTTATCCAGAGCTACATCCATTCAGCACACCCTTATCCAGAGCTACATCCATTCAGCACACACTTATCCAGAGCTACATCCATTCAGCACACACTTATCCAGAGCTACATTCATTCAGCACACTCTTGTCCAGAGCTACATCCATTCAGTACACCCTTGTCCAGAGCTACATTCATTCAGCACAGCCTTATCCAGAGCTACATTCATTCAGCACACACTTATCCAGAGCTACATCCATTCAGCACACTCTTATCCAGAGCTTCATCCATTCAGCACACACTTATCCAGAGCTACATTCATTCAGCACACTTATCCAGAGCTACATTCATTCAGCACACTCTTATCCAGAGCTACATTCATTCAGCACACTCTTATCCAGAGCTACATCCATTCAGCACACTCTTATCCAGAGCTACATCCATTCAGCACACACTTATCCAGAGCTACATCCATTCAGCACACACTTATTCAGAGCTACATTCATTCAGCACACTCTTATCCAGAGCTACATTCATTCAGCACACTTATCCAGAGCTACATTCATTCAGCACACTCTTATCCAGAGCTACATTCATTCAGCACACTCTTATCCAGAGCTACATCCATTCAGCACACCCTTGTCCAGAGCTACATTCATTCAGCACACACTTATCCAGAGCTACATTCATTCAGCACACTTATCCAGAGCTACATCCATTCAGCACACCCTTATCCAGAGCTACATCCATTCAGCACACTCTTATCCAGAGCTTCATCCATTCAGCACACACTTATCCAGAGCTACATTCATTCAGCACACTTATCCAGAGCTACATTCATTCAGCACACTCTTATCCAGAGCTACATTCATTCAGCACACTCTTATCCAGAGCTACATTCATTCAGCACATCCTTATCCAGAGCTACATTCATTCAGCACACACTTATCCAGAGCTACATCCATTCAGCACACTCTTATCCAGAGCTTCATCCATTCAGCACACACTTATCCAGAGCTACATTCATTCAGCACACTTATCCAGAGCTACATTCATTCAGCACACTCTTATCCAGAGCTACATTCATTCAGCACACTCTTATCCAGAGCTACATCCATTCAGCACACCCTTGTCCAGAGCTACATTCATTCAGCACACACTTATCCAGAGCTACATTCATTCAGCACACTTATCCAGAGCTACATCCATTCAGCACACCCTTATCCAGAGCTACATCCATTCAGCACACACTTATCCAGAGCTACATCCATTCAGCACACACTTATCCAGAGCTACATTCATTCAGCACACTCTTGTCCAGAGCTACATCCATTCAGTACACCCTTGTCCAGAGCTACATTCATTCAGCACAGCCTTATCCAGAGCTACATTCATTCAGCACACACTTATCCAGAGCTACATCCATTCAGCACACTCTTATCCAGAGCTTCATCCATTCAGCACACACTTATCCAGAGCTACATTCATTCAACACACTTATCCAGAGCTACATTCATTCAGCACACTCTTATCCAGAGCTACATTCATTCAGCACACTCGTATCCAGAGCTACATCCATTCAGCACACTCTTATCCAGAGCTACATCCATTCAGCACACACTTATCCAGAGCTACATCCATTCAGCACACACTTATTCAGAGCTACATTCATTCAGCACACTCTTATCGGTGCGTCATTCATTCAGCCACTCTTATCCAGAGCTACATCCATTCATGCACACTAGTATCAGAGCTACATTCATTCAGCACACACTTATCCAGAGCTACATCCATTCAGCACACTCTTATCCAGAGCTACATCCATTCAGCACACACTTATCCAGAGCTACATCCATTCAGCACACACTTATTCAGAGCTACATTCATTCAGCACACTTATCCAGAGCTACATTCATTCAGCACACTCTTATCCAGAGCTACATTCATTCAGCACCACTCTTATCCAGAGCTACATTCATTCAGCACACTCTTATCCAGAGCTACATCCATTCAGCACACTCCTTATCCAGAGCTACATCCATTCAGCACACACTTATCCAGAGCTACATCCATTCAGCACACAACTTATCCAGAGCTACATCCATTCAGCACACACTTATCCAAAGCTACATTCATTCAGCACACTCTTGTCCAGAGCTACATCCATTCAGTACACCCTTGTCCAGAGCTACATTCATTCAGCACATCCTTATCCAGAGCTACATTCATTCAGCACACACTTCTCCAGAGCTACATCCATTCAGCACACTCTTATCCAGAGCTTCATCCATTCAGCACACACTTATCCAGAGCTACATTCATTCAGCACACTTATCCAGAGCTACATTCATTCAGCACACTCTTATCCAGAGCTACATTCATTCAGCACACTCTTATCCAGAGCTACATCCATTCAGCACACCCTTGTCCAGAGCTACATTCATTCAGCACACACTTATCCAGAGCTACATTCATTCAGCACACTCTTATCCAGAGCTACATCCCATTCAGCACACTCTTATCCAGAGCTACATTCATTCAGCACACTCTTATCCCAGAGCTACATCCATTCAGCACACTCTTATCCAGAGCTACATCCATTCAGCACACACTTATCCAGAGCTACATCCATTCAGCACAACACTTATTCAGCAGCTACATTCCATTCAGCACACTCTTATCCAGAGCTACATTCATTCAGCACACTTATCCAGAGCTACATTCATTCAGCACACTCTTATACAGAGCTACATTCATTCAGCACACTCTTATCCAGAGCTACATTCATTCAGCACACTCTTATCCAGAGCTACATCCATTCAGCACACTCTTATCCAGAGCTACATCCATTCAGCACAACACTTATCCAGAGCTACATCCATTCAGCACACACTTATTCAGAGCTACATTCATTCAGCACAACTTATCCAGAGCTACATTCATTCAGCACACTCTTATCCAGAGCTACATTCATTCAGCACACTCTTATCCAGAGCTACATTCATTCAGCACACTCTTATCCAGAGCTACATCCATTCAGCACACTCTTATCCAGAGCTACATCCATTCAGCACACACTTATCCAGAGCTACATCCATTCAGCACACACTTATCCAGAGCTACATCCATTCAGCACACACTTATCCAAAGCTACATTCATTCAGCACACTCTTGTCCAGAGCTACATCCATCAGTACACCCTTGTCCAGAGCTACATTCATTCAGCACATCCTTATCCAGAGCTACATTCATTCAGCACACACTTATCCAGAGCTACATCCATTCAGCACACTCTTATCCAGAGCTTCATCCATTCAGCACACACTTATCCAGAGCTACATTCATTCAGCACACTTATCCAGAGCTACATTCATTCAGCACACTCTTATCCAGAGCTACATTCATTCAGCACACTCTTATCCAGAGCTACATCCATTCAGCACACCCTGTCCAGAGCTACATTCATTCAGCACCACACTTATCCAGAGCTACATTCATTCAGCACACTTATCCAGAGCTACATCCATTCAGCACCAACCCTTATCCAGAGCTACATCCATTCAGGCACACACTTATCCAGAGCTACATCCATTCAGCACACACTTATCCAGAGCTACATTCATTCAGCCACACTCTTGTCCAGAGCTACATCCATTCAGTACACCCTTGTCCAGAGCTACATTCATTCAGCACAGCCTTATCCAGAGCTACATTCATTCAGCACACACTTATCCAGAGCTACATCCATTCAGCACACTCTTATCCAGAGCTTCATCCATTCAGCCACACACTTATCCAGAGCTACATTCATTCAGCACACTTATCCAGAGCTACATTCATTCAGCACACTCTTATCCAGAGCTACATTCATTCAGCACACTCTTATCCAGAGCTACATCCATTCAGCACACTCTTATCCAGAGCTACATCCATTCAGCACACACTTATCCAGAGCTACATCCATTCAGCACACACTTATTCAGAGCTACATTCATTCAGCACACTCTTAATCCAGAGCTACATTCATTCAGCACACTTATCCAGAGCTACATTCATTCAGCACACTCTTATCCAGAGCTACATTCATTCAGCACACTCTTATCCAGAGCTACATTCATTCAGCACACTCTTATCCAGAGCTACATCCATTCAGCACACTCTTATCCAGAGCTACATCCATTCAGCACACACTTATCCAGAGCTACATCCATTCAGCACACACTTATTCAGAGCTACATTCATTCAGCACACTATCCAGAGCTACATTCATTCAGCACACTCCTCCTTATCCAGAGCTACATTCATTCAGCACACTCTTATCCAGAGCTACATCCATTCAGCACACCCTTGTCCAGAGCTACATTCATTCAGCACACACTTATCCAGAGCTACATTCATTCAGCACCTCTTATCCAGAGCTACATTCATTCAGCACACTCTTATCCAGAGCTACATTCATTCAGCACACTCTTATCCAGAGCTACATTCATTCAGCACACCTCTTATCCAGAGCTACATCCATTCAGCACACTCTTATCCAGAGCTACATTCATTCAGCACACCACTTATCCAGAGCTACATCCATCAGCACACACTTATCCAGAGCTACATCCATTCAGCACACACTTATCCAAAGCTACATTCATTCAGCACACTCTTGTCCAGAGCTACATCCATTCAGTACACCCTTGTCCAGAGCTACATTCATTCAGCACATCCTTATCCAGAGCTACATTCATTCAGCACACACTTATCCAGAGCTACATCCATTCAGCACACTCTTATCCAGAGCTTCATCCATTCAGCACACACTTATCCAGAGCTACATTCATTCAGCACACTTATCCAGAGCTACATTCATTCAGCACACTCTTATCCAGAGCTACATTCATTCAGCACATCTCTATCCAGAGCTACATCCATTCAGCACACCCTTGTCCAGAGCTACATTCATTCAGCACACACTTATCCAGAGCTACATTCATTCAGCACACTCTTATCCAGAAGCTACATCCATTCAGCACACTCTTATCCAGAGCTACATTCATTCAGCACACTCTTATCCAGAGCTACATCCATTCAGCACACTCTTATCCAGAGCTACATCCATTCAGCACACACTTATCCAGAGCTACATCCATTCAGCACACACTTATTCAGAGCTACATTCATTCAGCACACTCTTATCCAGAGCTACATTCATTCAGCACACTTATCCAGAGCTACATTCATTCAGCACACTCTTATCCAGAGCTACATTCATTCAGCACACTCTTATCCAGAGCTACATTCATTCAGCACACTCTTATCCAGAGCTACATCCATTCAGCACACTCTTATCCAGAGCTACATCCATTCAGCACACACTTATCCAGAGCTACATCCATTCAGCACACACTTATTCAGAGCTACATTCATTCAGCACACTTATCCAGAGCTACATTCATTCAGCACACTCTTATCCAGAGCTACATTCATTCAGCACACTCTTATCCAGAGCTACATTCATTCAGCACACTCTTATCCAGAGCTACATCCATTCAGCACACTCTTATCCAGAGCTTCATCCATTCAGCACACACTTATCCAGAGCTACATCCATTCAGCACACACTTATCCAGAGCTACATCCATTCAGCACACACTTATCCAAAGCTACATTCATTCAGCACACTCTTGTCCAGAGCTACATCCATTCAGTACACCCTTGTCCAGAGCTACATTCATTCAGCACATCCTTATCCAGAGCTACATTCATTCAGCACACACTTATCCAGAGCTACATCCATTCAGCACACTCTTATCCAGAGCTTCATCCAATCAGCACACACTTATCCAGAGCTACATTCATTCAGCACACTTATCCAGAGCTACATTCATTCAGCACACTCTTATCCAGAGCTACATTCATTCAGCACACTCTTATCCAGAGCTACATCCATTCAGCACACCCTTGTCCAGAGCTACATTCATTCAGCACACACTTATCCAGAGCTACATTCATTCAGCACACTTATCCAGAGCTACATCCATTCAGCACACCCTTATCCAGAGCTACATCCATTCAGCAACACACTTATCCAGAGCTACATCCATTCAGCACACACTTATCCAGAGCTACATTCATTCAGCACACTCTTGTCCAGAGCTACATCCATTCAGTACACCCTTGTCCAGAGCTACATTCATTCAGCACAGCCTTATCCAGAGCTACATTCATTCAGCACACACTTATCCAGAGCTACATCCATTCAGCACACTCTTATCCAGAGCTTCATCCATTCAGCCACACACTTATCCAGAGCTACATTCATTCAGCACACTTATCCAGAGCTACATTCATTCAGCACACTCTTATCCAGAGCTACATTCATTCAGCACACTCTTATCCAGAGCTACATCCATTCAGCACACTCTTATCCAGAGCTACATCCATTCAGCACACACTTATCCAGAGCTACATCCATTCAGCACACACTTATTCAGAGCTACATTCATTCAGCACACTCTTATCCAGAGCTACATTCATTCAGCACACTTATCCAGAGCTACATTCATTCAGCACACTCTTATCCAGAGCTACATTCATTCAGCACACTCTTATCCAGAGCTACATTCATTCAGCACACTCTTATCCAGAGCTACATCCATTCAGCACACTCTTATCCAGAGCTACATCCATTCAGCACACACTTATCCAGAGCTACATCCATTCAGCACACACTTATTCAGAGCTACATTCATTCAGCACACACTTATCCAGAGCTACATCCATTCAGCACACGACTTATCCAGAGCTACATCCATTCAGCACACACTTATCCAAAGCTACATTCATTCAGCACACTCTTGTCCAGAGCTACATCCATTCAGTACACCCTTGTCCAGAGCTACATTCATTCAGCACATCCTTATCCAGAGCTACATTCATTCAGCACACACTTATCCAGAGCTACATCCATTCAGCACACTCTTATCCAGAGCTTCATCCATTCAGCACACACTTATCCAGAGCTACATTCATTCAGCACACTTATCCAGAGCTACATTCATTCAGCACACTCTTATCCAGAGCTACATTCATTCAGCACACTCTTATCCAGAGCTACATCCATTCAGCACACCCTTGTCCAGAGCTACATTCATTCAGCACACACTTATCCAGAGCTACATTCATTCAGCACACTTATCCAGAGCTACATCCATTCAGCACACCCTTATCCAGAGCTACATCCATTCAGCACACACTTATCCAGAGCTACATCCATTCAGCACACACTTATCCAGAGCTACATTCATTCAGCACACTCTTGTCCAGAGCTACATCCATTCAGTACACCCTTGTCCAGAGCTACATTCATTCAGCACAGCCTTATCCAGAGCTACATTCATTCAGCACACACTTATCCAGAGCTACATCCATTCAGCACACTCTTATCCAGAGCTTCATCCATTCAGCACACACTTATCCAGAGCTACATTCATTCAGCACACTTATCCAGAGCTACATTCATTCAGCACACTCTTATCCAGAGCTACATTCATTCAGCACACTCTTATCCAGAGCTACATCCATTCAGCACACTCTTATCCAGAGCTACATCCATTCAGCACACACTTATCCAGAGCTACATCCATTCAGCACACACTTATTCAGAGCTACATTTCATTCAGCACACTCTTATCCAGAGCTACATTCATTCAGCACACTTATCCAGAGCTACATTCATTCAGCACACTCTTATCCAGAGCTACATTCATTCAGCACACTCTTATCCAGAGCTACATTCATTCAGCACACTCCTTATCCAGAGCTACATCCATTCAGCACACTCTTATCCAGAGCTACATCCATTCAGCACACACTTATCCAGAGCTACATCCATCCAGCACACACTTATTCAGAGCTACATTCATTCAGCACACTTATCCAGAGCTACATTCATTCAGCACACTCTTATCCAGAGCTACATTCATTCAGCACACTCTTATCCAGAGCTACATTCATTCAGCACACTCTTATCCAGAGCTATCATCCATTCAGCACACTCTTATCCAGAGCTACATCCATTCAGCACACACTTATCCAGAGCTACATCCATTCAGCACACACTTATCCAGAGCTACATCCATTCAGCACACACTTATCCAAAGCTACATTCATTCAGCACACTCTTGTCCCAGAGCTACATCCATTCAGTACACCCTTGTCCAGAGCTACATTCATTCAGCACATCTTATCCAGAGCTACATTCATTCAGCACACACTTATCCAGAGCTACATCCATTCAGCACACTCTTATCCAGAGCTTCATCCATTCAGCACACACTTATCCAGAGCTACATTCATTCAGCACACTTATCCAGAGCTACATTCATTCAGGCACACCTCTTATCCAGAGCTACATTCATTCAGCACACTCTTATCCAGAGCTACATCCATTCAGCACACTCTTATCCAGAGCTACATCCATTCAGCACACACTTATCCAGAGCTACACTTATTCAGAAGCTACATTCATTCAGCACACTTATCCAGAGCTACATTCATTCAGCACACTCTTATCCAGAGCTACATTCATTCAGCACACCTCTTATCCAGAGCTACATTCATTCAGCACACCCTTATCCAGAGCTACATTCATTCAGTCACACTCTTATCCAGAGCTACATCCATTCAGCATACACTTATTCAGAGCTACATTCATTCAGCACACTCTTATCCAGAGCTACATTCATTCAGCACACATATCCAGAGCTACATTCATTCAGCACACTTATCTAGAGCTACATTCATTCAGCACACACATATCCAGAGCTACATTCATTCAGCACACCCCTTATCCAGAGCTACATTCATTCAGCACACTCTTATCCAGAGCTACATTCATTCAGCACACTCTTATCCAGAGCTACATTCATTCAGCACACCCTTATCCAGAGCTACTTACAATGCAAAGGAACATGAATGAGTTCAATCAGATAGTGTATAGGCCAGTATAGCAACACTGTGTACAGACATTATTAAAGTACTAAGATGAACCAACACTTACGTCACCACCTAAATTGAGCTCCAGCAAGGCGAGCCTCTAATATGGGTTGTAAGCATAGCTATAATAAGAGATCTAAACACTTTCACCCAGAAACAGCCAGAGTATTCCAGCAGAGTCTGGGGGTATGATCTGCATATTCACATTGTTCTGGGGGGGGGGGGGGGGGTATTCAATTCAAACGTTGAAGATTATTGCACAACCATTATGAAAATGACAAAGAAAAAAAACTGGAATCAATAATGGTTCATACAGAGGCCCTAAGGTGACATGGGGGGGGGGGGGTTTTCTGGTCCTGAAAGGAGAAAAGGTTAAATTATTCCGTTCCTTTCGCAAAACTTTAAACTTTTCTCCATTCAGGACGCCTTCTTTGGGAAAGAACCCATGAAGCTGTCCGGAAAACTGCAGCTGATCACGGATCAAAGCGATTAACTCCTCTAAGTTTGTGTACTTACGTCGGAAAAGGCCTCTCGAACGTAGTACACGTTTTAATTGCCTTTCGCTAATGACATAGCCATGCCAAGTTCCAAGCACTGACACAATATCTCTATATGTAAGGCCAAGCTCAAAATAAAAATTCAATAAATCGTTCCATTAGCCTACTCAACAATCCAAATGGACTTCAACCCAACCAGAGACCTATCGTCCACCAGAAAGGGCAGTTTAGTTCCTTTGAACAATCGGCACCTGACCAGAAATAATGAAATAATTTGAAACAACGGCTTTTAAACGTTTCTCCATTCAGGGGTCCTGAATGGAGAAACGGTTAAATATTTGCGAGAGAACGCAATAATTTAAACCTTTTCTCCCCCATTTCACCTTAGGGGCTCCGTAAGTTCATGTTCTAAATCGTGTGTATTTAAAGATTTTTACTGTATTTGAGGAACTTGCTAAGGGTTTGTTCTTTTTTTTGTTTTTTATATTTTATTATTTGCATGATGTGGATCCGGTTCATGCATTTATTTCATACGTTTCTCTATCATGCAGATATACCCACATACTGTACAGCATATGCAAGCATTTCATGCAGAAAATGCTCAAAGCGTAAAAAAAGAGTTGTAGATTTCTGAAAGTACTCATATTTAAAAAAAAATGCATTTCTTCCCATATTAAAATGTTTCTAAAAAAAAACAAAAAAAACAACAGAACCTAAATGGATTTTTAATGCACAGAATATTTTTCTTCTAACAGTTAAGTGGTAGTGAAATGGGATCGTAATTCCAGAGAGACCAAGCGTAAAAAAACTCGTCAATCACTTGCTTGTCATTTTTCACTTTGCACCCACTCAATCAAATTATTCATTATATTGCATTTTACCAAGAATTTGTCACAATGCACTTCAGTTTACCCTGGCATAACCCCCAAACACACACAAACTTAAGCTCCAAAGAGAAAGAATATGTTCCGATTTTTTTTGTTTTTGTGTGTGACCAGAGCTACATTCATTCAGCACACTCTTGTCCAGAGCTACATCCATTCAGTACACCCTTGTCTGTGTAGATTTCTCCAGAGCCACAAATATTACAGCAGAGCAGCAGTAATCACCACGGTGTCCGTAAAAATGTAAATGTGCTGAAATACCTGAGAGACGTGGCCCGACACTGACCCCGCAGTGACCCTGTAGCACTCAGATGAGCTGGTAAAGAATTAAATAAATGGCGCTGCTTTTCACGGCTGGGTAACGGCGGTGTTCTGGTCACGCACACATGCTGGAGAGCGGCGGCTTCGTGCGGGATGAAGAGGCTCGGACTCTGGGGGCGTGTCCCAGGCCGAAAAACAGGAGGTCGCTGTGCGGTCACGGCTACGGCACAAATGCAGCGGGCTCTCTGAGGGGTTTTGGCGGGAGAGCGCTGAAACTCAGGACAAACAGAGGAGTGAGTGACAGGAAGCCGCCCAGAGACACACAGCAGGCAGGAACGGGTGGGAACTCAAGCACAGAGAAAGATACTGTGCTGATTTCATTATGAGTGATATTAAATACCACTAGCATTCACACTAAATGCCAAATACACAACTTCAATTCCAAAAACGTTGGGTAAAATGCATGAAAAAGCAGAAAGCAGTGATTTGTAAATTCTCTTTACATACATTTAATTGAAAACAGTACAAAGAAAAGGTATTTAATGTTTTACCTTATCAACTGTATTGATTTTGTAAATACACTGCCCGGCCAAAAAAAAAAGTTGCCATTGCACCCGTCATGCATAGTGCCCACTGTACAAGCCTCTGGAGGCAGTGTTATGATCTGGGGTTGCTTCAGTTGGTCAGGTCTAGGCTCAGCAACAATATGCAGCAATAAAATGAAGTCAGCGAAGTACCTGAATGTACTGAATGACCAGGTTATCCCATCAATGGGCATATGCCAGGATGACAATGCCAAGATTTTATAGGCCAAGATTTTATAGGGCTCAAATTGTGAAAGAGTGGTTCAGGGAGCATGAGGAATCATTTTCACACGAATTAGCCCACCAGGTTCCTGACCTTTAACCCCATTGAAAGTCTTTGGGATGTGCTGGAGAACACTTTACGGAGTGGTTCGACTCTCCCGTCGTCAATACAAGATCTCAGCCGAAAACTTATGCTACTCTGGATGGAAATAAATGTTGTGACATTGCATAAGGTTGTCGAAACAATGCCACAACAAATGCGCGCCGTAATCAAAGCTAAAGGCGGTCCAACGTAATATTAGAATGTGCGACTTTTTTTTTGGCCAGGCAGTGTATATGCTAATTCCGAATTTGATGCCTGCAACACGTTCCAAAAAAGTTGGGACAGGGGCAAAAAAAAAAAAGACTGGGAAGTTCAAAAAAACACCCGTTTGGAACAAACCAGGTAAACAGGTGATGTCATCATCACTGGGTATAAAAGGATATCAAAAGACATCTTATTTTCAGGTACTCTTACAAGTGATAATATAACCTCTCTGCATTTGAATGGATCTCTATGGGAATTGGGGGGTGGGACTAGATTAAGGTGTAAATTACACTGGAACAGTATGGAACACATGGTTGGCTAAATGGCTCTAGATCATCAAGGGTCTGACGTATCAAATGAGACTCAAACCATCACTCTGCTGCCAGATATGCAGTAGATATGGATGGATCACATGAAGGGTTGTTTCTCCTGACTCATTTTCCTATTGAACTATGGAAAATCTAGTCCCACCCCCCAATTCCCATAGAGATCCATTCAAATGCAGAGAGGTTATAGTATCGCTTGTAAGAGTACCTGAAAATAAGATGAGTCTTTTGATGTCCATTTATACCCAGCCATGATAGCATCACCTGTTTACCTGTGGAATACCTGTGTACCTGTGGAAAGTACCAAACAGGTCTTTCTTTTCCCCGCTGTCCCAACTTTTTGGAATGTGTTGCAGGCATCAAATTCGGAATTAGCGTATATTTACAAAAATCAATAAAGTTGATAAGGTAAAACATGAAATGTCTTTTCTTTCTAACCGTTTTTAATTAAATATATGTAAAAGATAATACAAATCACTGCTTTTATGTGCATTTTACATACTGTCCCAACTTTTTTGAAATTGGGAGTTTGTACCATTTAGGTTTTTACTTTCAGCTGTCTACAGTTGCCTTAATCTAGATGCCATAAAACCCATGTAATTAGCACTTTCCTGTTGACTTGGTTACAGTTGTTCATTTTGGTGTGACAGATTACAATGTCGTCAGCTGTCATTAATGCTTTCTCTTCATACACAAAAGATTTACCTGTACATTAGTAAATATAGATTAGAAAATGTTTTTCATTTTGCCGTCTTAATATAGAGCTAATCCAGGATTAGATGGTAAATTCACTAAATGTGTTTTTTAAATTAATCCTCCAAATTCCTCTCACTATACTTTTCTCAATATTTAAATAAAAATTAATCTGTTTTCATTAAGTCGGTCAATGCCGCGCACGTGGATGTTTTAATTGACACCCTAATGTTCTGTTAATGCCCGCTAACGGAAACTAAGGTATGACAACACGTGCCTGCTTAGAGTAAACGTTTGAATCGTGTCGATCTGACGGCTGTCTTATGCTGCGTCACATGGATCGGCAAGATGGCACTTCTGTGACAGTGCAGGGGGAAAACAAGGCAAGACGGCTTTATAAAAATTTACGTTGCTATGGTGATGTTGCTAGTTTGATCAGCTGGTTAGAATAGAATAACTTTTATTTTCCCGTTAGGGAACTTCAGTTGTAGCCTCAGCAACAACAAAAAAAAAGACAGACAGTGGGGGCAGACCCACAACACACAAACAAACATATCAAATAAAGACATTCAATAGAATCATTGCATTAATAGATTACATTAGCTAACGTTAGCTTGACAGCTCCGTGCTAAAGTCCATTTGGCTGCTTTCTTCACAATGTCACAGTAACTTTTTAATGAGTGATCATAAATCTCTGGGTGCTGTTGTACCAATAAATGAATTTATCACTGTCTACCGCGTTGTGTTGCGTCACATCCGGTTTGGAATTCCGTTGAGTAAACGGTAAAAATTTAATATTTTTCATTTCAACGGCAAGTGCCGAATTGTTTGCCGTCCTAACAAAATTTTACCGCTCTCATCCACTATAATGCCCGTCTACCGTCTACCGTGATCCGGAATTACTGCTGGTTTCCTTCAATAGCGCGTCACACTTGGGCACTGCAGCAACCTTTTCCCAGTCATCCCAGGAGGGTCGTAAAAGAGCGACGGGAATGTCGCCAACCGACAGCGCTCCACAGAGCGGCGACTAAGAACCCGCGGCCGACAGCGCTCCACAGAGCGGCGACTAAGAACCGCGGCCGACAGGAACATTCATTTTTAATAACTCCATTCCCGCTACCTCTACCTGTCTGGCGGACGATGGTAACACGACCCCCCCGCCCCCCTCCCCCCTTACCTGCGGCTAAACTGCAATTCCCAGGATTCCATTTTCTGTCCGGTTACAGATGAAGACTCCGAGAGGAGGGGCCTTGGGAGATGTCACTCACGCTTAACCCCGCCTCCCTCTCACTCCACCGAGCCATCACCTGACTCAAAAAGCACACAGTATCTCTCAGTAGCCTATATAAGAGACAGGGCTCACTGCTGCATTTAGCAGCGGTCTGTGCACATTTACCTCAGCTCAGTGTACCAGGAGTGTATAAGGCTGCTAATTAGGCCATTTATACCCGACCACGTATCCCCATCTCACCTAAATAAAGCTGACAAACATATACACATATAGTTGAAGTCGGAAGTTTACATATACTTAGGTTGAAGTCATTAAAACTCATTTTTAACCACTCCACAGATTTCATGTTAGCAAACTATAGTGTTGGCAAGTCAGTTAGGACATCTACTTTGTGCATGACACAAGTCATTTTTCCAACAATTGTTTACAGACAAATTTCACTTAATTCACTACATCACAATTCCAGTTGGTCAGAACTTTACTGTGCCTTTAAACAACTTAGAAAATTATGTCACAGTTTTTAGAAACTTCTGAGTCAATTGGAGGTGTACCTGTGGATGTATTTTAAGGCCTACCTTCAAATTCAGTGCCTCTTTGCTTGACATCATGGGAAAATCAAGAGAAATCAGCCAGGACCTCAGAAAGAAAATTGTGAACCTCCACAAGTCTGGTTCAAACTTGGGAGCAATTTCCAAACACCTGAAGGTACCACGTTCGTCTGTACAACAATAGTACGCAAGTATAAACACCATGGGACCACGCAGCCGTCATACCGCTCAGGAAGGAGACGTGTTCTGTCTCCTAGAGATGAATGTGCTTTGGTGCAAAAACTGCAAATCAATCCCAGAACAACAGCAAAGGACCTTGTGAAGGTGCTGGAGGGAACAGGTACAAAAGTATCTATATCCACAGTAAAACAAGTCCTATATCGACTTAACCTGAAAGGCTGCTCAGCAAGGAAGAAGCCACTACTCCAAAACCGCCATAAAAAAGCCAGACTACAGTTTGCAACTGCACATGGGGACAGAGATCTTACTTTTTAGAGAAATGTACTCTGGTCTGATGAAACAAAAATTTAACTGTTTGGCCATAATGGCCATCGTTATGTTTTGGAGGAAAAAGGGTGAGGCTTGCAAGCCGAAGAACACCATCCCAACCGTGAAGCACGGGGGTGACAGCATCATGTTGTGGGGGTGCTTTGCTGCAGGAGGGACTGGTGCACTTCATAAAATAGGAGAGAGTGTAAATCACAGGTGAATATTCACTCCCGCAATATTACAGCCACACTCCCGAAATATTACAGCCACTCTCCCGCAATATTACAGCCACTCTCCCGCAATATTACAGCCACACTCCGCAATATTACAGCCACTCTCCCGCAATATTACAGCCACTCTCCCGCAATATTACAGCCACTCTCCCGCAATATTACAGCCACACTCCCGCAATATTACAGCCACACTCCCGCAATATTACAGCCACACTCCCGCAATATTACATCCACTCCCGCAATATTACAGCCACTCTCCCGCAATATTACAGCCACTCTCCCGCAATATTACAGCCACACACCCGCAATATTACAGCCACTCTCCCGCAATATTACAGCCACACTCCCGCAATATTACAGCCACACTCCCGCAATATTACATCCACTCCCGCAATATTACAGCCACCACTCCCGCAATATTACAGCCAACACTCTCCGCAATATTACAGCCACTCTCCCGCAATATTACAGCCACTCTCCCGCAATATTACAGCCACTCTCCCCGCAATATTACAGCCACTCTCCCGCAATATTACAGCCACTCTCCCGCAATATTACAGCCACACTCCCGCAATATTACAGCCACTCTCCCGCAATATTACAGCCACTCTCACCGCAATATTACAGCCACTCTCCCGCAATATTACAGCCACTCTCCCGCAATATTACAGCCACTCTCCCGCAATATTACAGCCACTCTCCCGCAATATTACAGCCACTCTCCCGCAATATATACAGCCACT
>CM056381.1:3667872-3717623 GCA_029718625.1 Synaphobranchus kaupii | reverse complement strand
GCAACTTCCTGTTATCAAAACCCGCTCGGCTCAAAGCTCTAAGTGGGTCAGCGCTTGATGGACGTGGCTTTCTGGGGAAAATTAATGGTGTGTGCGTGCGTGTGTGTGTGTGTGCGCGCATGCGTGCGTGCGTACCTCCAGGGTCTTTATCAGGATTGTACTCCAGGGCATTGCTGCAGATAAGGTCGATATCTGTGAGGAAGTCCATCACAGTGAGATATCTGTGAGTGTCGATTTTGGTCATGATGGTGGATAAGTCCATGGGCTGCCTAATGACCTCCAGGTAATCCGACACCTGCAAGACAAACCAAACCTCAACAACATGAAGGTGAAAATTATCTTACAATGACACAGTGTGCCTATTTTACTCGTATATACACACACACACACACACACACAGACTGTGCTGTACACACACACACACGCATACAGACATACACTGTGCCACACACACACACACACACACACACACACACACACACACACACACACACACACACACAGACACATACTTTCACAGTTGACTTGTGCAAAGCAATGTGCATCTGGAACTAGAGACAGATCTGCATACATCTGCATTTCCTCATTAATTAATTACTGCTGCTTGCTAACCAGACATCCGTTATCAAGGTAAAAAAAATCATAGCGCACCCAACCCACAGCACTACAGTAAGGGTGATAATCACAGCACACATTAACCCAACCCACAGCACTACAGTAAGGGTGATAATCACAGCACACATTAACCCAACCCACAGCACTACAGTAAGGGTGATAATCACAGCACACATTAACCCAGCCCACAGCACTACAGTAAGGGTGATAATCACAGCGCACATTAACCCAGCCCACAGCACTACAGTAAGGGTGATAATCACAGCGCACATTAACCCAGCCCACAGCACTACAGTAAGGGTGATAATCACAGCACACATCAACCCAGCCCACAGCACTACAGTAAGGGTGATAATCACAGCGCACATTAACCCAGCCCACAGCACTACAGTAAGGGTGATAATCACAGCGCACATTAACCCAGCCCACAGCACTACAGTAAGGGTGATAATCACAGCGCACATTAACCCAGCCCACAGCACTACAGTAAGGGTGATAATCACAGCGCACATTAACCCAGCCCACAGCACTACAGTAAGGGTGATAATCACATTAACCCAACCCACAGCACTACAGTAAGGGTGATAATCACAGCGCACATTAACCCAACCCACAGCACTACAGTAAGGGTGATAATCACAGCGCACATTAACCCAACCCACAGCACTACAGTAAGGGTGATAATTACAGCGCACATTAACCCAGCCCACAGCATTACAGTAAGGGTGATAATCACAGCACACATTAACCCAACCCACAGAACTACAGTAAGGGTGATAATCACAGCACACATTAACCCAGCCCACAGCACTACAGTAAGGGTGATAATCACAGCGCACATTAACCCAGCCCACAGCACTACAGTAAGGGTGATAATCACAGCACACATTAACCCAACCCACAGAACTACAGTAAGGGTGATAATCACAGCACACATTAGCCCAACCCACAGCACTACAGTAAGGGTGATAATCACAGCACACATTAACCCAACCCACAGCACTACAGTAAGGGTGATAATCACAGCACACATTAACCCAGCCCACAGCCCTACAGGAAGGTGATAATCACAGCACACATTAACCCAACCCACAGCACTACAGTGAGGGTGATAATCACAGCACACATTAACCCAACCCACAGCACTACAGTAAGGGTGATAATCACAGCGCACATTCACCCAACCCACAGCACTACAGTGAGGGAATTGGGGCGGGACTTGATAAGCAGGCTGCTTTTTTCCCATATCCCTTTTCGGCAGGAAATGTATTTGTTAAATGCATATTTCAGAAAGGTGATGCAATGTGACTATACACATGCCGAAATAAACAAATAAACAAACAGTAAACCCCACCGTTGCATGGCAGTGGGTGGTTGCAGGGCGTGGCAGGGCAGATTTGGGCAGGGCATGGCAGTGGTTTGGGCAGATTAAGGTGTGGCAGGGCAGATTAGAGCAGGGCGTGGCAGGGAAGATTAGGGCGTGGCAGTAGGTGTGGCAGGGCGCCTCACCTCCTCAATGTCGACGGGTTTGCTGAAGATGCTGAAGCGCTTGTCAGTGGCGAGGCGTTTGGTGACGTCCCTGAGAAAGAGGCGGAGCTCCCGCAGCGTGTTCTCCTCCTGCTCCTCCAGGCGGCGCTGTTCCTCCTCCGACAACCGCCGCGGGCCCGGGTCCTCCGCCGGGACCAGCACCTCCTGGAGCGCCCGCCGAGCTGGGGAGGAACCCAAAGTTAGACACGCCCACAAATACACGCCCACACAACCACCCACAAACACGTCCACACACCCGCCCACAGCCACACCCACACACCCGCCCACAGCCACGCCCACACATCCACCCACGCCCCAATGTGCAGCAAAAACTTACAAGTACATAAAAATCTCTCCCTCTCCCTCTCCCTCTCTCTCTTTCTCTCACACACACACACACACACACACACACACACACACACACACACACACACACACACACACACACACACACACACACACACGGAGCCCCAGACTAAAACACAAAGGTGTGTTGTGATAGTTTGCGGAAGATGCTTCCCTGTTGGCAGCTACAGTGAGATCACAGCACTACGGCGCAGAGACACTACCAGCGCTCGCCGCGGTCACAGATAGCCGCGTTACCAGCCATCGCTAACGGCCGCGGCGCTGCTAATACCAGCAATAATGAGGCCAATCCAGAGCCATAGCACCGGCTCCTTTGATACCCGGCGATTCCGGGGACCCCCGGATTGCTCCTGATAGAAGCGGGGGCCCCCCTGTGTGCTCCGGAGCGGGGGCCCCCCCCGTCGCGCCTCAGCGAGAGCTCTCGGCACATTTCCATTTGAAAGCACAGAGCCGTCGGGTATCCTGGGGACACCCCCAGAAGGTGATGGGACCCCCAAATGTGACGGGACTAATTGACCACATCAGTCAAACCCCCCCCCCCCCCCCCCCCAGCTGTCACCTGACTGTTCTGAGCTCTTTATCTGACACTCTTATGAAATAATAAAAGGCTTTTTTCAAAATCCTCGTTCATTATACTGGGATAAAAACAGCCCATGGTGTCCCGTTCAGTTGTAAACGCCCCATTGTCTCTCACCTCTGACACCCCCTACCACAAATCGCGCGGAGGTAGTACAACCCTGCCCCCCACTGGGTAGACGCCCCCCAACTGGTTGTCTCTCTCTCTCCCAAAAAGAGAGGGGACAATTTGGCAGTAACAGGGCATTCCAAACTGCACTGGGAAAAAAAAATCTGCACTCCACGTGCATCTCTGATTGGTTGACGGAGTCTTCAGGACTGTGGCAGACTGATCCCATTGGCTCCCATTCCCCACAGGTCAGAGCAGAGTCCACAGTGATTGGCTGAGAGCACAAGTGTCATTTACATGCCACACCTCCTGGAGTGCACTTCCCAGTGTTGTCCACAGAGGGCGCTGTGACAGGTGAGACTGGGCTTCAGCCCCCTTTAGCACGTCTCAGATCTTTCACACCAAGCCCACAGGTAGAGAGCGCCCTCACAGGTAGAGCGCCCACAGGTAGAGAGCACTTTACATTATTAGGCCTCATATTTCCAGTAATTGTGTCACAGAGGGGGCCAGCTGGGTAGCAAAGCAATCAGAAATTCCACAGCGCTACGACAACTCCCACGATCACTGAATGTTTATCACTCGCACACACGCTCGCACACACGCTCGCACACACGCTCGCACACACGCTCGCTCGCTCGCACACACGCACACACGCACACTTTATGGTGGCGAGGCTCGGAGGATTTCAGAATTCTCAAACCCCAATCATCAACCACCACTGCTGAGCAGAACAAGAACAAATAAAGCCCCGCCCCCTGCTCTGCACTGAGCAGTACCACAGAAGAAGAGCTTTAAGGATTAGAGCGGGTCCACGGGGAGGTTTAAGGCCCATTTCATGGCGCCTCGACCGTGCGCAGAATCCCGCTCACAGGTCCAAACCCGGACCCCTCAATTGCGTTCAACATTCAAATGATACAATTTAAACTCAGAAAAGCACAAAATAGGTTTTTTTCCCCCCAACCCTTCTAGAGTTGCCACTCAAATCAGGTTTATATTTTAAGGACGTATGTATGAGTTTCAGAGGCTATAGAGAGCATAAACATTAAGACACTCGCATTCAAATGGAATGCGAGCGTCTTAATGTTTACACTTCCCTCTCTTCAGCCACTGATGCGCTTCGGCCGGGGAATTAAATCGACAAACCAATAAACTGTCCAATTTGTCAGCGCCGTGAGCGCATCAATACTGCAAAACTTCATATTCAACTGCCACCGGGCCAGTGACTCCTCCTTACTCAGAGGGGACGTCCGAAAACTTCCCGCCACTTTCCCACGACTTCCGAAGGACGAAAATATTTCCAAGCGTTTTCCAGGACAGCGGGAAACCTTGAAATGAAGTCGGCAGAAAAAAACTCTTATTCTTGTGCGAGAGCGGAGGCGGAGGCGGAGGCGTTTCTGACGAGCGGACTGGCAGAGCAAGCTGTGGAGCGCAGAGCGTGGGCGTGCAGGCCAGCGTCTTTGACCTGCGCCCGAACTGACGACCCCCCGCCACCCCCGTTTGACGGGAGCGCCTTAGGGAGGGAGGGTGGGTTGGTGTAAAAAACATCGCTCAGTCATCCCTGCATTAACAGGGTAGAGCGCTGACTCGCTCACACACACTCAGTCTGGGGGGGCGGGGAGGGGCAGGGGGGTAAAGGATGGAAGGAAGCAGTGTGTGTGAGCACACACTGCACACACTGCACACACCACACACACCGCACACACACCACACCCACCACACACACCACACACACCACACACACACACACACACACACACCACACACACACACACGCCACACACACCACACACACCACACACACCACACACACACACACACACACACACCACACACCACACACACCACACACACCACACACACCACACACACCGCACACACACACACCACACACACCACACACACCACACACACACACACACACACGCCACACACGCGCACACACACGCCACACACGCACACACCACACACACCACACACACCACACCACACACACCACACACACCACACACACACACACACACACGCCACACACGCGCACACACACGCCACACACGCACACACCACACACACCACACACACCACACACACCACACACACCACACACACACGCACCTGCTCTGCTGCGGCTGGTTGGGGCCCTGGCTGCCTGCTCCACGATCAGCTCTCTAAAGAACCTGCGCCGATCCTCCTCATCAGGCCTCCTCAGGTTCACCACCTCATCGTACCTGCTCCTGAACACGCCTCTCACCTGTGGAACACACACACACACCTTTAAACAACATCACACACCCACACCCTTAAACAACATCTCACCTGCAGAACACAGTCACACGTTCAGCCACTTCTTACCGGTGGAACACCTTTAATCACAGGTAAAACTGAAGCAGACCGACTGTAATTTCAGGCCCTGTTCTCTCCCTATGTCTGCACTGGGACCCTCCCTCAGAGTGTGAGTGTGAGTGTGAGTGTGAGTGTGTGTGTGTGTGTGTGTGTGTGTGTGTGTGTGTGTGTGTGTGTGTGTGTGTGTGTGTGTGTGTGTGTGTGTGTGTGTGTGTGTGTGTGTGTGACCAAGGCTGCAACAGCAGTGTCTGAGGGCTCCATTCCTGGGAGCAAACGGCAGCAGGTATTTTCAGTTTGATGCTGAAATCCCTGTACAGGGGGGCCTGTCACAGCACCTTAACACAGAGGTCAAAGGTCAAGGGTCTGTGTAACTCTCCCGCAGACACTCTGAAAAGTTCAAACTAAAAGATGTCATTATCCAAATACACACCAGTCAGCAGTCCTCATTCACAACCCCCCCCCCCCCCCCCCCCCCCCCCCCCCCCCTCCCCCCTCCCCCCTCCCCCCTCCCCCCGTTCCCCTGCTCCAAACACCACTTCAGAATGACCCCCATTATTCCCCCGCCCGCGCCCCCAGAACAGCGGGCCCTGGACCCCAAAGCTCATTAAAACCCAGACATCCCGCCGTCCAGCGCTGGCCCCAAACACAACGCTCGGGGACCTGCAGACAAGGAGAACATTCCGCAGGTCTGAGGGCAGGCTGCTGCTGCTGCTGCTGCTGCTACATGAAACCAATCAATCTGCTGACCGCGTACGGCGACTTTGTGCTTCCGCTGAAATAACTCTGGGTGCGTTTGTAGCCCTGGCGCATCGGACGGGTAAGGACACGACGGACGGACAGACGGACGGATGCAACAGACAGACGGATGCAACAGACAGACGCTAGCATAATGCAGTATATTTTGTTGCCAGGGGAGTGTATTTTGTTGCCAGGATGATGCAAGGAGTGTATTTTGTTGCCAGGGGAGTGCATTTTGTTGCCAGGATAATTCAGGGAGTATATTTTGTTGCCAAGGGAATGCATTTTGTTGCCAGGATGATGCAGGGAGTGTATTTTGTTGCCAGGATGATGCAGGGAGTGTATTTTGTTGCCAGGGGAGTGCATTTTGTTGCCAGGATGATGCAGGGAGTGTATTTTTGTTCCCAGGGAAGTGTATTTTGTTGCCAGGATGATGCAAGGAGTGTATTTTGTTGCCAGGGGAGTGCATTTTGTTGCCAGGATGATGCAGGGAGTGTATTTTGTTGCCAGGGGAGTGCATTTTGTTGCCAGGATGATGCAGGGAGTGCATTTTGTTGCCAGGGGAGTGCATTTTGTTTTCAGGCTTGTTTAGTTCCCCACGTTGCTATCTCTATCGCTTCTTCCTCTGGTTCTAAGACCAAAGACACCTGCCATCAATCCACCTGCGTCGTCAGTACACTGTGTGTGTGTGTGTGTGTGTGTGTGTGTGTGTGTGTGTGTGTGTGTGTGTGTGTGTGTGTGTGTGTGTGTGTGTGTGTGTGTGTGTGTGTGTGTTAAAAATACAGAACAAAAACCTACTAATTAACAAGCACCACAATTCAGGACAGAAGCATTTGCTTCAAATAAAAATAAAAAACGGTGAGAAAAACAGGCTTTATTGCTCAGCCATTGCTCTCAATGTCGCCAAAAACACCGTCCCGTTCCCTCTGACGGTCTGGCTGGGATTATAATAAACACACATAAACAAGTGATCTTAACACGGTCCTGAGGACAGATCTGTCCACATTCAGTCTCCAGCTGAGCCCAGGTGAGCTCAGGTGAGCATTTGTGATTGATGTGGATCGGAACATTGGGGGGGGGGGGGGGTTCTTGGCCAGGTATCAGCAGAGTACCTGCAGCCTGCGTTACCTGAGCCAAAGGCCCAACTTCAGTCAAACAGGAAGATAAGCACATACAGACTCCCTGGGGAGGGGGTGGAGGGGGGCGGAATGGTTTTGATCCATTTACACAACCCCCCCCCCACGTCCTCCCACCGCACCCCAAAAACAGAATAAGCAACAAAGAAATCAAAAGGAACAGACGAGAGATGATGTTAAATGAGCGAGGACAGAAACATGTTGGGTTTTCCGATATACTTTTCTTTTTTTTTTAAAACTTTGCCTTAATTTTTTTATTATTTTTTAATTTTTTAAATTAAAGACAATTTAAAATAAAAAAAATAATTTGGTTTAAAATTTTTATAAAAAAGCACCATCTGCTATGACTGTGTCTGGGAAATTAAAATATAAAGCAACGCTGAATATCGCTCCGTTATATCCTCTGGATATAATAAGTGCCACTCCTGGGCCATTTATCTGAGGCTAACGCACATCTCCAGCTCTAGTCGTGATTAAAAGCATCTGCCAAATGACTACGCTCAAAATTGTACATAAAACTGTATTATTATTACACATCGTGCCATCCTGTTCAGAAACATTATACTTTCAGAGGCTGTATATATGAACGGATTCATTTCATAGCATTTAATATCACAACTACAAACGATTACCAGTTTTTATATTGTGTTGGTACATCTGTCCTTGAAGTGCGTCGGTCTCAGGTTGCATGCATTAGAAATGCAAGAGGAGAGGATGATGGGTAATTAACCAGAGCCCCGGAAAATATTACAAAAGCACTCCAGCAGGAGAGCTTACGATAGGCGCAGGAACAGGTGGCAGACACCAGAGGTAACGGCTCTAACCAAAAATAAGATTAAACATCATTCTTCTGTGTGGAATAATGGGGTAATACGCACACGGACAACCTGTGCAGGGCATAACTCTGCTGTACAAACTGCTCTGTTACTCAAACTGCATCTCCTCGCTCTAGCCCACAAACCCCCAAGCATCCCAACACCCGCCATTTTACAGCTGACGGGCCCATCGGAAACGTCTGTTGATATCGAAAATGTCCTTCATCATCCCGCACAAAAGCTGTCGGGCCCATCAGAAACACAATCTAAAACCGAAATAACATTCCAAAAAAATATTTTAAAAGTGAAAAATCGTTTTTTTAAAGACGTTTGAAAGGGAGATTGTTTCGTTTGGTACGATGGTGTGAATTAAATACTAATATCTCGCTCTTAAGAGCGCAGCCCTACATCCCATTTTCTTTCATTTCAGTGGTTAAGCTTTAAAAGGAAACTCGCTGTTGTTTTGTTCCGAGTACAGAGATGCTTTTAACACGGCAGACGTGCTGAAGTTTGTGAAAGAAACAAATAAAAGGCGCGCGTTGTGCGGAACAGCCGGAGACTGCGTTGTGCGGAACAGCCGGAGACGGGTTTGGCTTGGGGAGACGCGTTAAAAGGTGAAGTTTGAGAGAAAAGAGACGTCAGCATGTTGCTAAGGAGGAGGGGGGCGGGGTTTGTTTGCCGTGGGGGCTGGTGGGAAGGGCCTGTCGGGTGTCGGAGGAATTCTCTGCTGCATATTTGAATGCACCCACCAGATGAACTCCCACAGCCTAATTCCCAAACTTCCTGACAGGGAGTCTGAGGGCAACCTCCTCCCCCCTGCTTCACCACCACCCCCCACCCGAAACCCCGCTGCGTTGTTTTCTGCTCTTAAACCCGGCCCAGCGCTCCCACGCTCCCCTCCCGCCAGTGCTCAGCTTCCTCCCTTCGTCTCTCTGATACAGGTCGGCACTGGGCAGCTCCCGGGTGATTGACAGCTGTCATGGCGACGTGACAGGCGGAACCATCGGGCCTTCGCTGTAGGCGTGCTGGAGGCGCTCTGCGGGGGGTGGGGGGTGGGGGGGGGGCACAGCGAGTTCACCACGCGGCTCTGATCCCACGGCAACATGACAGCTGTCTCTCAGCGTGCAGACACCCGCCAAATACCACCTTTCTGGCTGTGCCGATTCTGACAGCCAACAAGACGTTATTGAAGCGAGTTTGGTATGTTATGTGTTAGGCTCGTAGCTATTCTAGCCTCTGCCAGCTGATATATTAAGAAAACAATAATTACCAGTCTGCTTATCACGTGACCCAATAGAATTGCTCTATTGCAAACACGTCACATTTGCGAAAGTGCATTGTAGCCTACAGTACTCATTTCCTTCTTCAGTTTGTTTATCCTTGCCTATAAAAGTAGCCGTCCAAAATCGCCATGGGTACCACTGAAGAAGCCCAATCACCATAAGGATTTATCATCAACATATCCTTCATCATTCTTATTAACATATCATTTATCATTAACATACTTTTGAGTAGCCTACCATAATTCATGCTAATCAGTTTTTGAAAATATAGCACAATATTATATAGGCTGTGTCTTCATATTTTGCAGTTTGCACTAAGAAGTTCTACCGACAGATTACTGCATCAGTTGTATTCCTCTGCCTTCTTGTGGATACAAATGGAAAAACTTGTAAGCACAGTTAGGCTGATGGTTATTTGGAGCACTGAAATTTGAAACTTTTTTTGCCACGCATAATCGAATACAATTTGAACAAATCTAAACTTTTGCTCTGAATATCGAATATGCTTTTTTGGCTAAAGTGACAGCCCTAATGCAAACACGCCATGCTTACACATGCCAGTTACACACACACAAACGCGCCATACACACCATAAAAACACATAATAAAGGACAAGCATGAAGTAACCTGGTAAACGTTCATACGCATCATTCAGGGGATATAAATCAGCTCATAAAATGGAGTCTCTCAGAGGGGCGTGTGTGTGAGCCCCACAGAGGGGTTTAAATCTTGGGTCCTGTCGTCATGGCGAGGGTTTTAAATCTGCCCGTGCGCTCGCACACAAACGGCTTCATCCGCCAAAAACGCGGGGTGGTGGGGGAGTTGTAAAAAAGGTCCGTCTCCGCTGCTCTGTCCCCATGATTAAAAACCAGAGAGCTCTGCTGTTTTTCATTCTCACACAGAGCCAACATCCACCTGCCCCTTCAAACAGAACAGGCCCCATTCACAGGCCACCTCTCTCCACCTCTCTCCCTTCAAGTCCTCTCTCCCTCCCTCCCTCTCTGTGTTAAAACTCCCTCCATCAGAGTGTATGTGTCTGACTGTGTGAACAGTGGGAGTTCATCCATAATTACCCAGCATGAGAAAACAGAGCAGAACACCCCCTCCCCCACCCCCATTACTCTCAGACAGACAGGATAGGAACATCCCAAGACCCCTCCTTGTGTGTGTGTGTGCGTGTGCATGTACGTGTGCGTGTGCGAGCGCATGTTAATGAACACACACCTGAGGAACCATCCAAACCCCCCTCCAAAAGCAGGACATTGATCAACGAGCTGAGCACCAGCAGGCAGCAGCCCCCTGCAAAGCATCGTGGGTAGGACAGGAGCGTTTGATTGCGTGTCCCAGGGTACAATCTGACACTGGAGCTCTGCAGAGTAATTACGGCGGTACTGGGGTACGGGATGGAGGGGGGGGTCCCCACTATTCTTAAGAGGGGGAGTGAAAATGAGACAGAGATCTAAGAGAAGAGACCCATTCAGTCCACCTTTAGTATTCAGTCCACCTTTAGTCTAAACCGGGCCGGCCAGCGAAGGATGGGCACCCCCTCTCTAGCCAGGTTCCTTCCGAGATTTCTTCCCACTGGGGAGTTTTTTCTCGCCACTGTTGAGTGTTTTTTCTCCCCTACCGGGGAGTTTTTTACCTCATTTTGCTGGTTGGGGGCTAAGGCCTGGTTTTTTGCTCAATTTTCCTTCTGTTTCCCTGTGCAGCGTCTTTGTGATAGTTCTCTGTAAAAAGCGCTATACAAATAAAATTGAATTGAATTGAATTGAGAGACCAGGCTGTTCAGACCAACGAGGATGTGCTCAGCTTCTCGGAGGGAGAGAGGTCTACTACGGCTAGACCAATCACGGCACAGCCTGATACTGCTAGCCCAATCACAGCACAGCCGGGTATGGCTAAACCAATCACAGCACAGCCTGCTGCTTCTAACCCAATCACAGAGCATGGTGCTGCTTCGAACCCAATCACAGCGCATCATACTGCTTTTAACCCAATCACAACGCAGCCTGCTGGTTCTAATCCAATCACAGTGTTGCACATATACAATACAGACATGAGAGAGAGGTAGATACAGGTAGAATTACAGGTAGAGATAGACACAGGTAGATACACAGGGAAAGGAGCAGATACAGGTAGATGCACAGGTAGACACACAGATACAGGTAAACACACAGGCGAAAGAGCAGAGGACTCACCTCCTCAGGTAGCTGCAGGTAGGGGGTCTCGGAGGTGGCGAGGATGAGGATGGGGCTGAAGGAGGGCAGGTCCTGCAGTAAGGTGAGGAAGGTGCTCTTCAGCGTGTCGCTGACCGCCTCCCACCACTCGCTCACGTGCGGCAGGTAAAGCACACTGGGCACCGCCCGCCGAGCCTCGCGGAACACCTGAGAGCGCAGGAGCACGCCCGTTATACCTGTCATACCTGCTAATACCTGCTACACCCGTTATACCTGATTATACCTGCTACACCCATTATACCTGATTATACCTGCTACACCCATTATACCTGATTATACCTGCTAATACCTGCTACACCCGTTATACCTGATTATACCTGCTACACCCATTATACCTGATTATACCTGCGACACCTGCTAATACCCGCTACACCCATTATACCCGATTATACCTGCTACACCCATTATACCCGATTATACCTGCTACACCCATTATACCTGATTATACCTGCTAATACCTGCTACACCCGTTATACCTGATCATACCTGCTAATACCCGTTATACCTGTCATACCTGCTAATACCCGATACACCCGTTATACCTGATCATACCTGCTAATACCCGTTACACCTGATCATACCTGCTAATACCCGATAGACCCGTTATACCTGATCATACCTGCTAATACCCGTTACACCTGATCATACCTGCTAATACCTGCTACACCCGTTATACCTGAGACACCTGCTAATACCTGTTACACCCTTTATACCTGATCATACCTGCTAATACCCTTTACACCTGATCATACCTGCTAATACCTGCTACACCCGTTATACCTGATCATACCTGCTAATACCTGCTACACCCGTTATACCTGATTATACCTGCAACACCTGATAATACCTGTTACACCAGTTATACCTGATCATACCTGGTAATACCGGTTACACCCGTTATACCTGCTAATACCTGTTACACCCGTTATACCTGATTATACCTGCTAATATCTGTTACACCCATTATACCTGATCATACCTGCTAATACCTGCTACACCCGTTATACCTGATCATACCTGCTAATACCCGTTACACCCGTTATACCTGATCATACCAGCTAATACCCGTTACACCCGTTATACCTGATCATACCTGCTAATACCTGCTACACCCGTTATACCTGATCATACCTGCTAATACCCGTTACACCTGATTATACCTGCTAATACCGGCTACACCCGTTATACCTGCTAATACCCGTTATACTACTGACACCTGTTACACCTGCTTATACACGTCACAGTGTGTGTGAGAGAACTTGTGCGCAAGACTCCTCACGTGTTTTAGAGCTGATGGAGTAGAGCGTGGGCAGGTCCAGGCAGTGTGTGTGTGTGTGTGTGTGTGTGTGTCTGTGTGTGTCTCTCTCTGTATGAGAGTGTACCTGTGCGTGTGTGAGAGAGAGAGAGTGAGTGTGTGAGAGAGAGAGAGCGTACCTGTGCACAGGACTCCTCAGGTGTTTTAGCGCTGACAGAGTAGAGCGTGGGCAGGTCCAGTCTGTGCACAGAGAACCTCTCCAGGTGATGCAGGACAGCAGGGGCCAGGTGTGTGCTCTGCCCCGAGCCCGGCTCACCTGCCAGGAGCAGCCTGGGCCTGAATGACGAGGGCTGCCGACAGGCCGAGCTGCGGGAGAGACGCAGCGTTACTCCCGTCGAACCCGGAGCTCACTGAACACACAGACTGCCTTACGCTCCCGAACCTGGAGCACTCAGAGCTACTCAGAACTGCAGCACTGAAAATATGTAGTCTTTCTGCAGAAATTACAGTAAAATTTTGTTTCCCTGAAAAAAGGCCCGTCATTCCCAAACCTTCCACAATGTGGCAGCAGAGGCACATATTTGGGCTTCGACACACAGACAGATGGACCCTGCGTTTGGACCCTGACTGAACACCGATCACAGATGCAGTTCCAACTGCTGTGCTGTGAGAAAACTCAGGTGTGAGGAACACGTATGTGCGTCTGCACACGTCAACTTAAATACAGAAACACAGTGAGCATTACTGCAGAAAGGGCTCGCATGCAGTGTGAGCGTTGTTTGGGTAACACTCACAGTGTGAAATGCAGAAAGGGCTTGCGTGCAGTGTCGTCGGTGTGTTTCTTTGGAGACCCTGATTGGATGTGATCGTAGATGGAGGGGGCGGAGCTATCCTCATCATCGCTGTACAGCACGTCCTCCAAAACCTGATTGTCTGCATCTGAAACGAACGCACAAACATTCCTACAACGTTACCCTCACAGCCCACAAACATCAGTACAGTATTAGCCTTTCGGTGCAAACATCCGTACAACGTTTCCACAACGCTCTCAACCCACAAACATTTACACAATGCTACCTCAGTTTATACATTTATTCCCCTGGGCTCTGTCTGGGGCAGCATTTGTGCCTGTCTGACAAGAGCAGTTTTATAAATGTGTGACATTTTATATACGTTGTGACATCAGTCATAATATCCCTAGTTTAAGGACTACCCTACTACAGAGAGTTAGAGACTGTGCGAGAGAGAGAGAGAGAGAGAGAGAGAGAGAGAGAAAGAGGGAAAGAGAGAAAGAAAGAGAGAGAGACAGAGACAGAGAGAGAAGTTCATACCGTCCTTGCAGTCTCTGTGAGAGAGCTCTGCGTGGGGGAAGACTGTAAGCAGGCGGGCCTGCACCTCCGCCAGCATGCGCTCCAGCAGGGGGCGCACCTCGGGGGACAGGGCATGTCCGGGGGGGAGCAGGGCGCGTTGGGAGGCGGGGACGATACGGCGCATGGCCCGCTGGAAGTCCTGCGACCCCAGGACGATGGACGCCACGTCCAGCTGGAACTTCCTGCTGCTGCTGTAGATCTGCGGGTAGCGCCTCCGTAGCGCCATCAGAGCCGCCTCTGTGCAAAGTGCTTTGATGTCGGCCCCGCAGTAACCTAGGCAACCACGCGACAGAGGGAGAGAGACACCCCAGAGTCGGTAAAAATAAATAAACACCCAAGAGTACTACCTAAACTAAAAGTAAAATGGCTTTCTACTTTCTAATCAATTAACTCATTAATCAACCAATTAATCAATTAAGAGCCTCCCAACAGCAGATAAACCTTGCGCTAAAATGTATGAGCCTCCTTGTGAAGGGATAGCCATGTCTCTGTAAGGGACAATACTATTAAAAGCACATAAATAACGCACCTCTCCCCCCATAACTGCCGCTTGAGGATTTGACCCCCAAATTGCATGCAGAGCACTATGTTGCATTTCATTAAAGTTTAAGATTAAGGTTAAAGGTGAAACGTCAAAAAGCAAGAATGCACACGCGTGTCCTTTTCAGAGAACGTCAAAAGTTATCCACGGCAGCCGCCCCCCCCCCCCCGCCAAAATCTTACCGACGCATTTCTCCGCCAGCTCCCGCAGAAAAGGCGCGGCTAGCTGGGGGTTCCACTCGCGAGTGTGAATCTGCAGAATGTGCTTTCTGGCCTGAGGAGGAGAACAGACAGACGGACACTGTTAGAGAAAGGGGGGGCAATCACACAGCATACCCCCAAAACCACGTTAAACCCCAAACTCTCACTTGAGATCAGGCGGCTCACAGTTATCTAATTTTTATGGCTTTTCAGCTTTACTGCACAGCACAGTGAGTGAGAGAGAGGGAGGGAGGGAGGGCCACGCAACAAAGGTTGTGCGGCCGGGTTTGAACCGGCGACGTCGCGGCTCGCAATGAGCACGTGGACGGTGCTCTTACAGGCTACGCCTCCGAGACGCCCCAACGTCGGCTCACCTTCTTGCAGGCGAGGTCGGGCGGCTCACCTTCTTGTCGGGCAGGTTGAAGAGAAACTCCCGGTCGAATCGGCCTGGCCTCCTGAGAGCGGGGTCGATGGAGTCGATTCTGTTAGTAGCACCGATGACCACAATCTCCCCCCGGCTGTCCAGTCCGTCCATCAGAGCCAAGAGCGTGGAGACGATAGAGCTGGGGACGGACAGACGGACACTCAGCACTGATTGAGCTGAGGGACCGCAGAGTGACTGCGCAGCTCAGCTGGGGGACTGCAGTGTGACTGCGCAGCTCAGCTGGGGGACTGCAGAGTGACTGCGCAGCTCAGCTGGGGGACTGCAGAGTGACTGCGCAGCTCAGCTGGGGGACCGCAGAGTGACTGCGCAGCTCAGCTGGGGGACTGCAGAGTGACTGCGCAGCTCAGCTGGGGGACTGCAGAGTGACTGCGCAGCTCAGCTGGGGGACGGCAGGATTTTAAAAAGGGCAAAAGTAATAGAGTTTTAAACAATTTAATTTCACAGCAGCTTGAATAACTTGGCATCCAAGGGCCACTTGTCAATATGACATTAGTAAATCCCAGGGCAACAGCAAGACACTAAACACTCATTAATGAAACATCTCCTCCTGCACTGTACCCCACCACAGGCCACTAGATAACTATCAGCACATAGCTGCGTTTCCCTCCGAAACCACTAGGTGGAGCCAAGTTTATACGTCTGTGGAAGGAGACGTCGGCGAGCTGAATGTGAACAAAGAACTTTGGGATTCCTGCAGCCGTTAAGAGCGCCAAATGAGTGTTTTTACAAACAGCCAGGACCAGAGAAGGGGGTCCTTTCTTTTTAAACGGGCATTTAAAGGGACGACAGTTTAGCATGTCAGAGGTGCACAACCATCACAGGAAGAGCTGAAACCTGGTTCATAAGGGAAGCGTGTGCGACTGCATCTTACGCCGCTTATTGCTGATCTAGTAGTGTCATACAGCAGACAACCAATAGCCACAGGCTTTTGTGTGATGGGCGGGGTTCAGACAGGCGTGGTGGGCGGGGTTACCTGTGAATCTGATCCTGCCTACTGGAGCGGACAGGCGCCAGGCCGTCAATCTCATCAAAGAAGATGATAGAGGGCCTCATCAGGTATGCCTGCAGAGAAACACACCTGCTGCTTACACCTGTACACACCTTTAAACACTTATACAGTCTCCAAAGAGACTGGGCCAATCCCATGAAACACACCTGCTGCTTACACCTGTACACACCTGTACACACTTATACAGTCTCTAAAGAGACTGGGCTAATCCCATGATGCACCAGTAACACCGTGAGCTCACCTGATCAAAGAGGAGGCGGAGCTGTCGTTCTGATTCGCCCACCCACTTGCTCAGACAGTCGGCCCCCTTCCGCATGAAGAAGGACACCTTGCGGTCGCCTTGGCTACACTCGTTAGCCAGCGCTCGAGCCACGAGCGTCTTTCCCGTACCGGGCGGGCCGTAGAACAGGCAGCCTCTACAGAGAAACACGCGTGTTACATACAGCCTCTACAGAGAAACACGCGTGTCACATGCAGTCCCTACAGAGAAACAACGCGTGTTACATACAGCCTCTACAGAGAAACACGCGTGTTACATACAGCCTCTAGAGAAACACGCGTGTTACATACAGCCTCTAGAGAAACACGCGTGTTACATACAGCCTCTACAGAGAAACACGCGCGTTACATACAGCCTCTACAGAGAAACATGCGCGTTACATAGTCTCTACAGAGAAACACGTGTGGTACATAGTCCCTACAGAGAAACACGCGTGTTACATGCAGCCTCTACAGAGAAACGTGTGTTACATGCAGCCTCTACAGAAAAACAGGCGTGTTACATACAGTCTCTACAGAGAAACAGGCGTGTTACATACAGTCTGAACAGAGAGCCATGTGGGTTACTTGCTTTCTGGCGCCTCACCTTGGTGGCTGTATTTTAAACTTCTCAAAGACTTCTGGGTACAGGAGGGGGAACACCACCATCTCTTTCAGGGCCTGGATGTGGGTACCCAGCCCCCCAACACTGTCGAACCGTACCTAGGACAGAAAAGTGGGGGTCACACCAGCGCCACCAAACAACACAAGCAAACACCCCACACTACGCCTGCCGGAGCTGCTAGGAAACAGTCTGAGTGATATATATGCAGGTGACATCCAGTATGGGCCTGCCATGGAGTGATTCTGAAAAATACAACACCGCTTGAAGCTAAAACCCCAGAAAATGTTACTAGGATAAGTGAATTATTTTTTTGGTTGAATTTTTGGGGACTCACAGAGGTATCAAGGTTCATGGGGTCAACGTCCGCCAAACTGGCCCCCACTTTCACACGGTCCCGCAGCACCCCACTCGCCAGGTCTTCAGCCCGCAGGTTCATGGGCAAACACCTGAGCACACACACAGGTAACACACCTGAGCAACTAAACACACAGGTAACACACCTGAGCAACTAAACACACAGGTAACACACCTGAGCAACTAAACACACAGGTAACACACCTGAGCAACTAAACACACAGGTAACACCTGAGCGCACACACAGGTAACACACCTGAGCACACACACAGGTAACACACCTGTGCACACACACAGGTAACACACCTGAGCACACACACAGGTAACACACCTGAGCACACACAGGTAACACACCTGAGCACACACACAGGTAACACACCTGAGCACACACACAGGTAACACACCTGAGCACACACAGGTAACACACCTGAGCACACACAGGTAACACACATAAAGAGGGTTTGGATCTGTAGGCCTACCGGTTCCGTGCACGGGTCATGCTCTTGCTTTTCCTCCGCTCAAAACGCTCCTCGTCAGATGACGATGTTGTGTCGCTGCTGTGGATAGCGTGTTTCTTCACCCTACAGGACACATACAGAGGATCATGCACACGCAGACACAGAAACACGCACACGCACACACGAGTTCTGTAAGGAATGTGTGTGTGTTCGGCTGAGACGTGAGGGAGCTGACCTGATGTGGCTCCTCCGTGCAGGCGATCGGTGAGGGTCAAACAGCGGGTTCTTACTCTGCTTCCTCACAGGCTCTGGAGACAGGAAAGGGCGGAGTCAGACACACACACACACACGCATGCACCTCCAACCACAGGTAGTGTACAGGGTGTGAGGGCGTGGCATGTACAGGTGTGGAGGAGTGGCATGTACAGGTGTTAGGGTGTGGCGTGTACAGATGTGAGGGGGCGTGGCGTGTACAGGTGTGGGGGCGTAGCGTGTACAGGTGTGGGGGCGTGGCGTGTACAGGTGTGGGGGCATGGCTTGTACAGGTGTGGGGGCGTGGCTTGTACAGGTGTGAGGGCGGTTATGTACAGGTGTGAGGGTGTGGCGTGTACAGATGTGAGAGGGTGTGGCGTGTACAGATGTGAGGGGGCGTGGCGTGTACAGGTGTGGGGGCGTAGCGTGTACAGGTGTGGGGGCGTGGCTTGTACAGGTGTGAGGGCATGGCTTGTACAGGTGTGAGGGTGTGGCGTGTGCAGATGTGAGGGGGCGTGGCGTGTACAGGTGTGGGGGCGTAGCGTGTACAGGTGTGGGGGCGTGGCTTGTACAGGTGTGAGGGCGGGTCATGTACAGGTGTGAGGGTGTGGCGTGTGCAGATGTGAGGGGGCATGGCGTGTACAGGTGTGGGGGCGTAGCGTGTACAGGTGTGGGGGCGTGGCTTGTACAGGTGTGAGGGCGGGTCATGTACAGGTGTTAGGGTGTGGCGTGTACAGGTGTGGGGGCGTAGCGTGTACAGGTGTGGGGGCGTGGCTTGTACAGGTGTGAGGGCGTGGCTTGTACAGGTGTGAGGGTGTGGCGTGTACAGGTGTGAGGGGGCGTGGCGTGTACAGGTGTGAGGGTGTGGCTTGTACAGGTGTGAGGGTGTGGCGTGTGCAGATGTGAGGGGGCGTGGCGTGTACAGGTGTGAGGGCGGGTCATGTACAGGTGTGAGGGTGTGGCGTGTGCAGATGTGAGGGGGCGTGGCGTGTACAGGTGTGGGGGCGTAGTGTGTACAGGTGTGGGGGCGTGGCTTGTACAGGTGTGAGGGCGTGGCTTGTACAGGTGTGAGGGTGTGGCGTGTGCAGATGTGAGGGGGCGTGGCTTGTACAGGTGTGAGGGTGTGGCGTGTGCAGGTGTGGGGGCGTGGCTTGTACAGGTGTGAGGGCGGGTCATGTACAGGTGTGAGGGGTGTGGCGTGTGCAGATGTGAGGGGGCGTGGCTTGTACAGGTGTGAGGGGGCGTGGCGTGTACCTATCGGGGGCGCTTCGTATCGCTGCACAGTCTTGCGCTGCCGCAGGTTGTACGGCCGATCGTTCTCCTCCCCCACTTCCTCCGCCTCGTCTCCTTCGTCGTCATCATCATCATCTTCCACTTCGTCGTCATCATCCTCTTCCTCCTCCTCATGAGACTCTGAGACAGACCAGGAATCAGAAGCACGTTGTCATTTCCACTCATTTACTCAGTTTTAGGGAAACAGACACAAACACTGCTGGCCCCTGTTTCACAAAGCAGGATTACTGAGTTAGCTGGATAACTGCACTGTGTAAAACCCGGAACAGCTCTTTTGACTTCAGTCAGTGTCCCAGATTTGGGAGGGTTCCAGGTTTTACTCAGTGCAGTTATCCAGCTAACTCAGTAATCCTGCTTTGTGAAACAGGCCCCTGGATGGCCTGTCTGAAAGATGAGCTCTCCACGGAATCCCGTGATGTCACCCGCCGTCTCTCACAGACATGAGCTGGAGGAGTATCATGTGCAGCTCTACTGTGAGAACAATAGGGGGGATGGGGGGGTGGGGGGGGTTGGATACCTTCTGTTCCCTCCTCTTCCTCGCCCTCTCCTTCGCTCATCACCTTGTGGTGCGTCTGCATGCCGTACGCGGTCCGCCTCAGAGACTTCCGCCTCCTCTTCACCCGCGAGTACATGTCCATGTTCTCCTGCAACCGCCATTAAACAACCATTACACAACTGCTAATAAACCATTACACAACCATCATATCACCCTCACACAACCATTACACAACTGTTAATCAACCATCATATCACCCTAACACATCCATGACTGTTAATCAACCATTACTCAACCATTACACAACTGTTAATCAACCATTACACAAACATCTTACAGACCCTAAGGGCGGGACTCACAAGCTCGGTATCGGTCCACATGCGGAGTCGCTCCACCTCACGGTTCTGCCGGATACTGCTGATGTTATCCATCTCCTGTAGGACCGCTTCCGCCGTGCTGCAACACACACACACAAACACACACACACACACACACACACACAGCCCGAGTTATGCACACTGCAACGCACGCACGCACACAGTCCAAGTCATTCATACTGCAACACACACAACCCGAGTCTCTCATACACGCAGGCACGTACACACGCACACACACAGGGTTCGTACTGCCTGTGGGTTTTAACTGAACATGAAACTCCTGGAAGTTCAGTTGAATGCAGAAGCATTTCCTCCTCCTCCTCATACAGGTGGTTCCAGAGAAAACAGGTGAGAATGAGCAGGGTGGCATTACGGAACTGCTCGCAGCCAGCGGGCCTGCAGGTTCCATTCCCAGGTGAGGCATAGCCATTATAGCGTTTAGCATCAGCACGAAACTTCACCTCACAGCACGCGCACACAGACGTTTAACACGCGATCCGCCGGGCTCTTTGGATTAGAGGATTGAAATTATTGCGATATAATAAATAATATCAATGAATCCATCGTGTATTATTGGCCGCAGCGTCCTTTACAATCCAACGTCAACCTGGCAGCTGCAGGCAGGAAGTGGTCTTCCCGTTTCTAGTCCAATCAGCTCGCACCGTGTCTCAAGCTCCCGCAGATCGCAAATCTGTGCGCCATCTGTTTAGAGAGCGCATTCCACTCAACGTGGACACTCCAGCCGATTCCCATTCACATGACTGAATACCAAGCGTGTGAATTAACTGCCAGCCTGCGGTCACCTACTCTTTGGTGTAGGGCGCACCATAGCAACAAAGCAGCCGTTACCCATAATACACTGGTAAACTTTACAGCGGGGGGGGGGGGGGGGGGGGAGGAGACTCCATTCCTGAAAGGCCTGCGAGTATGCAGGTTTTGGTTTCCATCAATTACCCAGGCGTGATTAGATAAACTGGACCACAGTGGCATGTTTCATAGAGCAGGCACTCACAAGCGTGCCAATATGTGCAGCCCTTTCAGTACGCATGTTGAGTACACTGGATGAGAAAGTTCCTTAGTAGGCAAAATGTTCTCTAAAATGTAGTGTACACAAAATCCCCAGATTGTAAACTTATTTCCGGGTTCTCCCTGATAATATTATGGAGGATATTTTTTGCATACTGCAAAAAACCAGTATACTACAGTAACCAGTATGCTAGTACACAGGACGCAGTAGATAGGGCTCTGACTCGGACACAGGCTGTGTCCGAATCAGCACCCTTCCATACTATTAGGTAGGCTTGTTGAGTAGACAGGACAAAAAAGTTGTTAAGTAGATGAAATTCTCTAAATATAATAATAATAATAAACTTTATTTATATAGCACCTTTCATATCATAAAATGCAGCTCAAAGTGCTTTACAAGAGCAACAATAGAAATAAATGACACAGGTATTAAGATAAGATTTTTTTTAAAACATATGATAATAAAAATTGATAATGATAATAGTAGAAATGAAATTTAAAAAAAAATAATAATAGTAAAAATAAAATTTATAAAGATAAAGAAAATAATAATAGTAATAAAATAAATTGATAATGATAAAAACAATCCTAAGATATAAAAAGCATAAAACAAGTATAAGAAATATAAAACAAATATAACATAATAACAATGGTATTAAAAAAATAAAAGGTTGAATTAATTAAAAGCAAGATCATAAAAATGGGTTTTGAGCTGTTTCTTAAAACTATCAACAGAGGCTGCTTGTCTTATTTCTAATGGGAGTTTGTTCCAAACCTTTGGTGCATAAGAACAGAAAGCTGCTTCACCATACTTTTTGTAATTAATTTTTGGGGCATTGAGCAAGCCAGCACTAGATGATCTAAGGGAACGGTTTGGAACATACTTAGATAAGCAATCACAGAGGTATGAAGGTGCTAAACCATTTAGGGAAAAAATAATTTTAAAATCAATCCTCAATGTTACAGGGAGCCAGTGTAGTGCTAGAACTGGTGTAATGTGTTCTCTTTTCCTGGTTTTTGTTAAAATTCTGGCTGCTGCATTTTGTACAAGTTGCAGCCTATCAATAGTTTTTTTAGGTAATCCAGTAAAGAGTGCATTGCAATAATCTAGGCGAGAGAATACAAAGGCATGGGTCAACTTTTTGGCATCTTCCAGTGAGAGGTAGGGTCTAACTCTTGCAATATTTCTTAAATGAAAAAAGGCAATCTTTGTAACATTGTTGATATGTGATTTAAAATCCAACTCAGAGTCAAGATAGTACTTTAAATATAGTACTTTAAACCCCTGTATGATACACTTACTTCCGGGGTTTCGCTCAGTATATTCAGCAGCACGCTTTTCAAGAAGTACACAAATATTTTGGTCGCATAAATATGACGTGCAGCTTTGTATTAAAAAATGAGGCGCAGCTTCGCTGACGTTTTCCTTCCAAAACAATGTGACATGGCTGTGCAAGGGTGGGATGTCTTACGACACTTCCACAGTACGGTTGGAAAATAGTATGGCGGATATTTTTCACATATTAAACAGCGCACTTCTGCCGGTGCACTGTACGCAGGAGACAGGGCTCTGATTCGGACACAGCCAAAGCAGAGGCTGCAATGAAAACCAGAAACAGACACTGGCCTAAAGGACTGGGGCTGCTGCTGTTATTTCTTCAGCGCCTGGTCAAAACAATGTGTATCGGACAGGCAGTGCTTACCTGTTCACTAGCTGGTCAAACAGCCGGCTCTGGTTGAGGTGCTCAAACCGGCTCTTCCTGGAACGGCAGCTTCGCTTGAGTTCAACATGCCCATTCATCCGGGCGTGGTCTCCGTCCCCACTTTCCTCGATCCTCTGGCTCTTACGAGCTAGAATACACCAGCACCAATAACCAATCAGCAAACCCAATCAACAATCAACCAATCAGCACCAATAACCTATCAACCAATCAGTAACAAAGCCGAATCAACAATCAAGAAATCGGCACCAAAAATAAATGACCAATTAACCAATCAATAATAAAGCCCAATTAACAATGGAGCAGCACAAAACCCAATCAACAATCAACCAACTCACACTAAAACCCAATCAACAATCAACCAATCAGCACCCAAACCCAATCAACAATCAACCAACTCACACTAAAACCCAATCAACACTCAACCAACCTGCAGAAAAACAATTATCAATGCTGAACAGAAAGACCAACTGCAGATTTCAACTCAAAACGTCATTAACTCAAAAAGACATTACACCATCAGTAATACTGAAGGTGTAATGACTAATAACTAGATTAAATATTATTAAATTGCATTGCTCATGGTTAGATGACAATAAATGTCAGTGAAAAGTATTTATAGAAGATTAAATGTAGACTAAGGGGTCGAAGTGTGATAAGGTTTACCATAAGCGCCGGTGATATGGAGTACATAACACACAGTACTGACTGTGCCCAAGTGTGTACTTTCTCAAGCTGGAAACCCTGGAATATTACATAGTCCTTCATATCATTGATGTTGGAGTAAAATTTCATATCAGCCACCTCCAAACAAAGTGAAATTAGGGATGATGATGATTACAGTAGTAATGCTGCTTTAATGCGATGGCCTCATAAATGCAATATTCATTATTACTGTTGAGGAAAACCGTCAACAATAAAGTTTTTTTTTTTTTTCCCCCCAGGAACAATAAAGTATTTATTCAAGGTTTAGTCACACTAATATAGTGAAGAGATGAAATGAAGTTAAACGTATGTAAGTAAGTAAGTAAATAAATAAACCCTTACAGACGCTTCCGTGTCCATTCTGCAGGGCCTCGGAGGATAGCCTAAAACAGACAAAGCGGTAAGGTTAGCAATCAACGCATTCTGTTGTACAAATAATCTAAGGCCCAGTTTACACATGGCTGTTTCATGCCTCTTGAGAACTTGGATTATATCCAGATTGGTGGTCTGACACTCAATCGAGACAGATGTGTAAACGCATCCGTCTCTCCAAGAGGCACGACAACCAAAACACCTCCCAGAAGAGTACAACGTCACACAATGTAGCCGTCCCCCAAAGCAGAAACGCACGTAGCTTCACAATCACAACAAGCTGTGTTAAATAATCACATCAGCGGTCTTCTGTTGTACATCGTCTGCCGAATATAACATCTTCCCTTAACTTTGAGACCGAAACACGCCACACAAACTTGCTGTTTTGGAAGTGGCTATCACCTTTGCTCTCAGAGAGGCGGAAGAAAACAGGAAGTGGGTTGTCAGGGTTTCAAATTTTACACACAAAATAGCTAATCGGATTTCACATCCGACTACCCAGTCACATCTTATCCTGATACAATCTAAATACACATCTCATCAAACAACCAGGTGTAAACGGGGCCTATGCGTCCGACAGCACAGATCACAATCCACATAATTATGCACGGACCATGACCTTTGTATTTCCATAGGGATAAATCTATAAATCTCATTTACTTCCATAGAAACCACAACAAATGTGTCACTACCTACCGGTTTTGCCCCTCCCCAATAATACAAAGGCATGTAACAGGTTATTGATAAAAGATTTATATTAGACATGAGTACAGATACATTAATTAATATCAATATATAACCGCCAATCGAGGCCTAAATGCTGCCCACCCTCCATCACATGAGAAAATACTGTAATACTTTAATTTTATAAAGTAGTTGACCCATAACATCTTCCCCAAACTGGACCAGTGTCGGTCTGCATCACGTTAACATAATTAAGGCTATTATAATCAACACCGGCCGCGGGCAGCGCGTCACGTTACGTTTCACCCTGAGTTGCTGCTCGCCCGGTTTCTATTTTTGACGCAACGCACCAGACCTCATTCGCCAAACGACCGCGGGAAAAAAAAGACCCGCCCCCGATGTTAACGATGTTTCAATAGCATGATTACTGAACGCGGCCGATGTCGGTATACAGTTTTTTTGACGCAGACGCTCGCTCGCTCTCTCTCTCTCCCTCGTCCGATTTGGAGACGGTGTAAGTACGAGACTCTCAAACCCAAACGTAATCGCTGGTTAGTGAAAACATGGCTCAGGACTCGCAAAGGGAAAACCATGGGCCACGGGACACCATTACCACGACAACCCCCTCACCTGGTGTGCTGTGCGGGGATATTCCATGTGACCCTTTGACCTTTGACCTGAGGGCTGGGCGAGGTGTCACTGGAGCTGGGCGTGGCGTGTCTGCGGGTGCGCTTCGATGGAGGCGACAGCCTGGCACTGCTGGAGCTCACATCACTTCCGGGGTCTTTCTGTAGGGGGCGCCAGAGAACAAAGTATTCCATGACCTGTCTGGTGATACTTCACTCCCAGATGTGCAGTGCAAAGAATTTTTTTTATCTAAAATGTAATGCCCATTAACTTCATAGATAACCGTGCATTTTGGGTCTGTTACTTGTGATAAAAACATTAGGCTTTACTTTTTGGACACAGGAAAAGTTTATTTTAATTGAGGAAGGACGTTGGCGTGCCGACGTTCCTTTAGCAACTTTAGTCCATGATGCAACATGCTGTTCAACTGAGAAGCCATTATGACCAACTCAACCAAAAAAAAAAAAAAAAAAGAATCAAAGCCTCATTTAACCTCGGAGCAAACAATTACACATCATGTTTGTCACACAAGAACTATACCAGCAGGGTTTAAACTATAGACACTCAAGACAGAAAAGACCTTCTCAGGAGACACGGGACCATCCCCTTCCCGTCGTAATTTTGGAGATCCCATATTGGTCCTACGTACACCCTGTTGTTAGCAGAATGCTAATGGCAGCATTCGATCACCTCTCCAAAGGGTTTGCTGTGGCTTTTCCACCACATTTTACTGACATGTAAACGAAACGTCATGCATGAGATCTGTAGCTTCAGCAGACAGTTGTCAAGTCCCACACCGACGCGAGTTGCAGGAAGACGATTTTACCTGCGGCTTAAGAGGCGGACTTGCGGGAGCCTGAGCAACCAGCAGGGGTCGCTAACGTGCGACGAGCCATTATCATCCTGGCCGCATGAATACCTGGGAAGCGCTAGTGCCGACAGGATTAGTAGTAGTTTTTTGCGCCCGTGAAGACCTGTCCGCACAAACCTGTCGTTTCACCTACAAGCGTACCTTCTGCATACCGTAATCTCCTTCCATACAGGATGCCATCGTTATCAATTTTCGCACAAAGATGAGAAATATAGTCTACAAAGTGGGGGTTGGTACGCTGGACTACGAAAGGCTCAAGTTTGCGTACGTATCGGCTCCCTGTTTTAAACACTCTAACCACCCAGCAGCCCTGGACAAGGATAATGGGTCTGCACCCTGGCATCCGATTGGTGCAAAATATGTGATCCACCAGACTACAGGCTCCTTTCAGGTGCAAACAATTGCAGGAATTTGTTTCTCCAATAAGAAGTCTACCTTTTGTTGTGTAGTTGACTAATTTGCATGCCAAGTAGCAAGAAACCCCCATCTAGTAGCCATCTAAATGGGGAAATAATCGTTTAAGTACTTTAATCAAAACAACTAGGCGTCGTTTCTCACATAAGCAATTGGAAGCAATTCAAGTTGGACATAATGGGGAAACTTGCGCTATAACTGGTTCCCTTGTCATTCCCACTTCACTAAGCGCATCCTCGTGAGGTGGCAGAGCCAATAGCCAAGCTTCTTGATAGAACGTCTTTCTACATTCCATGTTCGTCCAAGTGACGTCGCATGGTCTGACGTGCCTGGTCCGCTCCAAAAATTCACGCAGAAACAGAGCAGATGTCAGTGACTGACGACGCTGTTCAACCAGAGGACGAAGAATCTACATCACGTTAAACACGAGGCTTCCCAAGAATTCAACTGAAGATCTTGTCGTTAGACCGGCATTAAAATGCTGCGCCGTCCCATGTACAACACCTGATTTCTCAAATGAAGATCGAAATGACAAGACCAAGACTACAAAAGGCTTTATCGACCGGCTCTCCTTTATAAAAAAATAAAAAACACACCAGAGCGTGCCTCTGCACGAGGAATATTAAAACGTATTCTCCAGGGACCTCGAGCGCAGCTGTGTCAGAGCGCACGAGCCACTTAGCGAAAAAGAGCTGCTGTTGTATTTGTTGTTCAGATGCATTTCATTGACTGTCTCGGTGTCCAGTTTACGAACCTTGATTTCGCAAACAAGACACATTTAACCAAGACCAATAATGCATAAATTAAACGGGACCTCCCGAGGTAAATGCAGCCCCAAAACCACTATACAAAGCGAGTCAGACAAAGGAAAAAACAGCTCGATAAAGTTTAAGACATTGGAAACCTGTAGGTATCACTCATCCAGCATTGCTATCGACCCACTTATGACTGTCATGCCCCAGTGTTGGATTTATATTGTCCAGAGAACATTTGGTTACAAACGGTAACTTATGGCGAAAGCGTCGAGTTCCCCTCCCTTTACATTTTAGTGCAACAAAGACGAGGAAAAACAGCAGGACTGCCAGCGTTGTGAGACTCAGAGACCGCCCACTCACTGTTAAAAGGGACAACAACCTATTTAATTTGCCATTACAAATTACCACAACGAGCATTTTAATATATACAATTAAAAATAGGTTACGTCAAACATATGCTTTAACGCGTAACGTCAGTTGTACATTATGACAATTAAACGCCTTCAGGTTCACTACCCTAATCATAACGTTGCGCAACGTGCATCGGCAAAACACAATTGAATTGACTTCTTTTGTAACCTCATTTAAACTGATTTTCCAGTTTTCACGTTTTTTCTAGACCCAAAGAAAAGTTTACCGAGTTTAACTTTCCCAAATGAACGACATTGTCCGTGTCCAACCACCAGAGGGGACATTTCCCTCAGTATAGAGCTTTCCCTTCCCCCACCCCAGCATTGGTTCCGTTTATTTATAGATAGCACGCTACACGAACACCACAGTAACAACTTGACATAAACAAACTACCGAAGGTGTATTTGTCCTCGCCTTGTCCTCGCCAGTAGCCGCGGCGTGGGTGACAAAACGACCCGGCCAGTGAGCCACACTCGAGCCGGTCAGGCACTGTAGCTCGCAATCTGCCCGGCTAGCCGCCTAGCTTGCTAGCTTTTTATTTCACACAAAGAGAACTTGGGGAGAGCGCTGAGCACAAGACGAGCTTTTGTGAAATAGACGGACTTGGTCGATATATCGCCGGTCGGGCACTGACAATAGCCCCTGGGCACGCAGTCTCTCTTTCGGCGAATTCAGCAGACAGTTCCGACATTGCCGGCATACACACTCGCTAGCTGCACAACAAAAGACGCGCTTGCAAGAGGCAATCTGCAGGCCGAACAAGACTGCTAGCTAGCAGCGCTACAGAGGACCCCGGTGCTCTTACATGGTGCTGCTCGTCAGAGCTGGGGTTGTTCCTAACTGAAGATCTGGTCCTGGACGAGATGAAGATGCCGCCGCTCTCGTGCTGGGAGCTTTTTCGGGTGTTCACCATGATTTTTCCTCGTTGCGACTCTTGTCAGTTATATCTGTCCGCTTGTTACACTGTCTCAGTGAGTGGAGTACTGAGGCGCCATTTCTCTTTCTCTCTCTTTCTCTCCCTCTATCTGTCAGCGGACACACTCCAGCTCGAGCTCTGAGCACTTCCGCTTTAAGCGCGAGCGAGCAGTGCTTACCCCGGCGGCACGCGACACTTCAGTGGCAAAACACTCCGATCTTGCAAAAGTGAAACTGCCGTGTGATGCAAAATTATGAAAGACCGTTGTAAGTAGCCAAATGTAAAAAATAAAAATTTTAAAAAGAACAAAATGTCTGCCAAACCTCGCTAACTGAACTGGATATCGAAGGAGTTTCTGTTTTTGTAACACGATTTCATTTGGAACAGTCAACTAATAGCTACCAAACTGGATCGTCTTGATATTGGAGCTGTCAAAACCGGCATGTAATTTGTAATTAAACTCCACAATGTTTACAGTTTATAAAGTGATAGCTGTGTCATTGTTGATTAACGCTTTAAGCAAATAGCTCGTTTATCATTGCAGGTGGGAATGCGTAGGCTATCTCTAGCGAGCTGTTGATGCAGCAACCAAAGTAGGCTATTAATAGACTACTCGAGCGGCAATTCGACCACGTTTGCAGTCTCTCTGATTAAAAAATATATTTTTTAAATAATCAGAAAGGTCGATTTCGTGGGTTGTAACGTTTGTCATTTAATGAGAGGTCTATTATTGGTTTTACGACAATATAATATACATCTAATTTGCCCCGCACATATGGGGTTGTCAATTGGTCCTTTTGACAGATCAGATCTTTTGCATTCGGTGCGAAAGCGGGAGCCACGTGCGTGCTCTCTGCGTTTGTTTTGGTTTGCTTTTGGGAGGAGAGAAGCTGAGAAACTGGGTGGGGGAAATTATTAATGAATCTGTTTTATTGGATGCTGTGATTTGAATTGTGTTCTGAGTTAAAATGCAAACAAAACACCACGGATTAATAAATAATTTAAGATTTGTTTAATTCTAATGGACATGGTGAGGTGTGGGGAAAAAAAACTTTTATTTGAGATTTTTTTCAAGGTCCATTCATTTATTGCAGTTTCTGTTTACTTTGACTATTTATTATTGTAACTTTTTTTTCCACTCTATACAATAGCCTACAGCTATTCTCGTCTATTGGCATGTTTCCAATTTTACTGGAATCAACTTAAAATGATTATCTTTACATATTGATTAGACTCCTTTATGGTAGGTAACTTTTGCCCAATTTGAGATTGTTTTGCCCAAACAACTGTGAAAAAATGTAAATGCTACTTTTTCTAACAAAATCTTGTAATTGAAGATGAAATTGCAGTAATTGGAGTGAAATCTGTTTCTATGCTTTAACACAATTTCTAACTGAACGAGAGCCGTTGGTAGACAAATGTTGCACATTGTGTGGACCTTACAAACCTGTTGTGCTGTTTATAGCTGCTCACATAAATGGTGCAGTGGTTTTTCAGCCAGGGCTGCTGTGTGCGTACAGCTTGGTTCATGAGATCAAACTAGTTATGTGAGAGCAGGTATGGAAAATATCAATAGCCTACTCAAGGTCAGTAAGGTATTACACCTTTCACTGGGAACATAAATGGGATTTAATAAATTAGATGTAAATGGACATATGTAACATGTATGTAACCTAGGGTCAGATATTCTGGAATGTAGAGGGTGCTGATGTGTCTCTGTGGTTAACATACAGACGGGTGACACATTAAAGGAAAAACCAACATAAAGTGTCTTAGTAAGGTGTTGGGCCACCACAAGCCACCAGAACAGCTTCAATGGGCCTTGGCATAGATTCTACCTCTAGTCTAGCATAGATTATAGTCTCTGGAACTCTACCGGAGGGATGGAACAACACCCTCATTTGGTGTTTTGATGATGGCGGCGGAGAGCGCTGTCTAACACGTCGGTCCAAAATCTCCCATAGCTGTTCAATTGGGTTGAGATCCGGTGACTAAAAAGGCCATAGCAGATAATTCACATAATTTTCACACTCATCAAACCATTCAGTGACCCCTCGTGCCCTGTGGATGGGGGCATTGTCATCCTGGAAGAGACCACTCCCATCAGAATAGAAATGTTTTATCATGGGATAAAGGTGATCACTCAAAATAACTTTGTATTGATTTGCAGTGACCCTTCCATATAAGGGGACAAGTGGACCCAAACCATGCCAGAAAAATGCCCCCCACAGCATAACCGTGCCACCGGACCAGAAAACTAGGGGTTTTTCCTTTAATTTGTCACCCGTCTGTATATAAATAATGCATTTAGCTAAATTTACTTGCATTTAAAATGAGAACATCTCCAATCTCTGGGACCTGGATTAGCATTCTTTTTTATGTTTATTTATTTGTTTGTTTATTTAACTCATTTTCATTGTCAGCTAGCTAATCATAAAGAGCAAACAATATAAAAGCCAAATTGTAAGCTGTAGCATTATGTTCCAACAATGGCCATCCCATTAGTGGTGGATACTAGCTACTCCACATGAATGCTTAAAAATTAGACCCTGTTGCTATGCAAAGGCAAGCAGCAGCCGCGCTACAAGCTCTCATGCATATTCAGTGCCTTGGGCCTCCTGCCGCGTGGTGTTTAGATTAACGTAAATCTCTTTATTCTGTCCCTGCGTTGCTATTTTAACCCGTTGTGAGTGGGTGCGTAAAACCTCGTAACCTCAAAGTTCTAGCTAAATGCGTGCAAATACTTATTTTTATAATAATAATCCAAATGTTATTTTTAAGGAAAGTTTGCCCTTGTATTTATATTCTTGTACATGTATATTTTTGGGTTCATCCATAATTGGTCGTTTCAGTCTGCAATACTTAAAATTTTGTTGTTTTTTTGTTATTGTTGTTGTTGACTAATCGCTTTGTGTCATTCAGCTAAATTACATTTCAGTTTAGGAAGCTAACTAAGATTGTTTTGGACGATTGTTTACTCGGTGAAGAAGCCACTCTGGCTGTATACAAGCATTACCCCAGTTCTGCATAACTGCAGCTCATCCGGCCATCTGTCCTGCTTTTCCCTAAGGTTTTTCCCGCTGATAGGGCCTTTACAACTGTTATGTTTGGAGAGCACTAGCACTGAGCAATTTGTTTTTTTTTAGATATTGGCTATCAGTAAGTGGCGCATTAACTTGGACCAATTTCAGTTTTTTATTACTTTCATAATAGCCACATGTTTATTTGCTATTGAATATGCAACAACCTTTCAAGACTGCTGTTTGCTCAGAAATAGTGCTATCAGCTGTAACAATTAACATCGTTAATGTAGTTATAATAAAGCGCTTGTATTTGGATATTGGCAAAAATCGAAGAACCTCATATTATGAACCACAATGGATGTAATACCCTTTCAGTTTTCTGCGGCTGGTAGGGGGCATTCAAAATTCTGGCTGAAAAAAAGAAGTCAGCTCCTCGTTACATTACGGCAGTTTGGGATCACAGACGGCGCCTACGTCAATGCGAAGCGGCGATTTGATTGGTGCATAGACAGGGGCGCACCACAACTGCGAGGAAGCTTACCCAGGCCGGATGAAATCTGTGTGGGAGACATAAACTGGTAGAAAAAAAAACTCCGTTATTTTTTATTCATATGTAATATTGGACATGGTCACGTGTTAAAACGTTTTCTTGAAAACGTTCATGAAGTCACGGAGGTGACTTCAGTCGCCAGCATGTCCGGCGCCAACACGCTTCCTTATGTAATTGTGTCGCACTACTCCACAGCCATTTGGCTACTGCGTATGGCTACCCCCTGCTATTAGAAAGTCAAATGTTTGAGAGCGTGTTTACTATTCATTTTACCGTCTGGGTGTAAAATCAAAAGTATTCTGCATCAGTTAATTTTTTCGTGGATGTATTTCTCATTTGTGTTTGCTTGGTTCGGCGTGGCTACACCTGAACACTTATCTATAGGGTAGCCTATATTGCCATGTCATGTTTTTTTTTTTTACATCACGCTGATGACGATGGCTTAAATAATAAGGAGATTCGCATTGACTGCAAACGTTGTCTGTATAACGTGGGTAGCCTGCATTTGTCACCGGTCAATATTGAGTGCAGTTTATTGAATCGTCGTGTCTGTGGGCTAAGGAGCATTTAGATTTGCTATTCGAAATGACACAATGCTTTTTTGTTCAAACAATACAATGTAGCTATATGACACCTAAAACAAAATTATATAACATTTTTAAAATTTAAATTATATTTAATGAATCTCTAATCTTAAAATTGAGGTTTCTGCAGGGAATCGCTTTGCAGAACACAGACTGTCGGTCGGGATGGCTTCACACTGCTTCTCAGAGAGACGGCTACGTATCGCAGCGCTTCATTTAGGCGTCTCGAAATTAGATTTGGTTTGGTATGATGTGTGGGAATTATCCGTTATCTAAAAGCCGTTATCTCCTCGGTTTGTGTTGTCTTGTCTTTCCAGCCTGGCCTTCCAACACATAGAATGTTCTCCACGGTGCCAGGGCCAACGGAGATAATGTCTGGAGTTAATCTCATATGACAAGAAGTTGAATGTTTTTCATTCCATTTAATAATGCGTTGCATTGCAACTTCAATCATATCAGTTCAAGGCATTTGGTTGTCAGCTCTGTGCCTATGAGAAAAGACTGAATTTTGATAGTGTCTTCATTCTTGATGTAGGACAGGCTTCAACATTTAGTTTCCCCCCCTTCAATTAATCAAAGACATCCAATTACTCTGAAGAAACTGAACTATTTTTTTAATACTCACTTAATAACAGCCTCTGACTGGGGGTGTCATGCATGCGTGTGCTTTGCAGAGTTTTGGTGTAAGGTGTGTGTGTCTTCATTGCGCACTGTTTAGAGTTTGGGTGTATTGTGTGTGTGTAGAGTTTGGGTGTGGCGTGTGTGCAGAGTTTGGGTGTAAGGTGTGTGTGTGTGTGTGTGTGTGTGTGTGTGTGATAGTGTGCAGAGTTTGGGTGTAAGTTGTGTGTGTGTGTGTGTGTGTGTGTGTGTGTGTGTGTGTGTGTGTGTGTGTGTGTGTGTGTGTGTGTGTGTGTGTGTGTGTGTGATAGTGTGCAGAGTTTTGGTGTAATGTGTGTGTTTTCATGCGCACTGTGCAGAGTTTGGGGGTGTAATGTGTGTGTGCGTGTAGAGTTTGGGTGTGGTGTGTGTGCAGAGTTTGGGTGTAAGGTGTGTGTGTGTGTGTGTGTGTGTGTGTGTGATAGTGTGCAGAGTTTGGGTGTAATGTGTGTGTGCGTGTAGAGTTTGGGTGTGGTGTGTGTGCAGAGTTTGGGTGTAATGTGTGTGACGTGTGTGTGTGTGTGTGTGTGTGTGTGTGTTTGTGTCTCCACAGATGGGAAAAGGCACACATCATGAAAGAAACTGACACCAGAGAGAGTGGAGAAGATGCAGACTGGTGAGTTAAGCAAGAAAATGAAATTACACAAGATCATGCTTATGGGAAATTACACAAAATCATGCTCATGGGAAATTACGTTAGAACCTGCTTACAGGAAATAACACTACAACATGCTTATGGGATATTACACTAGAACATGCTTACGGGAAATAACACTACAACATGCTTATGGGAAATTACACTAGAACATTAGAACAATGAGAACATCGCCAGTCAGCACAGTCTAGGGAATGGGCCGGTCATTGCATGTGCATGTATGCATACATACATACTGTACATAAATAAGTACATACATGCAGAGTGTCCAGCTGAGTCTTAAAGGGTTTGAGGATCCAGTGGTAAATTGCTCCATATGACCCCCACCTCCCACCACCTCTCTCTTTTTAAGAACTGGCCCAGTCAGGATTCGATTCCAGACCAGTGGGAGTGGGGGTGGGTGCATGACCACACTTTAGTCCCCCTCCTTGCCCACCCCGCCCCGCCCCGCCCCGCCCTGTTTGGGTTGTCATTTTGAGAGCCGGAATGCCTCGCTGCCGGTCACTGTGGAACCCCCCCCCCCATTAAACTCTGGTTTTTGGGGTGTTTTTGGCACTCAGGGTCGAGGGGGGCGGAGAGCGCGGAGGAGGAGGTGCCCATGAGGCGCAGTTTTTCGGTGGAGGACCTGCTGGACGAGGTGGAGAGGATCGGCAGGGTACCTGCGCCCGACGCCAAGGTAACCCACCCTGTCCTTCAGCCAATCGGGGCCAGCCCTCTCTCCGGCTGCAGAGAACACTCTGCTTTTCATATCCCTTAATAACTGCTTAGAGCCCGGGTGCACAACAAGGCCTGATCCATTTCAGGATTTCGTGCAAACTTCTGCTCTTAATTATATAAGTTACCAAAATCATATCTTGCGCTGACATTTGTTTAAGCACCAGCTACAGCCGCAGGCTGCAAGTTGGATCCTAAAGGCTTTACTGAAGTACAGGAGTGAACCTGCGTAGAGCCGTCAGGACACTAAAACTGAGGTCATTGGTTGGAACAAAAGACCAGCGCGCAGACCGGCCGACATCCCAGCCTTTTGAGGAACTTTGCTGTATGTTTACCTGTGGTCTCCGATGAAGAATTAACTAATTAATGTACTAATTAATGTATGTTGCAGGTTGAAATCGTGGTGAGGCTGTGGAAGGACGGCTTCACTGTAAATGATGAGGACTTCCGCAGTTACGATGAGGACGAGAACCAGCAGTTCCTGGAGGCCATTAAACGAGGGTCAGTCGTGCGGTCGGTCATGTGATCAGTCAGTCACACGATCAGTCACATGACCGGTTAGTTCATAGAAATCTGCATTAAAAGGTGTGTAGTGTTATATGATAAATAAATTAGTTGTGTTACAACACACATCATAAATTGAATGTAATAGAAAGTTTTATAGAGGTCATATAATAAGAATTTTCCCAAAATCCAATCTTGCATTATCGTCAAAATATGAGTCCAAAATGCCTTTACCTCTGTCACAGCTTCACCCAAAATATCCATACCTGTTCTTACACCTGTGTCGCCCCAAAGGGAGCTGCCGGAGGAGCTGGAGAGGAGGTCCGAGGAGGGGGAGCTGGAGGTGATCGTGCAGGACATGAAGGAATTGCCGTACGTCCCGCGCAAGAAGAGCTTCCACCCTTTCACAGGCAGAGGATACAGGCTGGGCAGGTCATTTGCATTTGAGTTTGAATTTGAGTTTGAATTAGAGTTTTGTTCCCTAGTGTGTGCACGCTGCATGCGGGTTTGCATTAGAATGTGAGTTAGGATGTCCGCTGTGCGCTCGCCTTTCCTGTGTGGTGAAACACAACAGCAATAAAGGTAATGTTCGGAAAGTATGAAAAATATGAAATCAGTTATTAGCATGTTGGGCCTCCACACGTGGCCCATGCATTCTGTAGGTTCCGTAGCGTGTGGAATTCTACAGGAGGAATACCACGCCACTGTTCCATCAGACAGTCCAATCAACTCGCACTCACGCTGACGGAGGTGGAAACGCTTTCTGTAAGCATCCCAAAAACGTTTACACCAGCCCTGCTCCACCCACCATGACGCGTGTTGTCCTGCGTGTGTTTGTGACCCCCCCGCAGCGTTGCGCCCCGCGTTGTGGCCCGGTCCCCCTCCCTGCATGAAGACGGAGACCCTCCCATCCCATTGGTCGAGCTCAACGACACCCAACCAATCACCAGCCTTCAGATCTGGCTGGCAGACGGGCGAAGGCTGGTGCAGAAGTTTAACCTCTCCCACAGGTAGGGCAGTAATTATTATTATTATTATTAGTATTAATATTATTGTTGCTGTTGGATGTGTTTTTAATTTATTTGACTGTAACTGAGCAGCGAAAACTATCAGATTATTGGAAGATCAATACCATGAAACAAGCATTAGATCTGAAATGTCATTGAGTCATTTACTAGGGTAATTATGGTAAAGCTGTTTGCTAATGTAGCGGGTTACACCGATAGAACGGACACGAGAATGCAATTGGTTTGAAAGTTTAATTCCATTTAATTTCATCAGAACTGGGAGGTAAGAGAAAGTCCTCAACAATTTTTTTTTGTTTGTTTATCAGTTTTGTTGAATTAGTTTTTTGTCTTGTTGTTTGTTTTATTTTGATTAATGTGTTTTTTATGATCAATGACATGCTGTTTTGTGTATGTTAGGATCAGTGGCGTGTTGTACAGGATCAGCGACAGGCTGTTTTGTGTATGTTAGGATCAGTGGCGTGTTGTACAGGATCAGCGACAGGCTGTTTTGTGTATGTTAGGATCAGTGGCGTGTTGTACAGGATCAGCGACAGGCTGTTTTGTGTATGTTAGGATCAGTGGCGTGTTGTACAGGATCAGCGACAGGCTGTTTTGTGTATGTTAGGATCAGTGGCGTGTTGTACAGGATCAGCGACATGCTGTTTTGTGTATGTTAGGATCAGTGGCGTGTTGTACAGGATCAGCGACAGGCTGTTTTGTGTATGTTAGGATCAGTGGCGTGTTGTACAGGATCAGCGACATGCTGTTTTGTGTATGTTAGGATCAGTGGCGTGTTGTACAGGATCAGCGACAGGCTGTTTTGTGTATGTTAGGATCAGTGGCGTGTTGTACAGGATCAGCGACAGGCTGTTTTGTGTATGTTAGGATCAGCGGCGTGTTGTACAGGATCAGCGACAGGCTGTTTTGTGTATGTTAGGATCAGTGGCGTGTTGTACAGGATCAGCGACAGGCTGTTTTGTGTATGTTAGGATCAGTGGCGTGTTGTACAGGATCAGCGACAGGCTGTTTTGTGTATGTTAGGATCAGTGGCGTGTTGTACAGGATCAGCGACAGGCTGTTTTGTGTATGTTAGGATCAGTGGCGTGTTGTACAGGATCAGCGACAGGCTGTTTTGTGTATGTTAGGATCAGTGGCGTGTTGTACAGGATCAGCGACAGGCTGCTCTTCTGTGTGTTCGGAGGGATCAGTGACGTGCTGCTCTCTCTGTTTTCGGCAGGATCAGTGACGTGCAGGACTTTGTGGAGCAGGCCCAGCGCTCGGACCTGCCGTTCGTACTGACCACCTCACTGCCCCTCCGGGAGCTGAAGGAGCGAGATCTGAGCCTGGCCGAGGCTGACCTCACCAACGCCGTCATTGTACAGCGCCCCTTAAACAGCCAGCCCCCCTTCGGCCACTCCTGACTGGGGCAGGCCCCCCAACATCCAGCACCCCCCTCAAATACCCCTCAGACAGCCCAACATCCCACACCCCCTCAGACACCCCAACATCCAGCACCCCCCTCAAATACCCCTCAGACAACCCAACATCCCACACCCCCTCAGACACCCCAAAATCCAGCACCCCCTCGAATACTCCTTGGACACCCCCAAAATCCAGCACCCCTCGAATACTCTTTGGACACCCCAACATCCATTTCGGACATTGCTTACTGGCGGGGCACCCTGTCACCCAGCCCCCCTCCCCCCCCTGGCCTTTCCTTGGACACCCAAAAAATGGCTAAACTTCCTCCAGATAGGGGTGCTGGATGTTCCTCCAGATAGGGGTGCTGGATGTTCCTCCATATAGGGGTGCTGGATGTGGAGCCCCTCATGTGTAGAGACTTCTGTAAGAACACTACTGCAGTCACCACACTACGTGGGGAAAATTGTTTTTGTTTTTTTAACACACCCCCCCCTCTGGGAAATGCTGTCTTGTTATTTGCTCCTGTTGCGTTTGTCCATGAACTCCAAGTAATACTGTAATGAAACCCTTATGAACGATCGATTATGATTTTAAAAGATGACGAGTAATATTGTTGATGGATGAAGCTGAAGGGAACGTCATCTTAAATGTATGGTTAAGTCCCGCCCCCTCATAAAGGGTCGGTTACCAAAAGTTACATGAAAACCGTGCCGATGGTTTAACTGTACAGGAGAGTATATGACTGTAGAGGAGAGCGTATTACTTGTTTCTTTTAAAAAAAGAAAGAAAGAAAAAACATGAGCACTATGACAAGTGTGAGTTGCAGTAATTGTGTGGAGTGACCGTGTCTGAGTGACTGGAGGCCACACCCTCAACAATAAGCCACTAACTTCAACAAAAAGCCTCTCCCTCAACAGTAAACCCCAAGGACAAACCACACCCTCAACAAAAACCCACAGCCTAGTAAACCATGACCGCATATTTTCAGATTTATCTTTAGTGTCTTAGGTGTGAATTTTAATGCATTTTCACGGGAAGGGAAATGTTCAGTTATTTATAGGAACAAAAGAGGTAGTTTGGAAGTGGCACAGTTGGTGAAGGTGCTTACTGCAGGGCCACCAGTTAGCCATGAGCAAGACAAGACGATCATTAAGAGAATAGGCCCCAGAGGTAACGAAAATAAAAAGGGGAAAAGGGAACCGTGTAAAAATAACAAAAGTGTTATTTTTCCATGGCTCTGGGGTATGATTCAAAAGCGCTCGTTTCTGTGCCATTTATGTGGCAGTGAGGCTTTAATCCTGCACAATACACGCAGGAGGCTCTTCCCGCCAAACTGGCTCGCGGAGTCCCACGACGCGGCCGCTCAGTTGAGCGCGTGAAGCGGCTCGCGTTTATTCCAAGAGCATATTAATCCATAAATGGAGAGGCATTTACGACCCGGACACACGCCGAGGAACACGGTCTCTGCACCGCAGGGGAGAGTCGCTCCCGTCTCACAACAAACATGTTCAGTGTGAATTATGGAGGGCTGTCAGATCAATAAATTCTGTTATTCTCGGTCGGGTTGTGAGGAGTCCTGTAATATGAAACCGCAGTGATAGGCTATAATACTCAAAGAACATTATGCTACACATAGATGAGTATCAAATATATGAAAATGTTTCAAATTTACACCATTTTATGCATATATTCTGATAGATTATTGGGTCTATACATTTCAAAATATACCTTCAAAAAATTTACACTAGCTACTGTATATGATAGATGCATAATTTGGCATGAACTGCATAAATGGGGCTTTACATATTTTTGTTTTTTATATTTTTTACTTCAAACCAAGTTTTAATTTTTAAATGAAAACAAATCAGCATCAGCATGTAAACCATGATAAAAAATTGGCACTGGTCCATTCAAGGAAATATTAACTGACCGGTTATAGTCTATATACTAGGCTACCTACAGTAAGCTATAGGCTACAGAACAGAGCAAATAAATTGACTTTAAAAAAACTGACTGGTAGCCTATTTATTTTATTTTGTTTATTTTTTTTAACCAACAGAAAATGCGTGCCTTTCACGTTTTTTTTTCCATCTCACTGCTGCTAACGAATGTCACTTTCAGCATCTTCAATATTTAACGCCGGTGGAGGGAAAACATGCTGCTGTCGCAGGCTAAGTGCAGGCTCGGGTGGAGAGCCCGCGCGCGGAGAGTTCGATCGCGCGAGGAAATATGGTCTAGTTAGTTCAGGCGGCGAAGGGATGGGTGGCGGCAGCGGCGGGAATAAGCGTGGAATTAAGGTACCTCCCTCGCGCTGACCTCGGAATTTATCACCTGCGGAGATCAGGAATGCCCTGTCTTAACATCATTCGCGGCAGTGCTGCACCAAGGATTTTTTTTCGCCCAACGGAAATGTCTGTGTGCACGGGACCCCATTTCCTTTAGTTCAATTTTTAATAAGCCGCAAGCACGAGAGGAATTACACATTCTGAAATTCCCACAATTCCTTTGTGAATGCGACATTGTTACATCTTTGCCAGCAGTCTTTTTATTTGCATTCCGTTTCATGAGTCTTTTTTTAACCCGTTGTCTGAACGGGGCCGCTCGAGGATGTGCCCTGTCTGACAATATTGATCAACACTCTATTGCCGGTCCCTGGGGTTGACTGATTGTGATGCCGTTTGGGGTGTCTGGAATGTGAAAGGGGGCACTTGGTCTGCACGGGCACGTTTTGGGAGCTTCTTTTTCTTTTCCATCACGTGCAACGCCTCTGGTTCTGGTTCAAATGAGTTTCCTCAGAGAGAAGAATTCAGGTTTTCAGCTGTAAAGGGCACAGGTGCGTCTTATTATGAAATTACAACAGCATTTTTTTAACGCTGTCCCATTTGAGGATGTTTGTAAATTAGACTGCAAATTTTTAAAAGGAACTCCCTGATCAAACGGGAGTGAATGGGTAAATGACTGTGGCCCTCGAGCTATCCGGTATCTGCGCGGCAGCGCGCGTGCTAGGGATGCGATAAGGTTCCAATAAATCGATTGGCACGCGGCGCAGCCTGCTGTCAACTGACTGATTCATGTATTTTGGTTGTTTGCCGATGACGAAAGTGTATGAATGCGCCCACGGCTTTCGCATGGTTAGTTCGCTTAATCTAGCTATATAGGCAGAGACCAATCTTTTAGGTTGACTTAAGGTATAGCTATTCTTAGGCTTATTTAGCGCATGTTAAATTACATTCTCTCTAGGCCTACATGTGTAGCCTAGGTAGGCCTATATGTTGGAATATATTTTAGATTCCACAGACTATGCTGTGCATAAAGCTGCAGATTGGCTATAGCAGTAGGCTAATTGATGCATGTGATGTTTATTTTTAAGGGAATATATAGAAATATATTCCTCGTATTTTATTTTGTGAAAATTGATGTGACATTTTCTATAAATAACTTTTGAGCAGTCACACTGCGTTATTACAAATAATAATAATAGTTCCGATAGCTATAAGACAAAGCCGTTTTGCAAAAAATAACGACCCAATAGGTCGTTCTAACACAACCAAAACATTAATAGAAAAATAGATCACCACAACCGAGGGGAAAAAAACAATTCACATATCTCGGTATGTAGACTATGCTGCTACCATATAAACTACAGTGAAGCCGCTTTGGCAGCTGTCCTTTGTAGCGTTGGGGTTCCCACAGTCATAAAGGCACGTAGTGCTATACAGTCACCAGACATATATGTGATTCTAAGAATTAATTTCCTCCACACCTCTGAAACCAGCCACGGGGAATCCCACCTAACTTCATTCTGCACATTCCATATGGGGTGGCGCATAGCTTTTTTATTTTAATCCGGCTAGACACTGCGAAACAATGAACTAGGACTGGCCATGGTCCTACTTTATACTTTGTGTATAACCTACATTACAACTAAATTTACGGCTGGGTAATTTGTGCACAGAGATCTGGTACCAGCTTCTACTCAGATCTCTCACAGAAAAGCTGTTTGCGGTTGTTTTGAAAAAATAAACCGAGATCGATAACGAAAGAAAGGTACATAGCCTATGGGTAATGTATTCAGGGAACTAGCCAAATGCTAAATGTAGCAGACTGGTGGTTAACATCGATGATATTAACTAAAAGTGTTTAAAGTAAACATTACTGAAATAAAAAGTTAAGCAGTCCAAATGTTTCGCTGCCAATAATGACTCGTCCTCTGTCAATTTTCTACTGTTGCAGTGCAGCAACCACACAACAGAGGGCGCGCCGATTCACACACAGTCTCAGGCACGCTCCACTGAAACTGCGCCGTCAGCTACTGCAGCTGCCTCTTCTGGAACCGCCGCGAGATGCTCCCTCACAACCGGACTGCCTGACCTCCAGAGCGAGCCTGTCCTCCAGCACCCAGGTCAGACATTTATCTCCACTGCCATTTGCTTTTACTAACGGAATTATTGTAAAACAAACAGCCTGTATTGTGTGTGTGTGTGTGTGTGTGTGTGTGTGTGTGTGTGTGTGTGTGTGTGTGTGTGTGTGTGTGTGTGAGGTCACTTTTCCTTAGAAGCAGGAATGAGGAAAGCAGTTATATTTGGAATGGTTTGCGTAATGGTTTCGCTGTAAACAAAAATGAATTATTTTTTCCCCCCTAACAACCATAATGACGACTGAAGGCAACCTCTCCCCCAATCTATTAGTCATAATCTTTGGGCTGGACTTTTTCTGACTGCATCATACCTGTGAGGTGTGTGTGTGTGTGCGTGTACATGTGAGTGGACAGAGAGAGAGAGAGAGAGAGAGAAAGACAGAGAGAAAGAGAAAGAGATTTAGAGGAATTAGAGTGAAATCCTGCACATTGAGAGACAAGACGAGAGTCAGTTTGTGACTGCCTCCTCCCAGTTTGGCCGGCATCCAGGGCATTGAGCGTTATGTGAATGACAGCAGCGGATCCGACAGACAGAAGTTCACTGCTACAGCGATGGCCAAGGGAGAGAAGCTAGCCTGCAGCTCCTCGGACAAACTGATCAGTGCGACAGAGCCGCACTACAACAAGCCCCCACAACAGGTAGGACTGGGAAGCACTAATTACCTGCTCATTATCTGTCACATCTGCACATGCATTTTGTGCCAAAAAAGTTACTTTAATTTGAGTTTCAGTTTGTGAAAGAGAGAGAGACAATGGAGAAAGGGAGAGAGAAGAGAGAGAGGAGTCTTATTGGTTGGACTTTCAATCAAATTCACAGTTGCTGTCAAATGTGATCGACAGACACAAAAGCACTGAGAGATTAGCGGCTGTAATTTGTGTTCATATTTAGTGACTTTGTGCTTTTCATTGCGGTGAAACTACATAACATTTGACACATGTAATTTAAGAAGACATGGTATGTTCAGAATTTTAGCTTTTACCTCCACAACAGCATTGAAGTTTGAGTAGCCTCTGTGTTTTCAGTATAACTCTAAATAATATAGCTCCCTACACTATTGTACAGGAATCTTTAAGGATCGTTGCGGAACTTCACTTCATTATTACATTGTTAATGTATAAATTAATGTTTATTCATGATACACAGATGTGCACATGCAATTTTGACATCAGTAAAATGTGGTTGAATTAAACACTGGCATTCTGTTTGTAGGCACTGACTTGTAATACTTTCTGAAAGGAGTACTATAAGATTGGATTAAGAAGTCAGCTTCTTTTCAGTGTCACATAAATTACATTGGTCAAGTTTGTACAGTACAAAATGTGGCTGAAAAAAAGTTGAAGGTTTAAAAAAAAAAAAAAAACCTTGTAAAAAGCCTTGTGACTCCGATGTGTTCTGTAAAGCTATAAACTTTAAACCTTAAAAGCTGAATCAAATGTCCAACCACACATGACAGATTTAAACCATACCTCACTGAAGCTTGATTTAACAGGGACATACTGTACGCATCGGGCTATCCGCAGCCTTCTGATCACAACCAAACAGCTGAATTTAAAGGGCTTTTAAATCCGTCTCTCCGGAGGACTGGATTTAGCACAGAGAGGAAAAAGACATCTTCACATTAAAAATGCTCATTCAGCAGTGACTGGGGAGAGAAACCCCTGACTTTAGCTTTAAAATGAAGCCAGTTTACAGCAATACTCCTGAGAGTGTCAGTAAAGAGTCAGCAGAGTGGCACATCCTCTGCACTGTATATAATAATAATAATAATAATAATAATAATAATAACCACTATATTTGTACAGTACATTTCATGCCTTGCCCAAGAAAAATAAAACTGGAAATGGAAATGGGAAAAAAAGGAAAATCTTAATCATAAGAAAAATAACATAAGTAAGAAGTAAGAACTGTAAGTATAGGTGGCAGTAAGAACTGTTCTAGGTTTATTTATCAATAAATACAATAATTGCAAATTTGGGTGCATTGGAATTAAATTAATTTCAGAAGAATTTTGAACTTGTTAAACAACTGTGAATTTGGGCATGTGAAGTGTATCTTAAGTTCAAATGTTAATTAATTTATCTATATATAATTTTTTGTGGTAGACAGTATTAGGGCGGAACCTCTCTTTCGTGGGCCAGGGTCTATATAAACCCCGGGGGGCATTTATGTGGTTGCGCAGCTAATAGGTCACCATGATGGTCAGCCCAGATTTGTTATTCGGACACCGCCGCTAGCCTACCGGTCGGCTTACTGCCGTAAACTTTATGACAAAAAAAACAAAAACAACGATTGACAAGCATCTCTCTAGCACTTATATAAACAGACATATAAACTGCGACTCATCAGAGCAGGATGAAGATTGAGCTTTCTCTGTTAGCTCAGTGCTACACCTGGCTCAAACAAACATCACTGCGAAAACACGGCTGAGACAAAATCTCAAGCACAACGTCGACGCCGGTGACATGAACTGACAGAAAAGCCTTGAGGCAGATATTTCAAACAACACAGATTCTCCAGATACCTTAAGTATCTTACAATTCCTTTGTGATACCTTAAGCAGGGCACCAGCGGAAGTCCTTGTTCATTCCTTGTTTGTAGTTTTGTTTTTTTTGGACGATGTGACATAATAATGAAATAATGACACAATACAAGCGACATAGGAACTAATGAGCAAATTATCAGCTTCAGGTGGAAGACAGTGGCCCCTGAAAATCTCAAGCAGGTCTTGCTGGTGGGTATGGAAAACGCAACACCTGACACTCTGCTAATGAATTGCCTGTCAACACAACTCAGCATGGTTGTGACAAAGACCCCTGATGGCCAGAAGTGAATATTGCATTTGGCAGTTTGCCAAGTGTTCGAGGGCCAGAGGGGATGTTCAATCTAACTGCTATAGCTGTTAAAACAAATTGAAATGGAAATCTGATGGCTTTAGGTGAGGCGTTATCAGAAAAAAATAGCCAATTTCCAGTGCAGTAAAAACGATTAAATTAAAATGCAGTAAAAGCATATTGTCATGCAGGCCTCTAGCCCATTATCAGTGTGATGTCTATCCTAACCAGGCTATGCATGTGTACAAGGACAATTTCCCACGTGCAAACATCCTCTTCCACAGCCTTTAAAAGTACTGTAGTATCTATCAATCAATCAACCAAATTTTATTTATATGGCATATTTTACAATGGATTTGTCACAAAACAGTGCACAGTTTACCCTGGCCTAAACCCCCACAGAGCAAGCCAGAGGCAACGGTTCAATTGTTCGTCTGAAGTGAAAAATTAGCATGTAAATAAATTCACGTGTATGCACACTGATATGTGTGCTTACATCAATATGTACATATAATCATGTATATGTATTGCATAAATGTAAAATATGCATTGCAGGGATGTTTACATTATTATCCATTCATTGTTAGATTTTATGAAATATAAAAGTTGATGAATGCGTGGGAACTAGTTCACATACATATTTTGCATTCCTTTCTATAATTATGACCATAAATGATCATGTTTTAATTGCCTACGGTAGCAGACTCCCTTCCTGGCTGACATATCTTGTGTATTCTGTCATACCCATTCAACTGTTGGGCTGCTGGGTGGTTCTCTTTTTAAGGCTCTGTTCCAGTGTGTGGGTGGGCCCCATGGTCTGGTATCTCTTAAGGCTCTGTTCCAGTGTGTGGATGGGCCCCACAGGCTGGTATTTGTTAAGGCTCTGTTCCAGTGTGTGGATGGGCCCCATGGTCTGGTATCTCTTAAGGCTCTGTTCCAGTGTGTGGATGGGCCCCACAGGCTGGTATTTGTTAAGGCTCTGTTCCAGTGTGTGGATGGGCCCATGGTCTGGTATGTCTTAAGGCTCTGTTCCAGTGTGTGGATGGGCCCCACAGGCTGGTATTTGTTAAGGCTCTGTTCTAGTATGTGGATGGGCCCCATTGTCTGGTGTCTGTTAAGGTACTGTTCTAGTGCATGGATGGGCTCCACAATCTGGCATTGAATCCGGACTGTGCCAGTGCAGACTGTAGCTGGGCGTGCATAATGGGCCATAGCTCTCCTGTTCCTGAAGAACCGGGAACCGGTTCTCCGCCTTCCTTTGTTTCTGTCAGAAAACAGGAAGTGTGTGGTTAGCTGGAGCAAAGACTCTGCACTGCACTGTTTAGACTTTTTAGACTTTACTCCTAAAAGTTATTCTGAGCAACCATGAACCGTGAACGATTTTACAAGCAAAAATAAACAACGAAATGGAGTTTAATTACAGTGTGATCTCAAAGGACAGTCTTGTGGCCGTTCAAGGGATTTTCATGTATATATCAAACACAAAAGAGTGCTGGGTGGCTCGTCCTGTTAAGGTTCTGCTCCAGTGTGTGGATGGGCCCCATGGTCTGGTATCTGTTAAAGCTCTGTTCCAGTGTGTGGATGGGCCCCATGGTCTGGTATCTGTTAAAGCTCTGTTCCAGTGTGTGGATGAGCCCCATGGTCTGGTATCTGTAAGGCACTGCTCCAGTGTGTGGACAGACCCACAGTCTGTTATGGTAACCTAGCTATGACCCAGCGCCAATGGAGAGTGGGGCAAATTTGTCCATAGTGTCATCCAGGGTGGGAGAGATTTGGTCAGTGGGACGTTTGTCGTCACACAACAGCGCCCCCTCTGGTTGGTAAGGGGGTGGCAGCAGCTCAGGTTTCGGGGGGGGTCACGGCTAAAAATAGTGAATAAGCAAATAAGTGAGAAACACTGTTTCACATGTTGATAAAGATGGTTGAAAATGTGGAGTAACCTGCCACAAAAACAAACAAAATAAAAAAACTGAAAAACATGATTTATTTTTGCCGTGAGGTTTGAAGAGAACAGCTTGGATAGCTTGCTGTCAGAGTCACCGTCAAGTGCTTCTGTGTTTAGTTTCTCCACAGAAAAACCGCCGTAAATATTGGCTCTCCGTACGCTGGCCGGCCCAGCGTCTCTTTAATGTGTGAGAAAGCGTGTCCGTCTCTCTGTCCGCTCCTCGCGCAGACATACACACTCACACGCGGGTCATTTTTAGCCATGGGTGGGGCTGTCTGTAAGAGATATGACTGGGGACAGCGTGCGCTGAGCTGGTCTCTCTCCTGTGTCCAGTGGCTTTGAGATAACCACAGTCTAAACACCAACACTGCTCCTCTGTCTATCTTCACATCTACAGCAGTCAAATCTCTGGGGCTAGGGGGAGGTTAGGGTAAATACTGTCAGAGGAGGGGGGGAGCTGGAGGGGGCTCTGATGTTCAGGCCAGCCATGTCTCCCTCTTGGACAGGATTAAATAATCTCCAGTCCTTCTCCCTGTTCTGTTTTTCAGTTTGGTGCCGTTCCTCTCTGAGATTTAGCCTCTGAGTCGGTCTTTACTGTAGCAGGGTCTGTATCTGTCTGCTTTTAGGTTTTTTGGTGTAAACCCATCTCCTGGCCGGCTGTCTAACTGATCTTTTTGATCAATTGACTAATCAATTTTTGCCCATTTTGTGCTTTATTTTTTAGTTTGTTAGATCATTATTTCTGTTTAGTTCTGTAGCTTGATACATTACAAATTAGTGATAACTGGTCCAAGTCCCATGTTTTTGGAGATGGTGCATTTTATGGAATGAGCTCTACAGTTAAAATATATAGCGGTCAGGAATCATTTAAGACTGAATGAATGCTATTTCTGGATAAGACTGAATGAATGCTATTTCTGGATAAGACTGAATGAATGCTATTTCTGGATAAGACTGAATGAATGCTATTTCTGGATAAGACTGAATGAATGCTCTTTCTGGATAAGACTGAATGAATGCTATTTCTGGATAAGACTGAATGAATGCTATTTCTGGATAAGACTGAATGAATGCTATTTTTGTCAGGACAACTCAGGTATTGAATATATGAATGAATATATAATATGTTGGTTTGGCACCGAATGGATCTGCTCTATGTACTTACAGTGCTTGCACCAGCGTGCACTACAGGGAGCACGACACATCTCCCCTACTAAACAGGAGATATACCAAAACCCCCCAAGTAGATAGAAGCAGGTCCAAACAACAGGTGAAGGCTGGGTGGTGGAGGGTGAGCAGCAAAGCTTTTAGAACAAGTAGCAGTTTAACAAACAAGAGCAGCGCAGGCTAAAGCAGTATGGGAGAGATCTGAGTCTCTCTTTTAAACAAGAGCAGCACAGGCTAAAGCAGTATGGGAGAGATCTGAGTCTCGCTTTTAAACAAGAGCAGCACAGGCTAAAGCAGTATGGGAGAGATCTGAGTCTCGCTTTTAAACAAGAGCAGCACAGGCTAAAGCAGTATGGGAGAGATCTGAGTCTCGCTTTTAAACAAGAGCAGCACAGGCTAAAGCAGTATGGGAGAGATCTGAGTATCTCTTTTAAACAAGAGCAGCACAGGCTAAAGCAGTATGGGAGAGATCTGACTCTTTTAAACAAGAGCAGCACAGGCTAAAGCAGTATGGGAGAGATCTGAGTCTCTCTTTTAAACAAGAGCAGCATGGGAAAAAGCAGTATGGGAGAGATCTGAGTCTCTCTTTTAAACAAGAGCAGCATGGGAACTTCATTTGTGACGCACATTTCATGTAACTATTATATTAATGTCATTGTCTTGATACAGGTTTATTAATTGTGGATGGGGCTTTATCTCTTGTGTTTTCAGACAGACGCAGAGCGGCTGTCCGTGTGCAGTAAAATATGCTTCGCCATTGGCGGAGCCCCAAGTCAGGTGGCAGGAAGTGCCACAGCCTTCTTCCTGCAGATCTACCTGCTGGACGTCGCACAGGTGAGGAGGGCGCACGTACACACACCTGAGAGAGCAGTTTCGGCTCTGACAAAATGAGTGCGGAATCACATCAATTTCACTCAGCGTTCCTGTGGGGTTTTTTAAACCACAGTTTATAGGTCCAATTATAAATTTGGTAAAGAGAACTATAGTCTTCTCTGGATTAATATGTGTGTACATGTTTGACACAGTGTGCTTAGGGACGTTAGCTTCAAGAATGACTGTCAAACTTTTTTGATTGTGTGGCCAATGAACAGACTGTT
>CM056381.1:3510372-3662872 GCA_029718625.1 Synaphobranchus kaupii | reverse complement strand
ACGATGTTCACGTGGTGACCTCTTTATGTTAATGGTAAAAATCAAAACGTATACCTTGTGCATCGGAGAAATATTTTATTTGCATTTGGCTTTGTTTACGGTGTTTTTTGTGTTACTAAGATCTTGTCAGATTCTAGCCCCGATGCTCCGTCTTGAACATGTGTTTTATAGTGCGGTGCGCTATAATGACATGGCATTCTGCTGCTTGATAAATGCGCGGTTTGGAGGACCAAGAACCTCAGGAGCGCGTAAATGCTGGTTTCCGTTTTTAGCTTTAGCTTATTGTTTCGCGCGGGGTTTCAAACAACTGCTGGCGCTACTGCCTGCTGCATCCATTTGGACTGATTAAAAAACACAAAATTCCAAAATAAAAAATAAACAAAGGCTATGAACGTTTAACATGGGCAACAAAAGCACACTTGTACAGTAACGTCTTCAACTGCACACTTTCTTGGTCGAGAAATAAAAAGTTTTCCCTCCCAATTTGTTGAGTCATTTAGCCTACCCATTCAGAGCCGGCCTGGTCCCATAAATAACGGTCCAACAATTCTCCGCAAATGACATGCCTCTCCGCGCTTCTGCATTATGGCACGAAGAAAGACGGGGAAAATGCTGGAGAGGTATGCTGGAGAGGTCTTTCATAAACAGGTTTATTTTTGGTCGTCTTCTGGCCGTTCGGTTCACCGCACCGCAGTGCTGACTCCACTCTCGCGCAAATTACAAAGGGTGGAGATGCAGAGATTACGCGCTAATTCAGAAACACCAAGTATCTAGGGCGGCGCGAGGGGAAACGATTGCGAATCTAAACCGGATAAATGCGTCATTTAAATCTTAGCCTACCGGGAAAAAAAGAAAAACGTTTTAGTCTATATTAGGCCTATACGGTACTAAAACATTAAAAAATGCAATTATATTTATTTATCGTTGATTCCATTCTCTCTGTCACTATGCATGTGTGTTCATCGTTGAAGCTGGCGCTGCCATAATGATAGGTTAGGCCTACTACTGAGAATAAAAAAAATGGGAAACTCGTATGCAATAGCTACAACATTATTTAACCTCAACGCGTCTTTAAGCACGATGCTGTACCACAACGCTTTGCTATAGATCTGAATATAGCCTACAGAAAGAGCGTTTGGGAGGATCGTGCTGAGTTAGGATGTTGCAGTGTGTGAAGCGGTCCCACGGTCTGATATGGAATCCTGATTGAGAAAGCGCTGACTGAGGCCACTGGCCAGCAGCCCTGCAGGCTAGCGCGTAATTGGATGTCCTGTCACCCAGGAAGGGAGGGATTCGGCCAATGGGATTGTTGCATTTCAGTATAGTATAGGCTACTCTTTTAGTGCAGTGACTCCACTTCCACCTTAATTCTTCCTCATTAACCAGAAGCATGAGCACAGATTTCATTGCAACTTTGGAGGAGACACACTGCTATAGGCTACCACATAGTCTCTAATTGAGGGGGGGGGGATTAATTCATATGAAAATATTGTGGGGGACATGTCTCTCTGCGTTCCCCCAAACCTACGGGTTTGACCAGAAGTGGCTTACGTAATTTCTGGTTAGTGAGAGAGAGAGAGAGAGGTGATTTACGGTCCCCGTTGGCGGGATGACCCAGTGGTTGGCAAACACAAATAAACAGGTCCCCTTGGAAACGTCGGGGATTATTTAAAGCAAATAAAGCAGCAAACAGGGTCACCAGAGCCCCGAATGCAATCAAGGGGCCCTGGCGGTTAAAACTGGAGGCCTGTAATTTTGGGACTCGTTATGTCTCTGACCACATCGTCTGTGTCCCCTCCTTGCCCCCCCCCCACACACAGTGTTTTCATGTGCCATACTCCGCCCTCACCATGTTCCTGAGTACCGACCAGCGGGAGAGAGACTCCGCCACAGCCTACAGTAGGTACCTGTGCTAATGCTAACACCCGCATTTATTACTGTCTATGGGGCTACAGTAGCCTACCTGTGCTAATGCTAACGCCATCGTTTATTACTGTCTGTGGGGCTACAGTAGGTGTGCTAATGCTAACGCCAGCGTTTATTACTGTCTGTGGGGCTACAGTAGGTACCTGTGCTAATGCTAACCCTAGCGTTTAATACTGTCTGTGGGGCTAAAGTAGGTACCTGTGCTAATGCTAATGCCAGCATTTGTACTGTTTGTGTGCTGTCTCTAACAAGCCGTCACTAACACGTTGTGCCTGTAGGGATGACGATGGAGGTTTTGGGGACGCTCGTGGGAGCAGCGGTCCAGGGTCAGATCGTGGCCAGCGCCCACCTAATGAAGCACTGCTCCCCCCACAACCTGTCAGCCCCGCCACCAGAGAACACTAGCTCCGCCCACATCACCCTCATACCCGACTCCCTCTCTCATGCGGTGAGTGCTCCAAGAACCACTCATAACTGCTCATAACCAGTCATAACTGCTCATAACCAGTCATAACTGCTCATAACCAGTCATAACTGCTCATAACCAGTCATAGCTGGACCCATTTAGACCCCTACATCAGGGGCTTCTAAACAAGGAATATATTATATATTTAAAATAGACTTTCTCAAAATAGGAATATCTTTTATATATTTTTTATAATATTGTTTATATTTCCATATTTCATAAATTCCATATTTTAGACTTCTAGATAAAATAAGTTGGTAACTAGACTGAGCCTGTGTTATACTGCATTATAACCTCCTGAGACCTGGCAGAAAAAAAAAGAAATTGTTTTACTTTTTTTGACATAATACAAGTGTCTTGGGAAAAAAGTATGTTTCAGTGAAAATATAATTTATTTTATTTTTATTGAATGTCAATTGTAGTATATGTTTCAGCATAATATAATATATGGTTTTTGAGAGACTTGACGGAATTGCCGGATTTTATGAGGATAATCCATGTTTTGGGCTTTGGCTACTTCGAGATGCAGAGGAGACGGGTTTTTAGTAAATCCTTTGTTTGTGCATTTTTTTCTGACCAAATGGGCAAAATGGTGTGTGTCTGTTAGCTACCCAGAATTCCTCTCTGCCTCTATGAAACATGCTGCTTATCTGTTTGAGACACAGACACTCCACCCTTCCGTGATTTCAGGAAACAAAAAGTGTTTCGTGTTCGGTCTGAAATAATAAGCCTCTTTGTGGTGTGGTCCGCTCAAGAAAATAATAAAGATGTTTACGGTGTCTACACTGAACGCTAATTGGGTGAACTGATTAGTTTTTTTTTTTGGGGCAAATGCAAATCCACAACATTTTTAAAAAGTCAGTTTTTATGAACAAAGAAAAATACCATTAGAGATATTCTCATTTAACACAAACAATGCATTTCTCGACCTTCTTATCAATTAGATTTTACAAAACGTACAATAGTTGTCTAAAGTTTGCACCGGCAACATAAGTCATAATGTCCACATATGAATTAGTTACAGTTAGTGCATGATGACAGAATAAAATAGTAAAAGTTAGAGCGTTCCGGTGCAATACAGTGAAACTGTCTCTCCCATCTCCCTACAGAAGGAGGTGTATATGATAGCAGCTGGAGTTATCGGTGGGATATTCCTGCTTTGCACGCTGGTGATGTTCCTTGGGGTCAAAGAGAAAGACGGTGAGTCTCATATTGGTTAAAATGATAAAAAATAAGGTTAATTTTTAATTTTAATGTTATTTGTTAGAACCCACCCCCATCACACTCATTTTCACAGACAGAAACAAACAGGATTGGATGATTCTGACATAATGGATATTTGGAGACACATGACTGGATGATTTTGACGTAATGGATGTTTGGAGTCACATGATTGGATGATTTTGACGTAATGGATGTTTGGAGTCACATGATTGTACGATAATGTTGTAATGAATATTTTGACCCTCATGATTGTACGATAATGTTGTAACGAATATTCGGAGCCAGGTGATTGGCTGCTGCTGATGATGATGTAATAGATGTTTGGACCAACATGATTGGCTGATGATGACGTATTATATGTTTGGAACCACGTGATTGGCTGATGATGATGTAATGGGCGTTGTTATTGGCAGACCCTTATGCACCCAGCACAGGGAAGCCAATCCCGTTCCACAGGGGCTTCCTCCTGGTGATGCGCCACTGGCCCTACCTCACCCTGACCGCCGCCTTCCTCTTCATAAGTGTGGCTATCCAGGTAACCGCCAGGGCCCGACTCACCCCCCCCACCAGAACTTATCCCCACACCCCACACTTATCCCCACACTCACCCCCACTCAAAAACAATCTCAAATAACATTAGTTACCAAGTTGTTAAACTAGATGTTAATGGTCTCACAGTGAATGAATAACATTGAATATACATATTTATTATCTACTTTAAGTAGTTCAGATGAGTAGCAGTAGTCTTGGACAAAACCTTGGACATGACTGAACAAGTGGCATTCTGAATCAGTAGACGCTTGTGTGGAGAGACGTTAAAATCAGACCCAAGTTCAATTAACGTCTCAATCTGGCCCAATTAGCAGGAGTTCAGCAGGGAGAGAGAGTGTAAATGTGGCTTGTGTCTGGGGCTTTGGGCTGTGAAACGCCGCCTGGTTCCGTGGTGAGATAACGCCCCTGAGCCCTGTGGGGGAAGCACAGAGGCTTCACCGCACATTTCTCAGGAACCACATCTTGCATCTTTTTTCTGTGTTCCTCCCATTTAAAGAAGGAGTTGATGGACATACACATCCGTCCTGCTATTTTTACAGTCAGGCCGTTTCCTAACGCATCCAGTTTGGAAGTGTGTGCCTCTGTTAAAGACCTGGGGGGTATACTACGAAGCAGGATTACTGAGTTAGCTGGATAACTGCACTGAGTAAAACCCAGAACAGCTCTTTTTACTTCAGTCCGTGTTCCAGATTTGGGAGGGTTCTGGGTTTTACTCAGTGAAGTTATCCAGCTAACTCAGTAATCCTGCTTCATAGTATAACCCCCAGGTGTGTGTTCAGCACTGAAAAGACAAGCCTTTCAACAGGACCAAACCAGACATTCTGTCAGTCAAACCATTTGTCTGAATTTTAAAATATCCATCTTGCTGCTGTATTCTATAATGAAGGAAAAGTTTGTTTGTTGGTGGCAACATCTAGACCTGTAGGTATACTATGAAGCAGGATTACTGAGTTAGCTGGATAACTTCACTGAGTAAAACCCGGAACCCTCCCAAATCTGGAACATGGACTGAAGTAAAAAGAGCTGTTCCGGGGTTTACTCAGTGCAGTTATCCAGCTAACTCTGTAATCCTGCTTTGTAGTATAACCCCCCAGGTCTTAGATCAGGGTTCATTTGTATTATTCACCAGGTAATTCTTAGATTTTTGATTGCACTGTTTTATAATCTTCACCTGCATACAGGGGGGTCGTGGGTAATGTTGAGGGAGCTCTGCTTGATTGTGATTGGCTGATCCATGTGCTTACAGCTGGTGCAGAGTAATTTCGTGCTCTTCTGTACGTATGCGGTTGATCTTCGAGACCACTTCCAATACATCGTGCTGACTATACTGGTGAGGGCTGCATTTTTTGCAGTTATTTTATAGTACAAAAAAAGCAAATATTTAATTTCATTTTAAAAGTGCCTTCAATAAATGTTAAAATTTGTTTACTGTAAATTAAAATCATATCTAATCAATATGTTAGCAAACGTGACACTGTTTCCTATACCATGAACGTGTTCAATTTGTCATGATCTGATTCATTCGGCCTAAGTAGTAGTAATAGTATGAGTCTTTGTATTATAAGGTAAGCCGGCTGTAAGTCAGTCATCGTAAATTTCACATCAAAATGACCACATGATTTAAGTTACACATAGCTGTTAGCCAGCAGGGCTCCAGTAGCCTAAATGAATACTCATGATGGTTTTACTTAATGCCATCATCGTGAATGGAAGTTCCCTTCCAGAGAATTTGGTTTGTTGTTGCAAAATCCGCACAAAATCAACAACAGCGAAAAAAAAAACAAATCCTGTCTCCATGCAGATGTCAGCAGTGGTGAGCATTCCGCTGTGGCAGTGGTTTCTGGGAAGGTTCGGGAAGAAGACGGCGGCGTTCTGTGGTATCACGGTAAGCGCCCCTCTCATTTAGCGGTTTGACTGGAGCCGCGTGATACTCGGGGCTCCGCTGTACCGCTGGGGTCGATCTTCACGCGGGGTAAATCTCCCGCGCAGAATTAGCGCATTATCACACCGCGGTCCCGCTGCGGACACAACCGTTCCGGGCCTGTCTACACTCCCCCACTGAGGGATCTGTAATCAGTTTTGTAATCATCTCCGCCTTCGCTGTTGGGTTTGTGTTAAGGAGGCGCGGAGTGTAGGCTACGGTGCACTTTTAGTCACGGCCACAAGAGGAAGGAATGCTCAGAACACAACTGTCAAGAGCTGTGGGAATGCGCATTTCGATCGCTCCTACTGTCATACTTATTTTTCAAAATTATAAACGGCTAAAATATGGCTTATAATAATATCCTATGAAACTAAATAAAGGGCTTATGCTCTACAGAATAACATTTTCTTTCTGACTGTGACTGGTGTGTCATGTTAATTCAGTTTTTAAGATTCTTGTTGTAGGAAAATGTTAGCACAATAAATCCAGTCTCATAACAAAATTGGGTTGGTCTAAACTGAAATTAACATGGTGATTTAAAAAAATAATCTTTAGGGTGTCTTTTTGTTGACCATTACTGACATCTAACTTATAGGTCTAAAAAAGCACTATATTCCTAACCTTTCATTCTGCACATTCTTTATAAAATTTTTATTCACCTAGCGCCACCTTGTGGTGACTTTTTTAAATGACTGCCAGTGAATAATGACTGCTTGATTGAAACAAGCATCATTGAGCAGGTACTCATTTTGCAGTTTATACATAATGCATTTCTAAGGCTTGATATTTTAATTGGTCACGTCATGGTTGAATCGTGCCCGATTCTGGTTTTGACACATTTTAACGAACATATTACAAGAAAATGTACATAGAATTGACAAATTAAGAATAGCTACAAATTTCAATTAATTTAAAATTTAATTCAGCTGAGCACATCAAATACCTTCTGCCGCACCATGACTTTGTGCGCTTCATGATTTAAAAATAAACGTAATTATTTCCATGGTTCACTAATTAATTAATGCAGCCACAAGGGGGCGCTGACGATGAGCCCACTGCCTGTTCTGTATTTAACTGTCCTGTCTGGGCTGTGTGTGTGTGCATGCAGTTTGCACATCCATCTAATTCTCTCCTCCTCTTTCTCTCTCTTCCTCCCTCCCTCTCTCTCAGTGGATGATGCCCTTCATCATCTTGCTGGTCTGCGTTCCCAACCTTGCCGTGGCGTACGTGGTAGCCGTGGCGTCCGGACTGAGTGTGGCTGCGTCGCTGCTGTTGCCATGGTGAGAGACCCAAAGACCGCCATTGGTACATGTTTAATAGCTCTGTTGGAAACGCATTTAGGCAAAGTGATTGCGTCGTGCCTTATTGCAAAGACATGGAGCATACCGTGTGGTCGCAGGTCGATGCTCCCAGACGTGGTGGATGATTTCAGGCTGGCGAACCCGGATTCGCGGGGGCATGAGGCCATCTTCTACTCCTTCTACGTCTTCTTCATCAAGTTCGCTTCGGGGATATCGCTGGGCGTCTCTACGCTCTGTCTGCAGTGAGTCCCATTCCTTGAGAGAACGACGGTCTCGGTCAGAAAACAACACCAGCTCTGAACTCACCATAAGCCGTACTCACTCCTGTTATAAGCATAGTCTGGTTAAGTGCACATCACACCAGCTCTGAATACTCACCATAAGCCATACTCACTCCTTTTATAAGCATAGTCTGGTTAAGTGCACATCACACCAGCTCTGAATACTCACCATAAGCCGTACTCACTCCTGTTATAAGCATAGTCTGGTTAAGTGCACATCACACCAGCTCTGAATACTCACCATAAGCCATACTCACTCCTTTTATAAGCATAGTCTGGTTAAGTGCACATCACACCAGCTCTGAATACTGACCATAAGCCGTACTCACTCCTGTTATAAGCATAGTCTGGTTAAGTGCACATCACACCAGCTCTGAATACTCACCATAAGCCATACTCACTCCTTTTATAAGCATAGTCTGGTTAAGTGCACATCACACCAGCTCTGAATACTGACCATAAGCCGTACTCACTCCTGTTATAAGCATAGTCTGGTTAAGTGCACATCACACCAGCTAACTCAGTAATCCTGCTTCTTAGTATAGCCTCCAGGTTCTTACACACTTGCCTGCCCAGGAGGGTGGTGTAAAGAGGTGCATGCTGGGATACGAGGAGCAGAGCACCTGATTGGTCTGTTTGGTTGCAGGTTTGCGGGGTACAACACCGGGGCGTGTCGGCAGCCCCGTCCCGTGGTCTTCACCCTCAACCTGCTGATTGGTGCAGCTCCCGTAGCCTTCATCCTCACTGGCCTGACCATCCTCCTCCTCTACCCAATCACAGAGGAGGTGCGTCTGAGGAACAAGATTTCTCTGGACAAGCTCAGGTACGACCCACACAGGTAACGCCGTTACCATGGCAGCCAGGGAGGACTCAAGCTTTTATTATTAATATTTTTCATCTTTATAAAAAATGGTAAATTAAAAAAAACAAACCAAAAAAAAAACTTTTATTATAGAAGAACTCTGATTAATCTTACACTCTCCATAGTGAACAGGGGGGTATACTACGAAGCAGGATTAAGGAGTTAGCTGGCTAACTTTTGTTAATATGTTGAGTTTGATGTTAGTGGATGAGAACCTGGGTACTCCATGATCTTTACGAATGTTAGCCGGCTAAGTCGTTAATCCCGCTTTGTGAAAGTCTGTCTCCCATCTGAATGTTATTTTAACGTGGGCCTGTGATTGTGCCCTTCACAGGAAACAGGGTCTCAGGACAGGAAGTGAAACAGACGACCTCAGGGGCGGTGTGTGACCCCCCCAAAAACCACATTACCTGAAACACTTTATGGTCCCAGGCTACCTGGGAAAATGACCTATTAGTGTATATTACACTGGAATGGACTGATTTGTATGTTTTAATATGAACATTGAAGTTTCTGTATTTTGACATGAACCTGTAATGTATCACTATTATATAAATATATATTCTTTATTTATATAAATTAATGCTAAATATTATTTCACAATTTTTCCCTTAAACTGTATAACTGGACCAGGATTGAGAATTGATTAAAGGCACTTGACTACGTTGTGAAATTGTTGTTCTGTAAAAAACGCAGGTGTCCTTTGTGATGAACGAATGATCAGTTACTTCCACAGAACTATATAATATATAACTCTGTGGTTACTTCTGACAAATCATCGTCGTGTGTAGGCGGGGCTCCAACTGGCGGTGGCGATTCAAGCCAATCGACCACTGAGCTACAACGTACTGCTGCTGGCTACAACCAAATATTTAAGGACTGTTAGCAGAAACCGCTCTCTGAGGCTGTAACTCTCTCTTCAAAAAGCTGAGAGCATTCCGTCGTCACGACTGAGAGGAGACGAGTTTAACTCCGGATTCTGTTCGTAATCGTTTGTTACGCCGGGTTCACACCATCTACTCGCGACAACGACAAGATTCCACTGAAATGCGCTACAACGCCCCCTTGTCACTGCACGTGACCCAAGTACAGCGGAGTTGTCGCTTGCGTCCTTGGAGTTGCCTGAACGGTGACACAAATTCTCAATGGTCCCAGAGAATGAGTGGGATTACAGGGGAAAGACTGGATTAATCTAAGAACAGGCGTTAGATGATGTCATCCCTAAATCAAACCGGATCATCCCCTAATGAGCAGAAGGGCATCTTCTCAGACAGCCAATCCAGTCGCACGTCTAACTGCTGCCGAGACGGGGTTTCTCACGACACGCGGAACCGTGGCTATTTAACCCGAGGAAATAAACGACCTGAGAGCGACTGGTTTAAAAGTTTCTGTTTAAGTAAAGAAAGGACACAAGAGACAGAGCGCTCTCCCCCAATAAGCCTGGCGTGAAAGAGCCGCACTATCTGCTGTCGTAACCATGGTCACAGACAGACAGACGTGCAATAACTCGGGGGGGAAAATAACCTGCCAAAATAAAATCACGACTGCTTCAATTAGAAAAAAAACAACGGAAATATTCTTTATTTATTAAATGAATGTCAAGAATGTAAATTCTTATTGAATATTGTTATACTGAACAGAGAAGAGAGGGTGTGGGGTATTAAGAAAACCAGAATGAGTGAGATTAAATGAGATTAAATTAATTCATCCTGGTGATATGTTATATATAACTTATGAAATATAGTGTACGGCAAACAGCTTGGCCATGCCAAAACAAAAATGCACACAACTGTTAAATTTCATCATCCAAAAATAAAGTAATTCCTTTTTAATGAACACATCCATAGTGAATAAAACTACAGCCAAACTCATGTTACAGACACACAAACACCCCTCTGCTCCCGTACAGATTTCATCTTGAAAAAAATACCCGACAGAGAGGATGAGGATGATCTGCTCTTTATCAGAGGAAGAAGAACCTGAATCTCAGGGATGAAGGGCGAAGGTCACAGGCAGGGTCCCGTTGATCTTCAGTAGAGGTCATTCTCAGAGTTCAAGCCGTTTTTTTTAGAAACGCCTGCAGGTCACTGAGCAGCCAGCAGAGGGAGCAGTGAGCCACCCTTTCACCTGGTCCTGGAGAGCCGCAGTGTCGGCTGGTTTCACTGTTAATCACCACTTAATTGATCAATTAAAGCAGCGGATTACAGGCAGCTCACCTCACCAGGTTTCTCAGGTCTGAAATGTTTGCAGATTTTAAGGTAAAACTAAAAACCAGGAGCAGCCCAGCGGCTCTATAGCCCCCCCTCTTCCTGAGGCTCAATCAGAGCGAGCCGCCTGACTGCAGCGTGTCGCCGCTGCCGGGGGATCTGGGTAATTTCTGTTTGCCGTTCCGCACCGTGAGCTCCTCCTTTGGTTTGAACGTCAACGGCACAAACCCGTCCGCGTCGGCCACCAGGGCGATCCACAGCGAGCCTGGGAAAAACGACAAAACACGCCGGATCAAATCTGGGAAAACGGGGAGATCTTCATTGAAGCTAGGCTTAATCCATGTCTGGGAAACCAGCCCCCAATGTCTTCCACAAAGCAGAAAAGTCACCCAATGTCTTCTACAAAGCAGAAAAGTCACCCAATGTCTTCCACAGAGCAGAAAAGTCACCCAATGTCTTCCACAAAGCAGAAAAGTCACCCAATGTCTTCTACAGAGCAGAAAAGTCACCCAATGTCTTCCACAGAGCAGAAAAGTCACCCAATGTCTTCTACAGAGCAGAAAAGTCACCCAATGTCTTCCACAGAGCAGAAAAGTCACCCAATGTCTTCCACAGAGCAGAAAAGTCACCCAATGTCTTCTACAAAGCAGAAAAGTCACCCAATGTCTTCCACAGAGCAGAAAAGTCACCCAATGTCTTCCACAAAGCAGAAAAGTCACCCAATGTCTTCTACAGAGCAGAAAAGTCACCCAATGTCTTCCACAGAGCAGAAAAGTCACCCAATGTCTTCTACAGAGCAGAAAAGTCACCCAATGTCTTCCACAGAGCAGAAAAGTCACCCAATGTCTTCTACAGAGCAGAAAAGTCACCCAATGTCTTCTACAGAACAGAAAAGTCACCCAATGTCTTCTACAGAACAGAAAAGTCACCAGGTCACCCTCAAAAAGTTGCTTTTGTTGCTTTTTTGGGAGTTGAATGTGACTGAGGGAGAAATCTGTGTGTTAATGCGTCCAGCCCCCAACAAGACAGACACACCTACAACAACATACCTACAGATCTCTGTACAGGGGGGCAATATCATTGCTTGTATGTATAAATCACAAGGGCGCTATAAAAGTCTTTAGTTGCGTTGACATAATCTGCACATTGGAGCCGATTATCCAGGAGGGCAGACACAATGTCCTGTCTATTTCAGCATGCATATTTACATACAGATTTATTCAAATTAACAATCAGCTCCTCAGAGGATGAAGTTCCACAAAAAAAAGCATAGCGTGTAGCATGTAGCGTGTGACTCACCGTGCAGCATCTCCACCACATGCATGTTGAAGAGGTCCTGCAGCAGACGCAAGGACAGTTTACCCTCACAGAGCAACACAGGCCTCCTCTCCTCTATAAACACATTCTCAGACACCTGCTTCTGCAGAGAGAGAGGGAGAGTGGGGGGGGGGGGGAGAGAGAGAGGGAGGGGGGGGGAGAGGGAGGGGGGGGAGAGAGAGGGAGGGGGGGGAGAGAGAGAGGGAGAGTGGGGCGAGAGAGAGAGAGAGAGGGAGAGTGGGGGGAGAGAGAGAGGGAGGGGGGGAGAGAGGGGGGGGGGGAGAGGGGGGAGAGAGGGGGGGAGAGAGAGAGGGAGAGAGAGAGGGAGAGTGGGGCGAGAGAGAGAGAGAGAGAGAGAGAGAGAGAGGGAGAGTGGGGGGGGAGAGAGAGGGAGAGGGGGGAGAGAGAGAGGGAGAGTGGGGCGAGAGAGACAGAGAGAGAGAAAGAGAGAGAGGGGGGAGAGGGAGAGAGACAGAGAAGGGGGGGTAGAGAGAGAGAGAGGGAGTGGGGCGAGAGAGAGAGAGAGAGAGAGAAGGGGGGGTAGAGAGAGAGAGATAGAGAGGGGGGGGAGAGTGTTGCAGAAAGAGAGAGAGAGAAGGGGGAGGGAGAGAGAGAGATGCACTAACTTTTTCTGAAAAGTTTTAACACCGGCATGAATTCACATCTGCCATGGCAACCATGGTCTGCCATGGCAACCATTTAAACAGGATGCACACCGCACGAGACTGTCACTGTTGGCAACCGCGCTTTGCATGCCAGAAACAGAGGTCAGTCACCCCTACCCTCCAGACCAGAGAACAATGTCAACGACGTCCAAGTAATCTGACAGCGTCACCTCGGTAACCCCAGGAAAACAAACATACCAACCAATCTCACGAGCCCACAAACCATTACATTTAGAAGTTCATCATTTAAAAAAATAAACAGATGGTTTGGATATACCTATCTGGTCTTGGAACTGACACTTTGTCATCACCAGGATAACGTTTAATCCACCGATTTACATTTTACATTTTTACATTTACATTACCGGCTTTCATCACCTGAATTAGGCTACTACTTATGTTGTGTGGATAGCAGTCCATCAAGGCGGTTATAATGAGGGTTTCCAAATTCCAATACAATTAATTTTGATTATTCTACAGTTTCCTCAAGTCAGTGAATGACTTTAGCAGATTATGAGGCTTCACAAACATTATCTCTGACAATGTATGACAGAACAATGGCGAAAAGCAACACACTTGCACACTTTCTCTGGCTTGGTTATAGTGAGGCCGTTTTTAAGAGTTGTAATGTATGCTGATCCTCCTATAGACCAAATGTTAGTTATGATTAAGATCTGTAAGAATATTAACTAATGGATTAATTGAATTAATTTGCACTACTTGACAATAAGTCCTATACGGGTAATGTGTCTGTAGTTCTGACTGTAACTGTGAAAGTAGAACATAAAAAAGGAGCAGTTTGTTGCTTTAGTGCATTTCAGATGTTTAGTGTATCTCGCCCACCCCCCCACCCCCCGCGGAGATGGATACCTGGCAGTTGACGGTGACGTAGGGGGGCTCGGCACAGGATGGGTAGCAAGCCGAGGTCTTCCTCCCGTTCTGGGCGAAGTCTCGGATTTCGGATAAGCTCTGCTGCACCTCGGCGAAGCGGGCGAACATGCCCTCCATGTTCTGGGCGAGCTGGTCCCCGGGCCGGTCCGTGGCCCGAGGCAGGGTCGGGTCCGAGGGCTCGAGCCGTGCTGAACTGGACCGGCTGGACTCTCGGCTGCCCGGGCCGTTCACCGGCCGGACGACCACGCCCCGCCCGGGCTCCGAGGCCAACGTTTCCACGCCGACGGAGGAGGTGCTGGAGGCAGCCGGCTCGGAGAAGCCGGTCAGGCTCACCGTGGGGCTGGAGTCCCCGCTTCGCACCTCCTCAATCAGCATCCTCCGCCCGCCAGGGGAGGAAACCAGCGCCCCGCCCGGCAGCACCAGGTCCGTAATCCCGCCAAAACGCTCCGCCTTAAAGACACTCTCAGAGCTCCTGCTGGCCCCGGGGAAAGTGAAGCTGGGGTCCTGGGGATTTTGCGCGGGCAGCTGGCCGGCCGCCTCGTGGTCGTACACCAGGTCCTTGGTGAGCAGGTGGACCAGGTACCGGTCAGTGTTGGAGGAGGGCAGGAAGGCGGAGTCGCTGGACTTCTGCTTTGCCACCATGAGGAGCAGCCTCCGGTCGCCAAGGAAACACATGCCCTTGGGCCGCTCATCCTTCTGCAGCTGTATCTGCTGCAGGTTGGGCATGGTCGCCACGGAGACGCCGTACACCAGCACCAGGCTGCAGGTGTTGGATGCCACGGCGACGGCGCGGCCGCCGGGGTCCAGGGCGATGATGTCAGGCGCCAGGATGCCGGGGACGCTCAGCTTCCTGGAGGTGGTGGCCTTGGGCTCATAGGTCACCACGATCAAGTGGGAGGAGTCCTGGCCGGAGCCGGTCAGCGTGTCACGGCGGCGGAGGTGGACGAGCGGGCTGGGGTCGGAGCGGCGGTGTTTGGTCAGGATGTGCATCAGGTCCACGGGCCCGCACGGCGAGGACGACAGGAACCGCGGCAGCAGCGAGCGATCCGAGTCCACGGACCGGCGCCGCGAGTCCAGGCCGGATTCCTCGCCCACCATCAGGACCGAGGGGGGCTGGGGGGGACGGCGGGGGACGGCGAGCGTGGGCGTCCGGCGTCGGGCGGCACCTCGAACACCATCCCGGCGTTCAGCCCGCAGATCTTGTCCAGAGGCAGCTCGGTCGCCACGGCGACCTGCGAGTCCCCCACGGACTCGAGCGCGCAGACGTAACCCCCCACGTCGAACATGGGGCAGAAGCCGCAGGCGGTCAACGTCCGCTCCACGTCGTTCCAGATGTAGGAGTGGAGGGCGGTTCCCACGGCGACCACCAGCCGCGTGCCGTCCCCAGTCCAGCAGGCGCAGTGGATGAGCCCGCTGCCCCGGATCTCCGCCCGCACCCGCCGGTTGTCCGCGCGCACGGAGAACAGCACGGAGGCGTCGCGCTTGGTGAGCAAGGCCAGCACGTCCACTTTGGGGTGCCAGACGCAGCCCTGCGCCAGCAGCGGGAAAGGCTCGCTCATCTCGCACGTCTGCGTGCACAGCAGCTTGTTCTGCTCCAGCGCGCTCAGCTGGAGCTGCCACACCGTCACGTGCGTCTTGTGCTGCACGGCGAGCAGCGCGGGGGAGCCCGCGCAGCAGATCGGACCCCAGCGCAGGCCCAGCACGTGCTCGAACTGCCCGATGACGTTGGTGTCGCCGAACTTGGGCTCTGCGCCGTCGTTGCAGAGGAAAGACGTGAGGCACACCTGCTTGCCGTCCGTCCAGGCTATGCCGTGCACTGGGTGAATCGCCTGCTGCAGGGAGTTCAAACCCGTCCTCGGGAGCTTCACTTTACCCAGATCCATACTTTACCAAAAACAGGCACACGGTGCGCCGGCCTCGCGTTTAATTTCCGTTAATCTACACAAATAAAGATCACGCATATAGAACACATTGCCAACAGGAGAAGGTCTGTCCTTTGCACCGACAGCCAGCGCGCGGTTCCACAGATACAAGTGCCATCGCGCTCTAAGAATAAAGTAAAGCTCCTTTTCTCCTAGTATCTTGCAATGAGAAGTACTTAATCCTATGGGCAAGTGCTGAAGCAAGGCCAAACTACCGTCTGATCTGATTACTCTTGAATGACACGACAAATCACGTTAAACGTTCTCTAGCCTACAGATATTTACTTAAAACCTTTTTTTAACTGAAATTACTGTTCTGTAATTCATAATTAGATTATTACATACTACTGAATGTAGTCAGATAACGTTACCTGTTCATCACATGCATGACATCTGTTTAATTTATATGTAATACGTCCATGACAAGGCTGTAAACTTGAGTCACCGAAATATCCACTTGCTAGCTGATCAGGCAGCCTACACAAAAATATACACAATATAGCTACCGAGTTTAGCGTCACCTAAATTAGAGCACTGTATTTACCTCGCCATTTAATTAGCTATTTGTGGCACAATATAAGGTAAACTTTCTCATACACAGAACCGTGAACGCTTTCAAAACATCCCTCACTTCACATGTGTTTTCCCGGGGTGAAAGTTAGCTTCTGCCCGGAAAAGGAAGGCGGAAGTATTACCTTTTGTCATTGTGGGACGTGTAGTTTTTATTTTTTTTTACTTTTCAAGTTCATTTTGTGTATGAACACAAGAGGGCGGACGAACACAGCAAACGCAACAGTTTATCACCAAACTGCCATTACATGGAAATCTTTAGCATTTGCTTAAATAAGAGAGAAGAGCATTGTAGTTAATGTCAGGGATGCTGTTGGAAGATGGCCAAACATTCAGCTTTCCTGACCACCATAGGAAGTGCAATCCACCACTGTGGGAGGCGGCAGTAGGCCTACAGGCAGGTTTAAGAAAAGAGGTGTCTGCATTTATTTAGAGATTCATTTTAGAAAACAATAAAATAAAGATAGCATTCACAACATTCATCTTACAACTGGGGTAATACCATTAGACTTTATTTAAATATAGTCTTGATTGAAATAATCAAAATGTGTACCCTTACCTGACATTCATACAGTTTATATTGTATTTTGTTGTATTGTACCAGTATAGCGTACAGGTTGTGTTAAAGACTGTCTTGAAACAATTAAAACAAACAAAGTATATGGGTTCTATTCTATTCTTTTGTTAATAGAATTAACACATATATATATATATATATATATATATATATATATATCAGACAGGCAAGCATGCATCAATGGCACCAGCACAGACAGTTTGAGCCACAGAAGGGCTGTTAGTCATTTTGAAAGGGGTTGCAGGAGTAAATGGTGTCTGACCAATAAGGACGCCTTTGACTTGCCTTGCCTTCAAACCTGCCACGGCGATCGTTATCTTCCAGTGCCATTGGCACCATGCACACACACACACACAGACTGAAGTAACCTGTCCAAACATCTGGAAACACATTCTGAGCACTCCAAACAAAGCGCTTCTCCAATATGGCCGACAATTGAAAAGCTTGCCGTCGACCGTCACCCACTGGACCTTCAGCGGCTGGAGTCTGCTATCCTCCAATTCAGCTGGCCAATCAGATGGATGTTTCTCTGAAGTGCCACAGACAGGTCAGAGCTGGTCAGGACCCCAGGAGCCAAAGGCAAGAGCAGGGTAATTACTGACCGCGTAGGTTACACCGGCGCAGTGTTTCACAGCACGCCGATGGACAGGACCCCTTACAGCCGGTATAAATGGCTTCTACTGTCGAGCGGCAGGCATTCAACTGCACGTGTGTGCTGTGAATGACCCTTATACTGCGGGTGGTCCATACCTTCCCAAAAACTCCCAATGAGTTTGTTAAAGAAATTTGCACATACATAAGAGCTCACCTGTCAATGTTTGGTGCTCTGGAACAATCTAATAATATATATTGCCTTGACATTAATAATATACCTTAATAATATTATTATATATTACCTTTTTGTAATATATATTGTAAGGTTATATATTGTTACAATTTGTGACTATAGCAGTGTCTTTTGCATGGGTACATCCCAAATATATCCAATACATTTTTATTATTATTATTATAGGCTACTTTTATCATAATTTTTAATTCGATATTAAAAACTGTGGCCACTGACATAGTATACTGTTCCCCTAATGTCAATCGACACAAAACAAAATAGGCTGCGGAGACCCACTGGATGCACATAAAAAAAACTAGGTAAAACCTTAGTGACTTTTTAGTATATGACCAAAACACCAATATTCCATAAACCAGCATCAATGTTATATATCTTAGCAGCCCCATAGAACCCTGTGTGTGTAAAATATCTGGCAAAACTGAGAAAGAAAATCTTTGAAGGGCTTGAATTTCAGAGAAAGTCTTAATAAAATTAATAAATGACCAATTCCTGTAATATAATTTGGGTGTCTGGCCGTCCTACTTCCTGGGCTGTTGCGATCTAATGCAGTCTCGAGGCTCAGACATACTTAGCGCTAAATCAATACTTATCAGATGCCTGTCTGTAATATTTTAATGGACCTGCTTTCCTTTCAGGAATTCACTCTGTAAGACAAGAGCAAAACGATACTGAGCCTGACATTAGTGATGGGCAAAAGGGAGTGTAGTATTTTGAAAATTTGGAAATTTGAAAATAAAACAAACAAAAAAAAAAGTTAGAAGCTGTTTTTTTCTCTTTTGCTTTCTTCCATTTAAAAGGAAGGATGTCTTGTTTAACAAACATGTACCCTACCTACAGCACCTAACATCACCACATAGGCAGGCTACAGTTTTAATCACTACATACAGTGTCATCCAAACACATTTATTAGCTGGGACGTTTTTACTGTAATGATAAACTGGGCTCGGTTTCCTTTCAGCCAATCAACAATCACTTAGTGACTCCTGCCACTGAGTTGGGCGGGAAAGCAGCCCCTCCAAAATAAGAACGTGCAGACACGCGTACAGTCGACCGCCTTGATTTTATTTTATAGGGCTGTGATTAGAGTAAAATAGCCAAACGTCTAACAAACTCAGATATTCGCACTCCGATAGGCCAAAACACCCGTCAAGTACAGTGAACCCTTAGCTTTTGGCGATGCAGATAGGCTTTCCAGAGGACAGAGATGTTCACGCTCTTTACGAGATACACAACGCGTTACTTCAGTCTTCAGTGTCGTACGAAGTCTTCACAAAAAAATATTGCATACGAATCTCAGAAAACAAACACAAATGGGCATTTATTGCAGTGCAGGGCAATGTGACGGATAACTGTAATCCCCTTAACCCTCATGTTGGTTTCCGTTCAGTGATTCCCAAACTCGGTCCTGGAGTAGCTAGGCTACCTCTGTGTAGGCTATGCTGGTTTTCTTTCCAACAACAATTTCAATCACAGAATTTAAATTTTTCACAAGTAGGCGCTTTTCATGTTTAGAGGGATCATTTACCCTCTTAAGCCACATTATATCATAAACATCTGTACATGCCTTAAAGAATAAAAGTCCTATGTTCATATTGTGCTATATTGCAAACAATTTTAAAAAGTGGTAAGTTTTTTTTAACTGATCAAAATAAAGGCTGAGGTGAATCAATAAGATCCTAATTGGTGAAAGTGTGGATACATGGCCACGAGAACTAACCATGAATTCAAAGACAAAGCACATGACGAGCCAAACCAATATTCTTCACTCCCCACCTCCTTTCCTCCACTCGTCCCCTACCAGGAAATATGCAAAACTGTCTGTAGGCTACGTTTCAAGCACAAATAGTTGCATGTACAGTATCCAATATACCTGACATTGCGGTTCGCGTTGAGACATTCATTAATATTTAACAATTTAAATGTAATTAATATGTAATCAGCAACATTAGATTAGGACACAAAGATCGGTTTCCGCGGCAGGGAGAAGAGGAGGTGGTAGTGGAGGAAAGGAGGCCACATTTTTCGAGCATTTGGGACGCACCCCTTGTGCGTTCAACAAACTAGCCTAATCAGCCTATTGATTCATCTCAGTCTTTCATTTGATCAGTTTAAAAAATGCTGTTACAATTCAGCAGGTGTAATTATGACTGGCGGGCGGCCGAGCGGGGGTATCAAGTGGGTTACGCTCAAGGCGGATTTAGTGATGGAGATAGCGCTCTTCATGCAAATGAGCCGATCTTGGCTGTAGAGTACAGTACTGTCAGGGGAGGGGGGTGTAGCTGTAGCTGGCTCTGTCAGTAGTGGAGGAAGGGTTGGCTGTAGCTGTAGCTTAGCTGGCTAATTCTCCTGCATATAGTACATTAGTGTTATCAAGGTAGATACAGTTGCGATCGAGCTCACTCTGTCCCATTATCGGCTAAAAATCAGCTAGCTAGCTACCGTTACTTCAACTAACGTTACTAATGGGTGTGGAGGTTGAGACAGTAACGCCCGGAGACGGTAAGGTGTGATGTTAATGTTTATTTAACTAGCAGGTTGTTTATTTCCAGATTTTCACAACTAGAGCTCGATTAAATTGGACATTTATTTATGGAGCCCGACGTATCGAGGTTTCCTGGCTGTCAACTGCCTGACTGGGAGATTATATGGCGAATAATTCCATTGCTTGCTAGCTAACTAGTAGTACATTACTGAACTAAAGCCGGGAAATGATCCTACACTACTAGCACCAAGTTAAAACTTATTTGTCAGTTCAGATCATTTTGCTACAAACTGCAAACCAGCATATTGATGATATTAGCTAGCTAGCTAACGTTAGTTTAGAGTAGCTATCATTATGCTATCAGCTAGCTACGAAGCAGCACTGCGAAAAGTTGTTAATCCATCAAACGGACGTTTGTAGCTTTTCAGGAGCTTGACTGTTAATTTGCTGTCCAGCTAAAGTTACCCTTAACTAATAGCTAATAAATCATGAGTTAAATCACTCAGCGTTATTGCTTTTGTGCATAAACAGTAATTAGCTACGTGGAGTGTGGACCCACCAACATGAACGTTAGCTAGCTAGCCGGCAACTCAGGGTTACGTGGCGAGCATTGCTAACATTACATATTCTCTTTAGCTAAATCAGTTAAGTGTGGACTAGTTTAACTTTATAAAAAATTTCCAAACCGTCCCTGATTCATAGCCGGTGTTTGAATGTGTTAGCTTGGTGGTTTGGACACTAACGTTACCTTATAGCTCCGTTAGCATGTGTTTGCTGCAGAAGCTCGCTGTTTAAATCTGTGGCTAAAACGGCATGTGTGTGTAACAGTTAGCTTGATATGGAAGTCTGATTTAGAGCAGTTCCCTGTAGTAACTCACTTATATCCACAAACCTTCATGTTTGGTAAGTTTGTCAGTATCGTTAGTTATGTTGCTTAAACGAGCAGAATTTGGTATATTTCGTTTATCAGATCACATGCGGGGGTAAGACGGTTTTGGGGTCTGTAACGTTAGTTGAAGCGCCAGCAGCTCTTGTCTGGGTTTCCACGAAATTCGTGCTAAGTGCTAATCACTTGGTATAACGTTAGTGGTTTGGGGCTTGTAACTAAATTGCCAAGGCAATGATAAAACTATAAAGATTTGTTTCAGTTTTAACATCGTAGAGCTATTATTCCTCTGTCAGGGTGTACTTGTGATTTATTTGGCACCAGTTGGTGATGGTATTTAATCCCAGCCACCGTGACCCTTACGCACGACACAGCTTCGTCTTGTTAACTTTATGTAACTATAAGGCGCAGAATCTCAAAGAGAGCTCTCTGGACCTGTGCCTCCAAACTATAAATTATTTTGTCTTTGATAATATGTGGGAGTTAAATGTCTTCTGTGTCCAGAGAACAAAACACTAGCCTTTTCCCCGTAGGGTATGAAACGTCAAGACATTAACTTTACCTGCCCTGTCACCTAGCCTGGGCTGTCTCCCAATATTCTTCACTCCCCACCTCCTTTCCACCACTCCCCCACTACCACTCCTCTCCTACCAGGAAATATGCAAAACTGCCTGAACGTTTTGAGTACAAGTAGTTGCATGTACAGTATACAATGTACCTGCCATTGCGGTTTGCGTCGAGACATTAATCAATTTGTAACTATTTGTAAGTAATATGTAGCCAAATCAGCAACATTAGATTAAAACACAAAGATCCGTTTGCGGGGCACGGAGGAGAGGAGGTGGTAGTGGAGGAAAGGAGCATGCATTTTTCGAGTATTGTGACGCACCCTTGCTGTGCTGGTCTTTTCCTATAATTGTTCTAATAAGCAGGAAGCCAGAAATCTGTTTCCCCTTCTCCTTGCGTGTTTTTTTACGGTCTGCTAACAAAACCTGCCTAAATTCTCAAGCTTGAATCTCTTTCGAGGGGAAGCAATTTAAACGGGGAACATTTGCTTAGCCTACTTATATCGGAGCCATGTGGGATTCATGAGATTTATGTTGACCAGGCGCGGAGGTACAATGCGGCTAATTTGCTTTCGATGGTCTCGGGTGCATTTTTATGTGTGGTAGTTTGCACACCTTTATGCGGTCACCTGCAGATTTGTTGAGTAAATATAATTGACCTAACAACTTCCTCATCGTGATTCTTTCACAGCGAAGGTAAATTATTTAAAATTAGTATATAATGTATAAATCCCAAGTCTTGTGCTCCAGTATGACTTGTGGTTTTCAAACAGGCCCAGAAATAGGACAAAGATGAGCCCGATTCATGCACCTCAGAGCATTATGAGGTTTAGGTGCCGGTTTCCCAGACATGGATTAAGCCTAGTTGTAGACTAAAAAAGATAAATTCTATGAAGATCTCAACTGAAACAAGTTTTTATCCTAGCACTAGACTTAATCGACGTCTGGGAAACCAGGGCATTGTTTCTGTGCATGCTGTCAGAAAAATAGAGGATACCTGCGCTCCCTTGGTGACTCTTAAAACCCGAGGTGGAAAGTCCAGGGGTCAGAAAGTAAAAGTCCTGCCATGTCTTTCTTCCACCCATTAACTCTGCCAGCTGATTTCACTAATTAGTTCTACCTCCTTGCTGAAGAATTGTGCTAATTAGCAAATCCAGGTAATTGGAACAAAATACTGGGGAGAACTTTTACTTTCTGAACCTGGATTTTACACCTCTGTTTAAGACCAGTTACGCACCACCCTATGACCACTGGCTCCGACTGCAGGTCACTGCTCTGTTCTGTCGTCTTTGGCCGTTATATTACTTTACATTTAGCAAACACTGATATCCAGAGCCTGTTGCAGGTGAGTTTAAACGAGCTGTCGTACTACAGGAAAGGTCATTAATATCTGTCTCAGTGCCATGAACAGGGTAAAGGACCAACATACAGGCCAGCATATTCTGAATTAAATGTAAATTAAAAAAAGTATCCTTTATCTATAAAGGTTGTCGTCTCATTGGGACTAAAATCTCTCTTTAATCTCTTTTTAGAGACCTGTTTTAAGAGGCATTAGTCACACACCCATTCGCAATATTATTACATTGCAGTACATTACATTACATTAATTTGGCAGGAGCTTTTATCCAAAGCGATGTACAATAAGTGTATACCAAAGGTCATGTCGAAGGTATTATTATTATTATTATTATTATTGTTATTATTACAGACCTCATATATATAAATCTAAATCAAGCGTTGAGACTGACAGGTGCAGGAAGACGGGGTCAGGGTTTAAAGAGGCCATGCTGCCCCCCAGTGAAAGTGCCCCCACCCCCCATTCCTCTTTCTGACGCACATTCTTATTCCAGCCTGTGTTCACCCCTATCTCACCCCCCCCCCACACACACACACACACACACACACACACACACAGCTGCTGGGTGCTGTACTGCTCTCACCATGGGGCGGTGGTCTGAGAATGTTCCCATTGATTTTTAAAAAGAATCTGGTCACAGTGCAGGACAGGGGCTATTTTCAGAAGGCTTGCCCTGGTGTCTCAGGCCGCAGTTACATTTTTAGGCAGTTAGCAGACGCACAATTACACAGCTTACATTTAGTACACAATCCATTTATACCGCTGGATATTTACTTAAGCTTAGTTAAGTACCTAGCTCAAGGGTACAACAGCAGTGTCCCTACAACGTCAGCCTTGCAAGCCCTATTCCCTAATCATTATGCTACATATAAAAGCTAGTAATGTCATGGTATTGCTACAGTGCTCCCTGCTATAGCTACAGTGCTTGTAGAACTGTTGGTGGTCATCTTGCCCTGTAACCAGGGTGTGAAATGAACACCCGCCAGCAGCCAAATGCTGGTAAAATTCTGATTGTGGCTGGTAGATTTTATACTCTAGCAGCCACTTTGGCAGGTAACCAACCAGGTTGTGTTAAATTGTAAAAGGTAATGGTAGGTTTTTGTGTCACGCACAGATACGTCATTAATCACAGGGGCCAATATTTGAAACCACATACAGGCCAGTGGGCCAATGTAGGGGGCCCCCAAACATACTCATTTGATCTACCTCTCCCTGTCTCTCTCTTCTTCCCCCTCTATCTCTCTCCATCTCCCTTTCTCTCTCCCTCCATCCCTTTCTCTCTGTATTGTTACGGCAGTGTACAGGACTGGACCCAAATGCAAGACTCTGAGACAGACTTGATTCAAGTACTCCACAAGGGAGAATATTTATTAGGGCAAGGCAAGTGAACGCAGACAAAGGGGGAATAAATGGAGGAAGACAGGATACGGGGTTGGTGAACTAAAGCGGGGCAGGAGAGGAGTCAGGGCTGGTAGGGGCAGGCAGGAGGCAGGCTGGACGGGCTGGATGAAGGAACAGAGCAAAACAGGTTACGAAACAAACAGGAATAATAATCAGACTGGCCGGGAGAGATCTCAAACGGAGCAGAGAAAACAAACTGGCAAACAGTGACAAGTGAGCATAAACAGAGTAGTGTGAAAAACAGGTGCGGGAGCGGAGTGATTGACTAAAAGGAGTGAGGAATGGGAGTGAGCAGGGAGTGAGCAGGGTGAACTGAAAAACACGACACAGAACACAAGGAATGGGAGTGAGCAGGGGAAATGAGGCTGGGGCAAATCAAAGGGAAAAACCAGGAACTAACGGGGAGCCACGCCCAGCCTGCAAACGAAAACACAGAACTAGAGACGAACAGGGTGAACTGAAAAACACGACACAGAACACAAGGAATGGGAGTACAGATGAAACGAAAGGGAGGTGGACTGGTGGGAAACGGAGGATGTTACATGTATCTCTCTCTCTCTAGAAATTGTAGGCCCGTACTAATTGTGACGTGTGATGTAGTGTTTACAGGGAGCAATGTGATGACATCAGTAATGAGATGTCATCAGGAAGCCACACTTGTAACCGGCAGGTTCACGGGTTCAAATCCTTGGCATGCTTATATTGCTTCCTCTCGGAAGAGACAAATCCTGTTGTACCTAGAGGAAATGCTTCACAAGCATTGTGTCAGCATATATACGTAATGTACATTACGTGTGTAACATACGGAAGAGTATTTGTCGCTAACTGTGGTCATTCTCCTTCAAACAGGAAGAACATTTCCAAAGAAAGGACAGACATGTGTGGTGCATTACACAGGTAAGATCATTGATTCATGTTCTGTGCTGAATTTGTTCATATGACTTTTTTTTTAATGTGGGGGTTATAGTTTAAGGAAGCAGATGCACCCTGCTGTGGGTTCTCACATCGCTGGGTGCACTTTTGGGAACGGTATGTTGTAACTGCAGAGGTAATTCTAGTTAAGTGCATTAGGGATTAATGTGGATTTGAGGGCTGTGTTGTGACGAAAGGTATGGGTTTGAACAGAATTTCTGCTTGTGTTAGCGGAACATTCCGGAAACAGACAGCACGCCCCCCCCCGGTCTTGTTTTTTCCGTTGGGGTGCGGACCTGGGCGTCTGCCCTGGGTAAATAAACAGAGATTATCGCTTTTTGGTTTCCGTGGAAACGTGACGATTGGGCGGAGCTGCGGCTGGCATTTTCTCACAAGTGATTGGCTGCATTACATTACATTATAGGCATTTAGCAGACGCTCTTATCCAGAGCGACTTACACAACTTCTTATTACATTTATCCATTCATACAGCTGGATATATACTGAAGCAATTCAGGTTAAGTACCTTGCTCAAGGGTACAACGGCAGTGTCCGACTGGGAATCGAACCTGCAACCTTTTAGCATATTTTGCAGCGGACAGGAAGCGGAGACGACCGGATTCCAGCGTCATGTCTGAATGTGTAGTGAATACGTAATACATACGGGATATGCAATTCAGTTAAATTAGTACATTAAGTGCCTTTCACAAAAGGCATCGTCACAAAGCAGTTTACACCCCCCAGGAGCAAGCCTAGGGCGAGAGTGACATAAGCTATTAAGAAATAATTTAGAATTATATTTGAAGTATACTGTATTTATGCCTAATATATTATATAATAGGCAGCACGGTGGTGCAGTGGTTAGCACTGTCGCCTCACAGCAAGAAGGTACCGAGTTTGAATCCCGGCCGAGGCCCTTTCTGTGTGGAGTTTGCATGTTCTCCCCGTGTCTGCGTGGGTTTCCTCCGGGTACTCCGGTTTCCTCCCACAGTCCAAAGACATGCAGGTTAGGCTAATTGGAGACTCTAAATTGCCCATAGGTATGAGTGTGTGAGTGAATGGTGTGTGTGCCCTGTGATGGATTGGCGGCCTGTCCAGGGTGTATTCCTGCCTCTCGCCCGATGCATGCTGGGATAGGCTTCAGCACCCCCCGCGACCCTGACCAGGAATAAGCGGGTTAATGGATAATGGATGGATGGATATTATATAATAGTATTTCTCACTCTGGTAGATGAAATAGACAGCGTTCTTTCAGTGGGACACATAATCCAGGTGAGGTACAGGTGTGTATGGGAACAGCCAGGTAAAATGGGTTTATACCCCACTGCGTCAGTGAGACTGATCCCGCTCTTCACCTGTCTACACTACATGAGGATGTGCACCTTTAATCAGTTCATATTTGAGTGTGTTATGGCCACGCAGATCAAATGTTTAAACGGCCTATCCAAAGCCTGACGTTCCTCTCTCAAACTGTGAAACTCCGTCTCTCTCTCCTTCTGTGTGTGAATAAGGACTTACTGCAAAGAGAGCTCTCAGTACTCAGTGTTGATACGCTGGCGGGGCAAGCGGCTCGGCGGGTGGAGAAGGCTTTCTTTAGCACGACGGGAGAGGGAGTGACACATGCTGAACTGCTCAATCCACCCCACGGCGCTCAGATTTATGTCTGAGGTTAATTTTACTTCACAAGACCATCGGACAGGCGTGGGGGGGTTATGTCTCCCGGGGAGTATGCTGATGCGGGATGGGCGGGGCCAGGCGGGGCGGGGCGGGGTTGTATGTGTGTAGGACGGCCTATAATAAGCAGTAACCCCTGCTGCAGCAGTGTACTGGGCTCTATATTAAGGACTGGGCCACAGTGGTGTTGACCCTATTAGCATAGTGCTAATGCTGAATCTGGCACCCACAGCCTACAGCCACTCTCATAGAGCTGGTGCAACTGTAATTCCCTCTCACACAAAAGTGAGACTGAATTAAGGATGCGGAACGTTCGCCAGCCTGCTGATGGTCCCGCTGGTAATTCTGCTGTGAAGGGAGGTGTACAGCAGGACCTGGTCCGAAATTTAAACACCAGGAACGTCGATTGACAACTATTTGGACCTGTCACCAGTGCGAACTGGTCTTTCCCTGGGATTTCACTGATATGGATTGAAATGCATCATATTGACACTCCAAACAGTTTCATTATATAGACCGTAAACTGTTCATGCTTATTCTGCACTTCGATGCAATATGATCAAAGGAACCTTTACAAGCCATTATTTAAAACAAATAAGTAACAGTATTTGACCCTTATTAATTGAAATGCTCGCTGGCTATGCGCATAAACGCTTTAGCCTTGTTTGCTAAAACGCCTGCTCCAAACACAGAACAAACCGATTAGCATGGCGGACTTTAGCTGGACGGATCCTATTTTAGCAGCAGAGAAAGCTACATGGATGGCTCTATTAACATTTCTCCCGGCTAATCTCGCCACTATAAATTCCAGTACGGAAGCTAATGATAAAGGCCTTTGTTACTGAGGGGAACTGACGTTAAGTCCCAGTGCTGCAGGTTTTCAGACAGCGGGAAGCATTGTTGGTGCCGCGCGCGATCTGCTGGCAAGAGTTACAGGCGCCGTGACAACCGATCCCGCCGGCTCCCGCTGATGATGTAAGTTCTAAAAGGAGCAGCGACTCTCTGGCATTTGAGAGAGAGGGTTCACCACCTCAGACTGCAGAGTCCAACACCTTCACATCGTTAGAGTGGTTCATTTAACCCCTTTTATATCATGTGTCATACAAAAAAAAAGAAGCACATTGAATCTTATTTTCATTCATTGTGAAATATTTGTTCCGTGTTAATAAACGGGCGTGAAATGTTAGAAATGTATAATTCCGCCTCGTTTTTTTGGTTATTGAATGTTGCCATCAGCTGTTTGTAATGTATTGAGTTTCTGGTTTAATCTGTGTGTGTTTTAATATGGGTTGTTTTTGGGACTCTGCTAGTTACTGTGGTCTAAGGTCCAGGTTCTGTTCTATGAGAATTGGCTGATTTTTACAGTGTCTTTAGCTGGGAGATGAACACTACGCCCTGCTCAATCCAGGTAGAAATTTTATAACTGCTAATATTGTTGGTCACACGAGCGAATGATGGTCTTCGCATGAAGTTGTGACACTTTGCTTATACTAATTGGCGTCCATCTCATATGTACTTGTTCTTATCAGTAAGTTGAAGTCCAGAACTATGTTCCTGCGCGACCACTTGGCTCTTCTACAGCAGGGCGACTCGCACCCCCCCCCTCCCTCCGTGTCAAAGGCTCTCGCTCGTCCCGACTGCGGAGCTTTTCCACCCTAGCTCCTCAGTGGTGGAATGATCTTCCCATTCCCCTACGTTCTACTCCAACCCTGCCTGCAGATAAAGATAGGCTCCACCCCCACAGTGAAGTAGGCGGGGTGTAGAGAGAGGCTCCACCCCCACAGTGAAGTAGGCGGGGTGTAGAGAGAGGCTCCACCCCCACTGTGAAGTGGGAGGGGTTTACAGAGGCTCTACCCTCATCATGAAGTAGGAGGGGTGTAGATAGGCTCCACCCCCATAGGGAGGTCGGAGGTAAGCAGTGTTGAGAGAGAGGCTGGTATTTCTCACAGGTTGAAATGAGATTGATGCTGGTCGGGAGGTGGTAGGGCTGTGGGAGGAGAAGGCCGTTGTGCCTGTGCTAAATTTAACCCCCACTGCCCAAACTCTGCAGAAAGGCAGGCCACCGCTCTCTGCATTCACATCCTGCACTATTCCCTGTAATTAACAGGACACAGCTGTTACTTACTAAAACAAAGGTGTTGAGAGAAAAATGGTGTGCTAGATTTCCCCTTTCCTGACTGAAAGAAAGACCCACACTGAAATTTAAAAACAAATAAAAAATTAACTTGTGCCTGGCCTGAGCATCAGATATCACATAAAGGATACATAAATCAATTAAAATTTAATATTTAAATCTGTAAGTAAAAAGTAGGTCTGACTTCGATATTTCTGTTTTAATAATATTGCGTAAATCATTACCGTATAAATCTTGTGTAAAAAAATGGTGAGTGTTGTGTGTGGCCAGTTACAGACGGACTTTAGTGTGTGTGCGTTATCACATTACGCCGGAGTCTGTTGGGCTAAGCTTTACCCTCAGGGAGCGATACTGTAAACTGTGGTAAAAAGAGCAGCTCCTGCTGGTGGCTTTAGAGAGAGTCAGTGTCATAGGCAGGGTTTGAACCACTAAAGCACAGCAGGATGACTGTAGTGTTACTTTACATTACATTACAGTTCACCTCATTTCATTATGTTACATTATGTTCTGTTACATTGTTACTTTGCATTACATTACAGTTCACTTCATTTCATTATGTTACATTATGTTCTATTACATTACAATTCACTTCATTTCATTATGTTCTGTTACATTGTTACTATACATTTATGTTACGTTACATTACATTGCATTATATTACATTATGTTCCGTTACATTGTTACTATACATTTATGTTACGTTACATTACATTGCATTATGTTACATTATGTTCCGTTGCATTGTTACTATACATTTATGTTACGTTACATTACATTATGTTACATTATGTTCCGTTACATTGTTACTATACATTTATGTTACGTTACATTACATTATGTTACAGTTGCATTACATTGTTACTTTACATTACAATTAATTTCATTGCCTTATGTTATATTACGTAAAATGACATTATGTTACGTTACATTGCATTATGTGATGTTATATTATTTTTTATTATGTTACGGTTCATAAAATTACATTGTTACATTACATTACATTACATTACTTTAATTTAGCAGAAGCTCTTATCTAGAGTAGCTTACAGCGCAGGAGAATCACAAGAGCATTCATCTGATTAATATGAACAACAGTGGCAGACCAGGATACCAACATGCCCAGCCCAGCGAGTGTAGCCAGTCATGTGGAGAGATAAACATCACTAAAGCATGCAACTTCTCAGTACATACAGACAACATCCTTAACAAGCCCAGAGAAAAAATGCATAACAGAAAATAATAATAAAAACGTATTAAAATAATTTATATAATTATATCATAATTAAATAATAATTTTAGAATCAGTAGTAGATTCACGTGGCATAGCAGTTTTGAACTTTAGCTCTTGTACTTTCGTTCCTCTTCTTTAAAGGGACTGTTGGCTAATGTTAGCGAAATGTTTGAGTTATGTACATTATGGTTGGCCCCACTGTGTGTATAAATGCCTTCTTGAGATTGGAGGAATGTTATTCCACAGAGGAAAAGGAAATGTTTCATAACCTGAGTACCGATAGTGTTCTTAGAAAAAATTGTTTGTGTGAGATCGATGCTGCAGAAAGCACAAGGCACAGGGAAGATCAATACTTCTGCTTTCAGGAGCTTAAATTTTATACCATCACAACCCCACCCCAATTTCACCTGCCCGACTCCACCCCCCCCACCCCTCAAGCCTCCACCGGTTCCCCAGAAAGGCTGAATGTTTTTACATATTGTTAGATTTTTCAAAAGAAAATTGTTCCTGTAGCAATTAAAAACGAAATAATTTATAACTGCAGCTTTAATCTGCTCTTTCCCAATGCTTTTAAACTTTGACTAAAATTCAGGCATTCCAAAAAACTTACTAAAAAAGTTTCAAGAAGAATAAACAAATAGCAAACTGTTTGAATGGGGGGGGGGGGATAAGTACTGCTGTGCTGTGGCCTAAATCTTGGTCCATTATCAGAAAGAAAAAATCCTGATCCTGGATTTTCTTAAAAGCGCTTTGCCAGCTCACTCTTTTGGGAATGTCTCGGTCTGGGTCAGAATGAGGCCAGTGCTCGGATTTGCTGTCTGAAATACCCAGAACCCAACAATGCTATTATATAAAGCCCTGTTCTTTCAGCAGTGCCTCCCCACTGTAAACACATCTTATTTGGTGCCAAGTTTCATGAGCCACACGGGTCAGTTATGTTTATTTTCAGTTTTTTTGTTAGGTTTTTTTAAACATTCTGATCCAATTAGAGTTTTCTTCTGTGATGGCAGTACTCTAGGCGATAGCTGACCCACATAAGCACAGAACCAAGCGCAGGATTAGGCTAACGGACCACTTCTCACCCCCTGTTAGTAACACCTGGGCTCAATATGAATTGGCCTCAACTGTGCTGCCTGTAGATTCAGCCTCAGTTGTGCTGTCTGTAGATTCAGTCTGTGCTTTGCTGCCTGTAGATTCAGCCTGGGCTGTGCTGCCTGTAGAATCAGCCTGGGCTGTGCTGCCTGTAGAATCAGCCTGGACTGTGCTGCCTGTAGAATCAGTTTGGGCTGTGCTGCCTGTAGATTCAGCCTGGGCTGTGCTGCCTGTAGATTCAGCCTGGACTGTGCTGCCTGTAGAATCAACCTGGGCTGTGCTGCCTGTAGATTCAGCCTGGGCTGTGCTGCCTGTAGAATCAGCCTGGGCTGTGCTGCCTGTAGAATCAGCCTGGACTGTGCTGCCTGTAGAATCAGCCTGGGCTGTGCTGCCTGTAGAATCAGCCTGGGCTGTGCTGCTTGTAGATTCAGCCTGGACTGTGCTGCCTGTAGTTTCAGCCTGGGCTGTGCTGCCTGTAGATTCAGCCTGGACTGTGCTGCCTGTAGTTTCAGCCTGGGCTGTGCTGCCTGTAGATTCAGCCTGGGCTGTGCTGCCTGTAGATTCAGTCTCATCTGTGCTGCCTGTAGATTCAGCCTGGGCTGTGCTGCCTGTAGTTTCAGCCTGGGCTGTGCTGCCTGTAGATTCAGCCTGGGCTGTGCTGCCTGTCAGTGAGGCTGCTGCTGTCCGTGGTGCTGAAGGCCTCTCAGGATTGGGGAGGCAGCAGGAATCTCTGACACCAGCCAAAGAGGACCAGCCCTCCGTGCTTCCTGTTAACACCCTTACCATATTTAATATCATAGCTGGCTTATTTAATATCATACCTGGCTTATTTAACATCATAGCTGGAATGTTTAATATACCTGGGTTGCTTAATTTTGTACTGGAATATTTAATAGCATAGTTTGATTATTTAACATCATACCTGGGTTGCTTAATTTTGTACTGGAATATTTAATAGCGTAGTTGGATTATTTAATATCATACCTGGGTTGCTTAATTTTGTACTGGAATATTTAATAGCATAGTTTGATTATTTAATATCATACCTGGGTTGCTTAATTTTGTACTGTAATATTTAATAGCGTAGTTGGATTATTTAATATCATACCTGGGTTGCTTAATTTTGTACTGGAATATTTAATAGCGTAGTTGGATTATTTAAAATGTTTTTCTGAGGTGAGGTCACCCTTCTCCCGGTATGTTCACTTTGAATATGGTAATGTGATTAAATACAATGATATTATATGAACTCAACATTGACCCATAGATTACTGTGGGTAGATTTATTATGATTTTTTCATCACAGGAATCTTCTGCCATTTCTCCTGCCCCTTGGTTTGTTTTTCACTTTTATTTGAAACGGAAACACTAACTAACACTTTCCCCTTTTCTTAATGTTATATTATGTTTTTAAAGGTAACTGATTCCCATCAGTTTTGCTTGTAACCATGACAAAAACTGTCTATTGGTGTTGAATTTTGCAATGAAGTTTTGTTTTTTAAGTGAAAACATTTTTTTTCTTCGGCAGGCATGCTGCAGAACGGGAAGAAGTTTGATTCGTCGAGAGACAGAAACAAGCCCTTCAAATTCAAGATGGGCCGACAGGAAGTAATCAAGGGCTGGGAGGAAGGAGTGGCACAGGTAACAGAGGCCTGAGGTGTGCTAACTGATTGGGATCGGGTCGGCTTGGCTGTTATTTTATATCTTAAGGATCTAGGATAGAGGAATCTAGAACGAGAGGATCTAAATAAAGGATCTAGAAAAAAAGCATAGATACATTAAGGATTTGCATTCATGAAAGATGAGGTTAATAATTCAAGCCTTCATCACACTTCCTTCACCAGTGAAATGGTGTTGTATACTGATGGAATCCTTGTATAACCTGGCTTCTTCACACAGGCGTACAGGTTAACCAGAGATTAATCACCAGTCATGGCGTCCTCTGTTTTCAGTTTAGGTTATTAACATGCACTTAACTCATTAATAATAATAATAATAATACATTCAGTTTATATAGTGCTTTTCTGAATACTCAAAGCGCTTTACAGATAAAAATTGCACACACAGTAAAATCATTTAATAGGTAATTAATAAAATTAATAAAATAAAAAATAAAAATAAGACTTTTTTTTGAAAAATTTGAGTCATGGGATAGAGGGGAGGATGTTTAGCAGGGGAAAGCCAGTTTGAAGAGGTGGGTCTTGAGAGCCTGTTTGAAGAATGGTAGGGTGGTTGCCTGACGGATGTGGATGGGGAGGGCGTTCCAGAGGGAGGGTGCAGCAACTGAAAAGGCCTTGTAGCCCCAGGTCCGGAGCTTGGTCCTGGGGATTATCAGGTTGTTCGTGTCAGCGGACCTGAGGCGACGGGAAGGAGTGTGACGGGGGAGGAGGTCAGAGAGGTAGGGAGGGGCCAGGTTATTTAGGGCTTTGTAGGTGATGAGCAGTATTTTGTAATCAATCCTGTGTTTAACCGGGAGCCAGTGGAGGTTGTGGAGGACAGGGGTGATGAGATCTCGGCGACGGGTGGAGGTGAGCAGACGGGCAGCGGAGTTCTGAACGTATTGGAGTTTATTGAGGATTTTGTTGGGTGAGCCGTAGAGGATGCTGTTGCAGTAGTCGAGTCTGGAGGTTATGAGGGCATGGATGAGGGTTTCAGCAGCGGAAAGGGACAGGGAGGGGCGGAAGCGGGCAATGTTCCGGAGGTGAAAGAAGGCAGTTTTGGTAATGTGGTTGACGTGCGGTAGGAATGAGAGGGTGGGGTCGAGGATGATGCCGAGGTTGCGGACATGGGTGGAGGGGGTGACGATGGAACCATCAATGGTGAGAGAGAAGGTCTGGGCGGAGCGGATGAGGGAGTTTGGGCCGATGATGAGTATTTCCGATTTATTGCAGTTGAGTTGGAGAAAGTTCTGTTGCATCCATGTTTTTACATCAGCAAGGCAGGTGGTGAGGGTGGAGTGGGTGGTTGAGGTGATGGTCTTGGAGGAGAGGTAGAGTTGTGTGTCGTCTGCATAGCAATGGAAGCGGAGGCCATGGTGGCGGAGAATTTGACCCAGGGGAAGTATATACAGGATGAAGAGGGGGGGGGCCGAGCACTGATCCTTGGGGGACACCATGAGTGACTGGGGCGGTGGAGGATTGGCAGTGGTTTATGGAGATGTCAAGGGAGTGAAGGCGTGAGAGGAGGATGGAATGGTTGATGGTGTCAAAGGCGGCGGTGAGGTCGAGGAGGATAAGGATGGTTAAGGAGCCGGAGTCAGCAGAGAGAAGGATGTCATTGGTGATTTTCAGTAGTGCAGTTTCTGTACTGTGATTGGTGCGGAAGCCGGATTGGAAGGGTTCATAGAGGTTATTGTTGTCGAGGTGGGTTTTGAGTTGAGCGGCCACAGCTCGCTCAAGGACTTTAGACAGGAAGGGGAGGTTGGATATGGGCCGGTAGTTGTTGGGGATGTCAGGGTCGAGACCAGGTTTTTTTAGAATGGGGGTAACGGCAGCAAGCTTGAGGGAGGGGGGGACGAGACCAGTGGACAGGGAGGAGTTGATTATGTTGGTGATAAGTGGGGAGAGAGTGGGGAGGCAAGCCTTGACTAGGAAGGTGGGGATAGGGTCGAGGGCACTGGTTGATGACTTCATACTGGTGACTATGGAGGAGAGATCGGATTCGGAGATTAGACTGAAGGATGAGAATGAATGGCTAGGGAGTAGGGGGGGGGGGTCAGGTTGAAGGCATGGGGGGGTGGTGGGGGAGGAGGCAGACAGCTGGTGGTGAATTGTGTCAATTTTAGATTGGAAAAATGACAGGAAGGAATTGCATTTACTGGTGGTGAAGGAATTAGAGATGGTGTCCATGGGCTTGAGGAGTTGATGGTGGAGAAGAGAGTTTTGGGGTTGTTGGAGCCAGTTTGGATGATGAAGGAGTAGTGGGAGGAACGAGCGTTGTTGAGGGCATCTTTGTATTGTTGTTGGTGGAGTTTGTATGCATCCAAGTGAACAGTGAGTCCGGTTTTATTGGCAAGCCTTTCAAGTTGGCGGCCCTTGGCTTTGAGTTGGCGGAGTTGATCGGTGTACCAGGGGGCGGAGTGAGTGAAGGAGACGGATTTGGTTTTTGTGGGGGCAATTTCATCAAGACAGGAGGAGAGTGCAGCATTGTAGTTATTGACTAGGTCAACTCTCTCTCTCGCTCCCATTCTACCTGTCTCTCTATACTGTGCTGTCCAATATAAAGCTGAAAAAAGCCCTTAAAAAAAGAAGGAAAAAAAGAATCACTGAGTGGCTTAGACTCTGTAACAGTGTGAGAAGTGCTAGACTGAGCTGATCTGTGAGCTCAAACGCTCAAACGCTCACCCGACTGGCCTGATCAAGCTGTTCAGCAATTCATACTGTTCTCCATCCTCAGCATCAGCAGCCATTTTAACTAGGACTACGTGTGTTAAACAGAGATGGGTGCTGTTCTCTAGTGCATTGTGGGTACACAGCCTGTAGAGATGTGTGCTGTTCTCTAGTGCATTGTGGGTACACAGCCTGTAGGGATGTGTGCTGTTCTCTAGTGCATTGTGGGTACACAGCCTGTAGAGATGTGTGCTGTTCTCTATGTGGGTTAAATACAGCAGGTGTGTCTGTGGTGTAAGATATTAAGCTGAGAGAAAAACACTGAATGAGTGAATCTGTTTATTGTTAGACTGGCTGATTGTGTGAGTGTGTGTGAGTGTGTGTGAGAGTGTGTGTGAGAGTGTGTGAGAGTGTGTGAGAGTGTGAGAGTGTGAGAGTGTGTGAGAGTGTGAGAGTGTGAGAGTGTGAGAGTGTGAGAGTGTGTGAGAGTGTGTGAGAGTATGTGAGAGTGTGTGAGTTAGACTGGCTGATGTTTTCACCTCCAAAAACAGGCTAAAGATGCTAATTTATCTTGTATTTATCTTATTATGTTCAAATGTAAGAATGCTGCTGTTTCATCTCAAGAGAATCAAAATGATGAAGAACTTTAAGGATTTTAGAGTTTATGAGGGTCAGTGGAGGAACAATATGATGTAAACTATGCTGTGTGGTTGTGTGCGTGTGTGCGTGTGCGTGCGTGTGCGTGTATGCGTGCGCGTGCGTGTGTGTGTGTGTGTGTGTGTGTGTGCGTGCGTGTGTGTGCGTGCGTGTGTGCGTGCGTGTGTGTGTGCGTGCGTGCGTGCGCGCGCATGCGTGTGCGTGCGTGCGTGCGCGCGCATGTGCGTGCGTGCGTGCGTGCGTGCGTGTGTGTGTGCGTGCGTGCGTGTGCGTGCGTGTGTGTGTTTATCTGCAGATGAGTCTGGGACAGAGGGCTAAGATCACCTGCACACCAGACATGGCTTATGGGGCCACAGGTCACCCAGGGGTCATCCCCCCCAACGCCACCCTCATATTCGACGTGGAGCTCCTGAAAATCGAGTGAAGACTACCAGAGGGGCAGCGGGCGTCCTGGGACAGCCTGCCCCGACCCCACCCACTGTTCTTGCCCCTGAATGATTTTAGCATCTTAAATATCTTTCTTAACCAATCTTCTGCTTCGCTGCCAACTGTGTCAGTTAGATGACTTTTTATATACTGATACCATCATTTGGCTTCTTTATTACCATGTTTATCTATTACACAAAACTGTTTTACCTTTTTTGTTTTTCATTTTTAAGTTGTACATTTTTATTGAATCTGCAAATCACAACAAAATAGCTGAATCTCTATATACTATATATATATATATATACACACACACACACACACACACACATATATACGTATATATATATATATATATACACACACACATATGCAGAGGTGTAGGCTGCTGTCAGGCTGTATGTTAAAAGTGGAGGGACTTGTGTACAATATGGGCATTAATAACCACTATCTGCATTACCACTGTTTAGAAGGAGCCCAGCCGTGTGTGTGGAGTGCAGTTTGCTGTGTATTTTCTCTCATGTTGGCAGTGATGTGAGGAACGGTTGCTGCTTGCTAATGGGCGCTTTGAGCCTGGAGGCCCATGCAGTCGTCAGCTCTTATTTGTAAAAGTTAGTCGGGTGCGTCTTCCGAGCCCTTCGACCTTTGAAATGGTGCAGAAACACGCTCTCCTTGCCCATGTGGAGAGAAGCCAGTTTTACAGAACTCCCTGCTGAAAACGGCAACCAGTGTTCCCTACTTTTCCGGATTTAAAAAAAAGTCTCGGACCCCCCCCCCCCCAAAGAAAAAGTTGCTTATTGTTACTTCCAGCTGTTGCTAGGGGTTTGGACTGCAGGGGAAATGTCTCTTAGTTCTGCATGCTCCATGTTTTTAGGGCACTCTGGGATGGTTGTCGCATAAATTAAATGCATGTTGGATTTTTTATTTTTTTTGTTTACTTGGAAGTAAATCCCAGTAATGGAGACAAAATTGTGTGTGTAGGCAGGTCAAGGACTCTAGTTCATAAATTGGCAGGCTGGCAATACTGATCAGATCCTCAGTACTGTGGACTTTACCTGCAGCCCCGCCCTCAGGTGTACGAGGCTCCGCCCCTCCAGGTTAAGCTGGTAAAAATATGAGCTCGTGGAAGATGTGCTTTAGCAGGGTTTTTTTTCTCTCTGAGATTTTCTTTTATCCTCACAGTTGCAAACACACAGTACTTCACTTTCCGTTATGCAATATTAACACAGAAAAAAAAGTCCTGCACACATGCTAAATTACCCGTTACCCAAACAAAATCACACACTCATCTTAAATGGCCCTATTGCCTTCTGTAAGCAGAGGTACACCATAAACAACTCCCATGTTTCATTAGGTTTATTCTAGAATGTGCACACGGTGCTTGACTGCAAGCTACCTGTTTAAAATCCCAGAAATGTTATTTTTATAATGAATATGGAGATAAAGCACAATTATTGTTTTCTCTAAAAGTGTGTAGTGTTGAGTCCATTGGAGGAGGGTGTAAAGCAGAAATGCTGTATAGATTAGCGTGACCACTCATCCAAGAATCGTAATCCATTTGAAGTTTAAGTGCATACCTGGTGCATCACCTGTGTTCACAAAACCACACTCAAAAGTGTCACAAGTGTTTTACAAAAGGAAAATGTTTTTAAAAACATCACTGAAAAGAAAAATAAATCAGACTCCAAAGACAGATTATGTTAATATGTTTCTTGGTTTGGTGCATAAAAAAACACATTTGTCATATTTTGTGTTCCCTCTGGCTCATTACCCCTGTGATTTAGTGTCTCTTATCTGTATCCCATCATGCATTGCAATTTCCCCATGTCCAGGCGCTGCTCTATAACTTGTAGCCTCTAACATTCTGATCAATGACTCAAGGATAAAATGACTTTTTATTGCATTCACTGATGGCTGTTAATTCTGTTAGTTTGTTTGGTTCTCTCTCTGTGTGGTCCTGTTGGGAGGCAACCCCATGAATGCTGGGTAAAACTGGTGCACCATGAGAAACCTGGATGTGGCTGAACAATAATCTCTCTCCACAGTCAACTTTTATTGGGGGTGGAGACCTCCTGGCCTATGATTTTACAGTTGTCACCAAAGGCATGCCACAACTGTATTCACAACCACTGTATGAAAAGAAATAAAATAATCTAAATGATTTATGAGGAATGACTTTAACATTAAAACTGGTGTCTTGGATTTTTTTAATGCATAGTGGAAAGTCCAGGGGTCAGAAATTAGAGGCCTGCCATGTTTTTCTTCCACCCATGAACTTAGCCTCCTAGCTGAGGAATTGTGCTAATTAGCATATCCAGGTGATTGGAACAAAATACTGGAAAGACTTTTACTTTTTGAACCTGGATTTTCCACCGCTGCAAATAACAGAAATTGTGTGTGTATAAACTTGGACAAAACACAGCGGACATACAATTGCACAAATGTGGGGAACCAAACTTGTAGAACACACCTGTTATTCATCATTACAGATATGTTTTGATGCCTAATTGTTTATATTTTTACGTGCAGGAACAGGTTTGTTTTAGTTTGTAAGTTTTTATTATGCCATTGAGCAGTCAGTTTTCCACAATAACCACACTAAAATAAATTTAAAAAACTAAAGCAAGGCCTGGCACTTGTTTGTATGCACAGACATGTAGCCTACACATCCTGTATGTGTGTTTATACCATTTTTGTTCCGCTGCCAGTGGCAAAAACGTTTCACTCAATGTGATTTTTGACTCAAAATTATTGAAAAAGCATTTGAAATGAACATCTGAAGGTTTTTCTGCAGGCCACACCTCCATCTGGTGGCGAAGCTGGAACGTTACGTTACGTATGCTGCTAAACGTAGTACAAGTGGTTGCGTTAATGGCCATCGATAGACAAGTTTATTTTGTACGTCAGCTACTGTGTGTTATTCAGGGTCCTTTATAGACAATATCTACGTGTTCAAATCAGTTTAAAGTGCATAGCATGAACAACACTAAAATATAAACATTCCAAATCAAAATGAACATTTCCGGTTTTTCCTCGTTCAGAGGTCGAAGTTCATTATGACCATTTTCTCTTCTGTGATTGGTGAACAGGCTGTAGGCTTGTATGCGATTGGTAGTTGGATTTACTCCTCCTCGACAACTTCATTCTGGAGAAAACAAACGCAAGGTCAGATGGAGGCTTTCTCTTTAACGTTCTGTTAAATTAGTAGATAATTATTCTCTTTATCAGATCACATAGGTTATTAAAGAAGCCACATACCAGAAAACATATTAAAATGAGTGGATAGTTTCGTATGGTTTAACGTTCGCTAGCTACAGAACACTGTTGTGGCTAGCGCTAACAACTGTCTAACGTTAGTCAACGTTCCTCTCTTTTTAAAACATTGCTTTAACTAGCGGTTTTTATTGGCTATTTACGCCACTCTTAACATTGCTCACCAAGGTCCATTTGACTAAATAAAACGGCTGTAAATTGGTAAATTTAGTGAGCCACCTGAGTTTGCTGACGTTCAGCCAAATACAAGAAGTAAATAACGTTATCTGTCACAAGTTAACCAAGTGCAATGCGTAGTGGCAATTAGAAAACGTTAGCCCACTTAGCCACTTAGCCCATAAATATTCGCGTGCGTTGCATGTACTTTGTTTTAAAATATGAAGTAGCTAGTTTACAGGCTTGCTGCTTGCACGTAGTTGGACTTCCCCACTGTCTGTTTGTCCGAATTGAAAGTGTGTTCAAACTGGGCAGCTTGACAACTGACCTGCACTGCGGTTTCCTCTGTGTAGTCTTTCAATGTGCAGTTGCCCATGTTAAGGTGAGCAGAGTTGCACGACGCCAGGTCGCCATGCTGACAACACGGACTGCCTACGCGGCCTTGGGTGCCAAACAGCTGCTGAGACCGGCCGGTGCCTCACCTGTGTCGGACAGGCATCTGCGGCGCTTCTGGGCGGCTCCACCTTCGCGACAGAAAGAGCTGCACCCCAGCTGGGCCGAATTGGCCAAGAAGCAACTGAAAGGTAAAGACCCTGGAGACCTGATCTGGCACACCCCGGAGGGTATATCAATCAAGCCGGTGTACACTCGCTGCGACTCCGAGGCGCTCCCCGATGAATTACCGGGCGTCTTCCCCTTCACTCGCGGTCCTTATCCCACGATGTACACCAACAGACCATGGACCATCAGACAATATGCCGGCTTCAGCACCGTGGAGGAGAGTAATAGGTTTTACAAGGACAATATCAAAGGTACAGTATATGGTAGCTCTCACTTTTGTTCATCTCCGGGGTACCCACGCTGGGGTCCCAGGGCTCCCCTTCAACAGTAAGGGGAATATTTTAATTAATGTCAACCCTCATGTTCCCATATTTATTAGATTTTCTACTAAGTAAACTGTGTCTAATGTGAACACCTGTGGTAATTGTAACAATTAAATACTCATATTCAACGGAGTTGCTGCTTGTCGTCTATAGATCCATGATTCAACAGGCAGCCATGAGGCCTTCAGTGGGAGGCTAGCTGCAAGTTGTTCTCATATTGACTGATTTTAGTAGCACATTATTGTCATAGTGAGTGACTGTAGTTGCATTGTGTTATCACATTGAATAACGGTTACCAAGGACATGGATCTCATTTCAACTTGGGGGGCGGGGGTGGACACAACATTCCTGGGTAAACAGGACATTTTCTTTAGGATATTTTTTGGGGGTGGGCACATTAACAGTTGAGTCAGAACATACGTCTCAGAACCTTATAATACTGATATGAATAGGTAGAACCAGGTTAGATAAGCATCCCAGGAACTTTATTTCATAGGAATATCATTATGTCTTAGAGTAAAATGCTAATTGATGGCATCCAAATTTGCCATGTTCACTGGGTAGGATTTAGATAAAATTCTGTCAATATTGTTTCCAACATCCGATGTGTACCAAACGTTTCCCAGGTACAGATTCAAACATGGGGAATCCGAATAAATGTTTGAAATCCATCCAGGGTTGGTGTTTCTCATAACAAGCACCGGTAACTACAGGTGTTCTGTTCCACAGCTGGGCAGCAGGGCCTCTCTGTGGCCTTTGACCTCCCCACTCACCGTGGCTACGACTCGGACAATCCCAGGGTGCACGGCGACGTGGGCATGGCGGGCGTGGCCATCGACACGGTGGAGGACACAAAGATGCTGTTCGACGGCATCCCCCTGGAGAAGATGTCAGTCTCCATGACGATGAACGGGGCGGTGATCCCCATCCTGGCCATGTTCATTGTGACGGGGGAGGAGCAAGGGGTACCCCTCGCGAAGCTGACCGGCACCATCCAGAACGACATCCTGAAGGAGTTCATGGTGCGGAACACCTACATCTTCCCCCCCGAACCCTCGATGCACGCCATCGCCGACATCTTCGCCTACACCTCCAAGGTACTGCCTCCACCTTTCTCATAAAGCCGTTACCTCCACCTGCCTGGGGACCCCCAAACCTAATAAAACTCTTTCATTTTGGACACACCCACTGTAAACTACAGTACTTTGGGTTAGGGCTGAGCCGAATGCAAGCTCCGAAGCTTCGTTCGTTGGATTGGGATTCGGATCCTAAATTCAGATTCGAATAGTTCGTTTTTTCCCCTCAAAAAACAACAAAAAAAACAACAACATTTTTCCCCCACAAAAAAGAAGAAAATTGATGGTTTCCTGGATGTTTGTCAACATATAAGTGTTTATTCTATACTGATTGAGCTTTGAATCGCCTGGAAGTTTATCGAACGTACAAGGATGCGCGGTTCAGCCTTCCACGTGACTTGTCTCGACATTCGCAACGCTGTTGCCCAAAGCCTGAGGTGAAGTTACAAGATGTCAAATAAGTCAGCTGTGTGGAAACATTTTAATATTACCGCTGACAATCCAAAAAAGGTCAAATGGCAAATATGCCAGCAGAAATTGACATACCATGGTGGAACTACGAATTTGACAAATCATTTGAAAAAGTAGCCTAATTTATATATCTTCGTCAGAGTAATAGCCTAGCAACATTAGCATTAGTTAGCCGATCTGACTAGGCTACATTTCATGATATAGCCTAGGCTAGCATAGCATGACAACCTATTTCCAAAATCAACGTTTTGGAAAGAAAACAATATAGCCTACACTCGGCTTTAGACTTTTTTTTACCCATACCAAGCAGTATGTAGGCTACGTGAAGTCTGAAAGTTTAAAGGCCTGCACATAACTGTGAAGACTGCGGCTTATATTTATCTTTTAAATTTATTTTGGCCTATGTTTCATGTCCTGAACTTCTGTTCCATTTCAATGTAATACTTTGTTGTTTAAAAAAAACAAAAAAAAACGGCTTTTCTTCATGCGCATATTACTGAAATAGATGTGAGAGCGCCCTCTACTGGACGTATCGTAACATTGTTTTCAAAGACTCAAGAATTTTTTTTTTAATAGATTATTATTAAAACGAAGCTTTGGAGCATCGGGGAAAATTGCCAACGAAGCTTCGAAGTGTAAAAAATGGCATTCGGCTCAGCCCTACTTTGGGTATTGAACACACAAGCATTTTGAAATTGATGTCATTATCTCTTGGATTTATATCTGGCCTGTATCTATTAAGTACAATATACAGAACTTTATATATTTAACAATTTCAAGAATTAACATTTTTATGTTATCCCAAAGTCGAAGGTGTGTCATAATGAAATCTGGGAATATAAATGAAGTATTTGTAAAAATGGAATTTTTTTTTTTTTTTGCATCTTGTGAGCTCAGTAAAGGAGATCGTTTTTGGTGAGTCAGTTTTCTGTTTTCCAGCACATGCCCAAGTTCAACTCCATCTCCATCAGCGGGTACCATCTACAGGAGGCTGGCGCCGACGCTATTCTGGAGGTGGCCTACACTATCGCCAACGGCCTGGAGTACTGTCGCACCGGCCTGAAGGCGGGGCTCACCATCGATGAGTTCGCCCCAAGGTACCCTGGTCCGCACACGACTGCGAGGGCAGCCGGGCTTCTGTTTGACTGTGCAGTGTTTCATTAAAGCTGCCAATCCCAGAACGAGGGGCCGGGCGGCAGTGCAGTGTCACGGTTAAAGAGCTGGGCTTGTAACCTAAAGGTTGCAGGTTCGATTCCCAGTCTGTTTTACCAAGGTACTTAACCTGAATTGGTTCAGTAAAAATAAATCAAAAGCTGTGTAAATTTGCCCTGCATTGGAGCATCTGCAAAGTGGCTGTAATGTAATGGGTAAAATGCCAGTACTCGTCAAAGTCATTAATTAACGTGGCTTGATGACACGGAAATTGTTTGGGGCAAAATGGACACAATATTGCTGTTTTCCTGCCTGACACAGCGATAATCTATTAATGCATTAATAATTAATACAGCATCATTCTCCGTCTCAAAGTGCTTATGAATAGAGGGGTACGCTCACCCCGAAAACCTGCAGGTGACCAGCGTGGTGCTAGGGTGTGGTTCTCTCTTCCTGCCCTCAGGTTGTCGTTCTTCTGGGGCATCGGGATGAACTTCTACATGGAGATCGCTAAGCTGAGGGCTGGCCGGAGGCTCTGGGCCTCTCTGATCAAGGAGAAGTTTCAGCCCAAAAACGCCAAATCCCTGCTCCTCAGAACTCACTGTCAGACCTCCGGCTGGTCCCTCACTGAACAGGTGAGTGGGCGGGGCCAGAGAGCACAGATCGGTGTTTATTTATTTACCCAACCCAAGTGCTTCCGGAGGATATTCTAAGCACTGGCTCTAGAACTGTGGTGCCGAATCATGTGAGTATGATGCCCGATCAAGTTTTCATTCCAACCAACCTCTACACCTGCTGATTTTAATAATTAACACACCTTCAACCATAGAGGATGGAACTGATTGGTGAAATCAGCAGGTGTAGTGATTGGTTGGAATGAAAGCCTACAAAACTTGTGTTCCCTGAAATTTTGTACCCAAGTAAATGACCAGTAAAAATGACATCTCTCACATATTCACACATACAGAACCATTCTACCGTGTGTGTGTGTGTGTGTGTGCGTGTGTGCGTGCGTGCGTGCGTGCGTGCGTGTGTGTGTGTGTGTGTGTGTGTGTGTGTGTGTGTGTGTGTGTGTGTGCGTGCGTGTGTTCTTGAAAGTGGTTCAAGCATGGATAAATTGGCTTGTTTTCATAGACGTTTGTTCATTAGCTGTTGGAGCAGGGAGAAACGCTGTCAGTCTGACTGTGCTGGGTTTTGGCTGTTAGGACCCCTACAACAACGTGATCCGTACTGTGATTGAGGCCATGGCCGCTGTGTTTGGGGGCACGCAGTCCCTGCACACCAACTCCTTCGACGAAGCGCTCGGCCTGCCCACCATTAAGAGCGCCCGGATCGCACGCAACACGCAGATCATCATCCAGGAAGAGTCCGGAATCCCCAAAGTAGCCGATCCCTGGGGAGGTTCCCACATGATGGAGTCCCTCACCAACGATGTGTACAACGCTGCTCTCAAGGTAAACTATACCACACACCTGCCCTCAGGTAAACTATACCACACACCTGCCCTCAGGTAAACTATACCACACACCTGCCCTCAGGTAAATTATACCACACACCTGCCCTCAGGTAAACTATACCACACACCTACCCTCAGGTAAACTATACCACACACCTGCCCTCAGGTAAACTATACCACACACCTGCCCTCAGGTAAATTATACCACACACCTGCCCTCAGGTAAACTATACCACACACCTGCCCTCAGGTAAACTATACCACACACCTGCCCTCAGGTAAATTATACCACACACCTGCCCTCAGGTAAACTATACCACACACCTACCCTCAGGTAAACTATACCACACACCTGCCCTCAGGTAAACTATACCACACACCTGCCCTCAGGTAAACTATACCACACACCTACCCTCAGGTAAACTATACCACACACCTACCCTCAGGTAAACTATACCAGGGGTTCCCAAACCGGTCCTGGGGGACCCCTGTGTATGCTGGTTTTCGTTGCAACCACAGTTGCAATCCCAGAATTTTAACAAGCTGTTAATTTTTCTTAATTAGGTGCTTTTCATGTTTGGAGGAATTATTCGCCCCCTTAAGACACATTATATCAGAAATAGCTATGGATGCCATGTAGAACAAACTCCCCATGTTCACGTTGTGCTTATTGTGCTACATTGCAACAATTACATAAAAAGAGGTTACAAAATAATGTATTTTCACTCAAATTAAAGAGTGAAGTGGATCAATAGGCTCCTAATTAGGTTGTTGAACACGTGTTTAACTCAATTTTTTCTTTAAGCTTATTAACACAATGCAGGTTTGGCTCGTTATCATTTTCTTTGTGTTTGAATTCTTCATTATCTACCAAATGGTTAGTTTTAGTGGCCATGTGTCCACACTTTCACCAATTAAGAGCCTATTGATTCAAATCAGTCTTTAAATGGATCGGTTAAATAATTTTCTTATCTTTTTTAAATAATATAGCACAATAAGCACAATGTGAACATGGGGTGTTTATTCTACATGGCATCCATAGCTATTTCTGATATAATGTGGCTTAAGAGGGTGAATAATTCCTCCAAACATGACAAGCACCTAATTAAGAAAAATTAACAGCTTGTTAAAATTCTGGGATTGCAACTGTGGTTGCAACGAAAACCAGCATACACAGGGGTCCCCCAGGACCGGTTTGGGAACCCCTGAACTATACCACACACCTGCCCTCAGGTAAACTATACCACGCAAATGAGCATTTACTAGCCGATCGTTAGCTTGCAGGAACACAATAAATTGACTTGCACTTTATTTATGGTTGGTCACCCTCTTTTTATTTTTTATTTTTTATTTTTTTAATAAAGTGTGAGATCACAAATATGTGATTAGAATGTTCTAGACTGAACATTCTAACGATGTAACAATCACTACTGGTAATTGAAAGCAATGGAGTTCTAGAACACTGACAAAGAATTTTGAAAAATCATTCCAAAAAACCTACTCTTCAAAGGGTTAAGGACCTTTTTGTTCACCTTTGAGGACATTGCGGATATTTTCTGGAACCTTTTTGCGTAAGCAGATAACAGTTTTGAGATAGCAGGTGGTTTTGAGTTGTGAAGTGTGACTGCAGCTGACTGTCTGTCCCGTGCAGTTCATCAACGAGATCGAGGCCGTGGGGGGCATGGCACGGGCTGTGGCAGAGGGGATCCCCAAACTCCGCATTGAGGAGTGCGCCGCCCGCCGACAGGCCAGGATCGACTCAGGTACCCTACCTGCTGCCAGGCTAGGCCGCCTCCAACAATGCTATGTTTAAACTGTACCATCTCCATGCACACAAACGCAGGCTCTGATATAATCTGGCAACCACTCACAGGGGCGGAGTTTCGACCAAGAGAAATTAGTGAAGTGGTGTCATGCTTTGGGTTGGGATTGTAGTTCTCTGTTGTGGACACTAGATGGGGTTTCATATGATATGCTGCTCCTTTAAAGCTCTTGCTCAGGTATAAAGGCCTTTTCTGTCTCAAAGCTCTGTTTGTTAGAGATATTAACATGTGCACACACACACACACACACACTCTCCAAGGGGATGGTGAGGGTCTTGATTAATTCAGTGCTCTTGGCGTTCAGTCTGGAAAGCACGTTTTAAAAAATATCAAGTCATTTAAAATGCAGATTTATGCAATAATGTCTTCATAAGAGGAGTCCAGTGTCTTTCTCAAATGCCACTCCTGGAGTCCATTGACCTAATCTCCTTTATTTCTCTCAGGAAAGAACAGCATTTCAACCCTTTAAGGTGTAAGATCACAAACACGTGATTAGAATGTTCTTAACTGAGCATTCTAATGCTGATGTAACAATCAAGAAATGGAATTCTACGTTTTTTTTTTCCCCCTCAAAATGCTTGACATATTCATTCATGTACTTTCTTCTGCTTCTTTCAGATGTCCACAGAATCTTTTGTTTTCGTCAGTCTCACGGTTTGTGAGTTTCGGTTTTACTGCACGGTCTTGATCAGAAGTGGAAGCCTGATTTAAACGCAGCCAATAAAAAAAATTATAATAATAAATAGTTTGTCATTGGTCTCTGGGCAGGGATTATTAGCTGGTACCACAGGACAGTTATTCCTTGGTGTCGCCAGTGCGGATTATAGATCTTGACTCTGATTTGATGGGGGGGATGGGCGGGGACTGCTGTCGATCATATCTTATGTACTGCCGTCCACACTTCACGAGTAGCTCTCGTTCCTCTCTGAGAGAACCCTGTTTTGAAATGTTTCCTGGCTTGCCATGTTACAGGGAAGATGATGAGCACTAGCCTTCTATAGTACGTACTACGGCCTAATTAGCGTTAAGCGTGATTGCAGGAGGGAGCAGCCTAGCGTGAAGCGCACTGCTTAATTACCGCCAACTCTGATTACAGGATACAGTGTTCTGTAGCATGTAGCGCAGGCTAATTAGCGCTAACTCTGATTACAGGATGGACTAGTGTTCTGTAGCACGTACTGCAGGCTAATTAGCGCTAACTCTGATTACAGGATGGACTAGTGTTCTGTAGCACGTACTGCAGGCTAATTAGGGTTCTGTTTACACTTTCACAAAAATGTATTTATGCAAACTTCCATTTTTTATGTCAGTTCACTTGTCTTTGAAATTCAATGCCGTGTGTGGTTCACCTGTGGACGAGAGCCCCTGAGTGTTAATTACAGTTTTCACGCATTCAACACTCCTCTATTCCTGTTTCCGATCCTCTGCTCATGGTGCTGAAGGGTCCTTGATATTGTCCGTCTTTTTGTGTTTCCAGGGTCAGAGGTCATCGTAGGGGTAAACAAATATCGGCTTGAGAAGGAGGAGTCTGTGGAAGTTCTGGCGATCGACAACACTGCGGTTCGCAACAAGCAGATTGAGAAACTGAAAAGAGTGAGTAAACGTTGTTTGTTTTAAATGCACCCCTCTCTTTTTGCCCCAGTTTGGAGTATTCAGCCATGTATATACATCAGCGCCCACTGCTACTGCTATGGATTAGGGACAACGCAGACGAGTGTGTGCTCTCGTCCGAAGCGTGTGATGTCAGTCGCTACTTCTTATCTCCCCGCAGTCGGGCAAGTGGGGCTCACTCACACGCGTGTTCGCAGTGGAGAAGTGGGGCTCACTCACACGCGTGTTCGCAGTGGAGAAGTGGGGCTCACTCACACGCGTGTTCGCAGTGGTGAAGTGGGGCTCACTCACACGCGTGTTCGCAGTGGAGAAGTGGGGCTCACTCACACGCGTGTTCGCAGTGGAGAAGTGGGGCTCACTCACACGCGTGTTCGCAGTGGAGAAGTGGGGCTCACTCACACGCGTGTTCGCAGTGGAGAAGCCAAAGCTGTTCACATTGTGCAGCCAAAAAAAGTGCCATCTTATTTTCTTCTCTCTGTCTTTGTCCCAGCCAATCATTGTTTCAGAATGTATGAAATCTGGGCTTGCACAGCCAATCAGGACGCTTGTGGTGTTGTGTCACTGGTCCAAACCACATTCGGAGCCACACCTGGGGCATGTCCGTTTTTATTCTAGCTGAGACATCTTTCTGCGTGACTACTGTTATAGATGACCTGAGTTAGGTGATGTGCCCGTGTAATAGTGCATGTGGTCAGCTCCCCCACCCCCCTACTCTCAAGGCCTCAGTATTCTTCTAACGGATTTGCAAAGGCTGTCGAATACGGCGCTGGTAGCAAATGTCCTTATACTCACTGTGACTTGAGGTCCGTTCGGTTAATGATGCTCCACGCCAGGATTCTCGTTATAAGTTTCGATATCACAATCATTGTCTCAATGCGCTAATGCGCTAATGCGCCCATTATGCAAATGCGGTCAATGCGCTCCTGGAAGAGGGAGACAACAAGTCACCCACTTCTAGAAACTAATCTAAGTATACTTTTACAATTACAATATAGGCATTTACAGTACTGGTATGTTGAGAATGAAAGTCATGCAGAATGAAAACATAAACCCTAATGAAATGCTAATTTAAAATCACAACGCTGATACGTAGCGACTGGCGACTCTGGCGTTAAGAGAGAGGATGAAAATGGCGAGTAAACTCAATTTATCAAAAAAGGAGTTTCTTGAATTTCAGTGTCTCTGTAGTCCCTGCTTGCGTGGTCATAGCCAACAAGTGGACGTATCATTGAACGGCTTCAGCAAGTCTAGCCTTGTTGCAGGTGAGGCTGTACAGAAAATTTTGACTAGTTAGGCTGGCCTACTCACCTACGGCGATCGAAGCCCAAATGCGGCGCTTCGTTTCGGCCGCAAACCAATCAAAAGCCTTTGCCAATCTGCCAAATTCTGTTTGGTTTGAAATGCACTGAGCCCTTTACCCTGCTCGGCAGGTACCGGCTTTAACTTATTTTCATAATTAATTCTCAGCCTCTTTCATTAAATATGAGGCTAAAGATATCAACTTTAATATTGTCTCATGTGTGCTTTCACACATTTATATTCATGCGTGCTGGTCCCTTGTGCATAAATGTCAGGGATGTGCATACTTCTCCGGTGAAATGGTGTCCTTTCAACCCATTTGGACCTAAAACGCCCCCTAAAAACATATTCTAAAATGATTAACTAATCATTAACATTTTTTATTTTTTTTAAAAACTGAAATTGATCATCTGGGTCTGAATCTTCTAATTCATTGTTGTTTTCATCACTGTAACTGCTGTACTCAACATATTCAATGTTGCTCCCGTCACTCAAGTCATCAATCATTGTCACTATCTGAAGCACAACTTTAGGCTGAGAGGCTAACAGCAGAAATGGATCTGCCTAACAACAAGGCTAAAAAAAATATTTAAAAATCCTATAATATGCATTTCACCTTCCCAACATGTATTTCAGTGAATCTCAATGCATTTCATGCACCATGATTTTTTACACAGACCTGTAAAGACACCATTACAATAGTCAAGCCTACTAAAAATAAATGCATGCACAAGTTTTTCTACATCGTGCTTAGACATGGATCCTTTAATTCTTTCTATATTTTTAAGGCGATAGTAGGCTGATTTTGTAATCGTCTTAATGTGGCTATTAAAATTTAGTTCTGAGTCCATAAATACACCAAGGTTTCTGGCATGGTTTGTAGACTGTAGTGACAAGGACTTAAGGTGAGCACTGACTCTTAATCTTTCTTCTTTGGGACCAAAAACTATTATTTCAGTTTTGTCTCTGTTTAACTTGAGGAAATTTTGGCACATTCAATCATTGATTTGTTCAATACATTTAATCAGTGATTGTATAGGACTGTAATCACGTGATGACACTTATCTAAATTCATGTGTCGTCCGCGTAATTATGGTTAGCGATTTTGTAATTTTCCATAATCTGAGCAATTGGGAGCATGTAGATGTTGAACAGAAGAGGGCCAAGAATGGACCCTTGGGGAACTCCACATGTGATTTTTGTTTGCTCTGATTCATAATTACCAATCGACAAAAGTAGTCCCTATCCTGTAAATATGATTCAAACCAATTTAGCACTGTGCCATAAAGTCCTATCCAGTTTTCCAGTCTGTCTAGGAGTATCCTATGGTCGACTGTGTCGAACGCAGCACTGAGATCCAATAATACCAAAACTGAAATTTTAGCCTGAAATTTTAGACTGAAATTTTAACATTTTATTATTATTATTTTATTTAATTCCCGCCACCCCCCCCCCCCCCCTCTTAGGAGGTCAATTTTATTTTTTATTTATGATTTGCAAAATTATGCAATGAAGCCTCTCAGAGGAAAGGGTATAACAAACAAAACAAAAAAAAAAAATTTTTTTTAAATAAAATAAAATGAAATTTTAACTCTGGTGAATGGTGAAATATAGACTCTGGAGCATGGTGAATGGCGAAATATAGACTCTGGAGCATGGTGAATGGAGTTCTGTGTTTGTCTGTGTCGCAGGTGAGAGAGACTCGAGACAGCGAGATGGCGCAGAAGTGTCTCTCTGCCATTGAGGCGTGTGCTCGCACTCGCCACGGCAACCTGCTAGGGCTGGCGGTGGAGGCGGCTCGGGCCAGGTGAGAAATGGCATGCTTTTACACTTGCTTTTACACCTGCGTGCACACAGCTCACCTGTACACCTGTGTGCACACAGCTCACCTGTACACATACAGCTCACCTGTACGCACCTGCATATGTAGACCTCACCTGCACACACCTACACTTTTTTACTCGTACCTATCAAATACACCTGTCCTGCACACCTGCTGACCTACACACACCTGAACTCACCCCACTTACCTGTGAGATATCCAGTATAATATTAAAATCCTGACGGTATGATATCTGTAACATTGTGTGGAGACAATAAGATATGGTACCATGTGGTACAGTGTGGAGTGGTTTGTTGAGTTCAGGCAGGTCTGGTTTGGTGTGGTAAGGGGTGGTGGGGTTTGGTGAGGTAAGGGGTAGTTTGGTGTGGTGAGGTAAGGGGTAGTTTGGTGAGGTGAGGTAAGGGGTAGGTTGGTGTGGTGTGGTAAGGGGTAGTTTGGTGTGGTGAGGTAAGGGGTAGTTTGGTGAGGTGAGGTAAGGGGTAGTTTGGTGTGGTAAGGGCGCTGTGTTCCTCCACAGATGTTCGGTGGGTGAGATCACTGACGCCATGAAGGCGGTGTTTGGCGAGCACAAGGCCAGCACTCGCATGGTGAGCGGAGCATACCGCAGTGAGTTTGGAGAACACGAGGAAATAGCCAACACCATGAACAGGTGAGCAGGGACTCCTTCTCAATATCCCTAAAACTCACCTGTTCCTCCGGGCGTGGCTCGTCTGCTGCAGGTACAACAGGACCGCCCCTCCACCCGCTCTCCTCCACACCGCTCTCCTGTGTGTGCGTGTGCGTGTGTGTGTGTAACTCTGTGAATCTGCTCCAGTGTGACCTGGGAAGCCGGTGAGGTTAGATGCCAAACCCTCAGCGATGGAAGATAAAGACTTTTCACCTGCTTCTGTAAATGGCCTCTGCTCAGCGGATGTAATGTAATGTGCTGTAAATCCTCTTCATAACGAGCCGCATTCACATGCTGCTGCCTCTCTCAGAGTTCTGCAGTTTAAGAAGCAGGAGGGCAGAAACCCTCGCCTCCTAGTGGCCAAGATGGGACAGGACGGCCATGACAGGGGTGCTAAAGTCATCGCCACGGGCTTCGCTGACCTGGGGTTCGACGTGGACATTGGACCCCTTTTCCAGGTGTGCGCGTGTAACTGTGTGTGCGTGCATGTGTGTGGGTGTGTGTAACACTGTGTGTGGGTGTGTGTGACAGTGTGTGTGTAACACTGTGTGTGTGTGTGTGTGTGTGTGTGTGTGTGTGTGTGTGTGTGTGTGTGTGTGTGTGTGTGTGTGTGTGTGTGTGTGTAACTGTGTGTGTGTTATGTACAGACCCCACTGGAGGTGGCTCAGCAGGCTGTAGACGCAGATGTGCACTGTGTGGGGGTCAGCACACTCGCTGCCGGACACAAGACTCTCGTACCCGAGCTCATCAAAGAGCTCCACAACCTCAACCGGCCCGACATCCTGGTCATCTGCGGCGGTGTCATCCCTCCCCAGGTAACCATCGAGTGAGCGAGCGAGCAGTTCCTGTATGAGCGAGCAGTTCCTGTATGAACAAGGGGTTTGCAGTATGTGGGGTGTAGGGTGTGAAATTAACACCAGCCAAATGCTGGTGAAAGTTTCATTGTGGGTATTCTAGATTTTCTATTCTAGCAGCCATTTGGCAGGTAATCAACCAGGTTGTGTTTTATTGTAAAAGCTAATGTGGCTGGTAAAATGTTGAAAATGGCTGGTGATTTTTAGAAACCACAAGTCACTCTGGTCAGTGGGTGAAAAAGTTAATTTCATGCCCTGTATGTGATGTGTGATGCGTTTCAGGATTACGAGTTCCTGTATGAAAAGGGGGTATGCAGTATCTTTGGCCCTGGAACCCGTATTCCCCAGGCTGCCGTCCAGGTGATCGACAACATCGAGAGGAGCCTGGAGAAAAACCAGCAGACCATCTGAGATGGCGGCCATTTTACAGAGCGTTGGAGTCGGCGGCCATTTTACAGTGTCCAATTTCACCTCTCACACTCACTGACCGGCCGGAAGGCATCACACATCACAAAATGGAGGCCTCTAGCCTTTACTAATGATGTTGCCTGTTATGATTTCTCCAAGTTTTATACGTGGGAAATAGAGCCTGTGAATACAGCGTGTTGATTTTACAAAAAAAAATGTAGCATCTGGTTTAACTGTAAATCTACATGCATTGAGTGAAATGTCATTCAAGCTGTTGAATCTTTTTTTTTTTTTTTTTGGTGTTGGTTTATAAAATATTTGATGAAAAGATAGTTCTGGGTGGCTGTTCTGAGACTGTGGGACAGATTTAGATGAGGCCATCATATGGCTGTTACAGACTATACCGCTAGTAAATGTCAGTTTTTGATCAAACGTTTCAGACAAAAACTATTTTCTCGTATTGTGTCATATCACATGAAACACAAATTGTATCTTTCAGTCTTACTGTCCAGAGGGGGCAGGGTTTATCATTAATAAAATAATGTTCTAGGATTGGCTTTTTTCAAGAAACGAATGAATAAATAATCAGTGTGTTTATGACTGTTCAGTAATTCCAATCCTTTTTGAAGATGGTGTGATGGGATTTTTGGGCCTGATGCTGTGAGTTTTCTAGGCTGCCCATTTAACCAGCGTTTAATCCTCTAATCTGCCTTTGAAGTAGGGCTGTCACCATATCACATTTTCATAAAATGAATACCATGGCACAAAATATCACAAAATTCTCACATTATCAATAATATATATTGCAATAATATATAATACTAATAATAATGCTATCACTCAAAAGTCATCATTAACTCTGTTTATTGTGTTCAAGTACATATCAACAATATTCCTATCACTGATCGCAAACATTTACAGACAATACAATAACCTTCACTTTAACAGCTTCAGGTTTCATATTTATTATATGCATTTATCTGAGAATCTGTGTATTTGTGTGTCAGTGAGTTTTTTGTTTCTTTCTACGGCACTTTTTTTTAGCATTGTGCTGCTTCTCATAAGCTCTGCCTATGATCTCTCGGGTCTAAGATCGTTTTTGATAATTATACGCTTAGTTCAGAAAAGCTGTTATTAAATTTAGTAGCTTGAAGAATTAATCTAGCATTAGGGAGCGCTATTTTTCAGGTCCGCGCAACATGGGATCCACCTCCACAAATACAATGCATTAGCACAGCTAAACATTTTTACAACGTAAATATTTTTACGAAAAAATAAATACAGCCATTCATTTTATGTTGCAATAAATAAATACAGAAATCATATTCAACTGATTGTTTTTGATTGGTTTGATTTGATAACAGTACTAGCCTAAAAAAATACAAACATCTCTCACATAAGCAGTGATTAACTAAATCTGTGGAACAAAAACAACTTTACATTTATTTAGCAGACGCTTTTATCCAAAGCGACGTACAGTAAGTGCGTACAGAGACATCATCAAGATCTACAGAACAGACGAGGCAAAGCACATCCTTCCCATAATGTAGCAGCTATCCCTAGCAATGAACGTTGACTGTAGTTCACAGTAAGCAAATCAGCAACACCACACTTCCATTCCAAATACTAGTATAAACTATAATAAATGTAACCGTATAGAAAGAGAGAAGCTTACTTTACTCAGAAGTCCAGAGAGTGTTGTCACGTGTTGAGTGTTGTCACGGTAACCTGCTACAAGGCCTTCGCTTTACTGCACCTCACTGTGCTTACTAGCGAACTAGCCGAGCTACACCCGCTACATAAACAGACAGGAAAACACAGGGAACTAGTAAACAGGGAACTGATATTCCTAGGTGAGGATATCAGTCAAGGTGGAGTCTGAAGAGGTGTGTCTTCAGGCCTCGACGGAATGCAGGCAGGGTTGGAGTAGAACGTAGGGGAATGGGAAGTTCATTCCACCACTGAGGAGCTAATGTGGAAAAACTCCGCAGTCGGAACAAGCGAGAGCCTTTGACACGGAGGGGGGGAAGTGCCAGTCGCCCTGCTGTAGCAGAGCGAAGTGGTCGAGCAGGAACATAGTTCTGGATTAAGTCCAGCAGGTAGGCGGGGCCTGTCCTATTGGCTGCAGTGTAGGCCAGGGTCAGAACTTTGAACCTGATCCTGGCTGCAACTGGCAGCCAGTGGAGAGACCTCAGCAGGGGGGTTACATGGGAAAATTTCGGGAGGTTGAACACAAGCCGCGGAGGTTGAACACAACTTCTCTTGTCTGATGTAAACAGTCCATTTGTTTTATGAAATAAAGCCAACTAATACTTTATTAGATTGAAGTTGCATAAAGTCAAACTGAATTATTTCCAATTTTAGTCGACATATTTTCCATTGTAGGCCAAATTTAGCGCTGGATTACCTCGGTGGAGATGGGCTGTGACGTCTCCGCTCTGGAGCCAAGCTGGACTTCAGCAGCTCCATTACTTGGCTAGGTTGGTATCGGTGTCTGTCTTTAGCTGTCCGTCTTACCTTGATTTTAACACTGACCCACAGTCTTTTACCCTGATTTGAATAACCCTGATGAAAACCTACGGAACACAAAACGCAACACTTTCATACACTGTGTATTAAGAAGTACAAACTACATTTTCAGTGAACTTTAAAGCCATCACCTTGCACTGAAATATATAAACATTTTTTTTTTTCATTACAATCTTGCTGATGTGTTTTAGACGAGCCCATCATTTAGCGTTAGTTCTTGTCAAGTACTGTGTACTGTGTACTGTATGATGCAAAAATTCTACTTGACTAAGAATGCTACTTGACTGGTTTTAAAAAATGTATAAATAATAATAGATAGCAGACTGTGGGGCCCGTCCACACACTGGTACATTTCCTTAACAGATGACAGATAATAGAACAGACATAATAAAATGTAAACAAAGCCTGATCTTGTTAAATCTGTATCATAATCTGCAATTGTTCTTATTTCAACTGAACTGCCACAAAATGATACCAGACGGGGAGGTAACTGTGTGAGAGGTAACTGATGAGTGAACGAGGATGTTGACTTCCTGTGAGCGCCGTCCTCTCTTCCTGTTTCTCTGCCCTTCTTGGCGATGGCCGTACTGTTGCAGTCCAGAGAGTTGAGTGCAATGTTGCTGTTCTCCACCGCCGTGTCGTCACTCTCGGTACGAGTGTCTCCTGAGTGAGCGTAATGTAGCGCATTGTCGTGGTTTGCTGGTCGCGCTACAAAAACCCGCTCTGCAGTCCTCTGTGCCCCCGCAGGGGAGCCCGCCCAGCGTGGGCGAGACCGCCATCGGCCGCATCGCCCCGCTCCGCCGGGGCCTTTACCTGCCTGCGGGCCGACCACAGGCTCCTTACCTCCTTCTTGAAGGTGTTGCTGAAGAGGTAGTAGATGAGCGGGTTGAAGACGGTGGAGGACTTGGCGAACAGGCAGGACAGCAGAACTACCTCGGCGGGAAGGGAGGTGCCGGAGTGAAAAACCAACCACAGGTTCACCGCCGACTGCGGAGTCCAGCAGCCGATGAATCCCACGCTGACCAGGACGGCAAGCTAAGAAAAATTCAACAAAAATATACGGGTATCTTTAAAGGTGCCCTGAGCAGGAGCCTTGCTGTGGCCCTCTGTTTACAATCAAGATTTGTAGATATTCAGTGAGGACCATAATTCATTGGACAGTGACACATTTTTTTGTTATTTTGGTTCTGTACTCTAGCACTTTTGAAAGGATACAATAATTGAGGTGGAAGGTGCAGACTGTCAGCTTTAATTTGAGGGTATTTTCATCCATATCGGATGAACCGTTTAAACTTATAGAGGTTTTAAAACCTTTTGTACTGTACATAGTTCCCCCACATTTTCAGGCATCAAACAATATTGGACAGTTTAACATAATGTAGAATAAAGTATTTTTAATATTTGGTCGCATATCCTTTGTATGCCATGACTTCCTGATGTCTGTGACCCAACAATATCAAAAGACTCTTGATATCTTATTTTCTGGTACTCCTACAAGTGATACTATAACCTCTCTGCATTTGAATGGATCTGTATGGGAATTGGGGGGTGGGACGAGATTTAGCTGTAAATTACACTGGAACAGTATGGAACACATGGTTGGCTAAATGGCTCCAAGTCATCAAGGGTCTGACGTATGAAACAAGCCTTAAACCATCACTCTGCTGCCAGATATGCAGTAGATATGGATGGATCACTTGAAGGGTTTCTTCTCCTGACTTATTTTTCCATAGAGTACAATAGGAAAGAAGATTCAGTGTTTCGCCCAGGTCGTCTTTGTAGGCGGGTGAGATGGCTTGGGGGCGTGGGGGGGGGGGCCCTACGAGTTCTTTTAAATATTCCAAGCAGGATACTCACAAGCGTTAATCTGCGCTGCGTCTTGACGATGTTGGGGATTTGGTTGCTGTTGTTGATGGACTTGTAGGCCAGGCGCATATTTAATGCCAGACCAAAGTAGCAGACGATGATAATAGCGGCGGGGATGACCAGGACCATGGAGAAAATGACAAAGACGAAGGACGACCCGTGCCCGCCCCCAGCCCCCAGCTCAGCCCAGGACAGGCTGCAGGCTGTCCCGTAAGCCTCTGGCCCATATTTCCCCCAACCCAGCAAAGGCAACAGCGCCCAGAGCAGCCCGTATAGCCACGTGCACACCACCAGCACGTGCACGCTCCTTTTGCTGATCTTCTCTTCTGTGGAGAAGCACAGAGACACGTTAAATACCAACGCCACGTGCTGAGATGCTAAACACCAACGCCACGCGCTGAGACGCTATACACCAACGCCACGCGCTGAGACGCTATACACCAACGCCACGCGCTGAGACGCTATACACCAACGCCACGCGCTGAGACGCTATACACCAACGCCACGCACTGAGACGCTATACACCAACGCCACGCGTTGAGACGCTATACACCAACGCCACGCGCTGAGACGCTAACCACCAACGCCACGCGCTGAGACGCTAAACACCAACGCCACGCGCTGAGACGCTAAACACCAACGCCACGCGCTGAGACGCTAAACACCAACGCCACGTGCTGAGACGCTAAACACCAACGCCACGCGCTGAGACGCTATACACCAACGCCACGCGCTGAGACGCTATACACCAACGCCACGCGCTGAGACGCTATACACCAACGCCACGCGCTGAGACGCTATACACCAACGCCACGCGTTGAGACGCTATACACCAACGCCACGCGCTGAGACGCTAACCACCAACGCCACGCGCTGAGACGCTAAACACCAACGCCACGCGCTGAGACGCTAACCACCAACGCCACGCGCTGAGACGCTAAACACCAACGCCACGCGCTGAAACACGCTACACGCCAATGCCACACGTAGAGACACGCTACACGCCAACGCTACACGCAGAGACACGCTACACGCCAACGCTACACGCAGAGACACGCTAAACTTCACACTCCAAGCCTCCACTTGTTTAAGGCCATGGCAGCTGAAATGACTAATTCATGAATGGCATTATGACTAATGTTTGAGCATGAATTTGAAACATTAAGGACCCTCTGTTTCAGGTCAGGAATGGGCCTCAAAGCCTTCTTGGCTTTCTCAACAGCCTGCTGACACTTCTAAATAGAGTCCTTAGGGCTGACACTTCTAAATAGGGTTCTTAGGGCTGACACTTCTAAATAGAGTCCTTAGGGCTGACACTTCTAAATAGGGTTCTTAGGGCTGACACTTCTAAATAGAGTCCTTAGGGCTGACACTTCTAAATAGGGTTCTTAGGGCTGACACTTCTAAATAGGGTTCTTAGGGCTGACACTTCTAAATAGGGTTCTTAGGGCTGACACTTCTAAATAGGGTTCTTAGGGTTCCTTATGTGCAGTTAGGACACCTCTATGCTCACTTAGGGTTCCTTATATGAAGTACCCCACCGAAAGGCTTCTACAGAGGGCATTTACAGAATATGAGATATGGTTAATGCATTGAGCATTGGTCATTGTGCACTCATTGGTAGGGGAGAGGGAAGTGTGCACTCATTGGTAGGGGAGAGGGAAGTGTGCACTCATTGGTAGGGGAAAGGGAACTGCTCACTTATTGGTAGGGGAGAGGGAAGTGTGCACTCATTGGTAGGGGAGAGAGAAGTGCTCACTCATTGGTAGGGGAAAGGGAACTGCTCACTTATTGGTAGGGGAGAGAGAAGTGCTCACTCATTGGTAGGGGAAAGGGAACTGCTCACTTATTGGTAGGGGAGAGAGAAGTGCTCACTCATTGGTAGGGGAAAGGGAACTGCTCACTTATTGGTAGGGGAGAGAGAAGTGTGCACTCATTGGTAGGGGAGAGGGAAGTGTGCACTCATTGGTAGGGGAGAGGGAAGTGTGCACTCATTGGTAGGGGAAAGGGAAGTGTGCACTCATTGGTAGGGGAGAGAGAAGTGTGCACTCATTGGTAGGGGAGAGGGAAGTGTGCACTCATTGGTAGGGGAAAGGGAAGTGTGCACTCATTGGTAGGGGAGAGAGAAGTGTGCACTCATTGGTAGGGGAAAGGGAAGTGTGCACTCATTGGTAGGGGAGAGAGAAGTGTGCACTCATTGGTAGGGGAGAGGGAAGTGTGCACTCATTGGTAGGGGAGAGGGAAGTGTGCACTCATTGGTAGGGGAGAGAGAAGTGTGCACTCATTGGTAGGGGAGAGGGAAGTGTTCACTCACTGGGAGACTGCACACTCAAGGACACAACGAATCGCACCACGGCCGTGGCGGTGAGGGTGGCGATGCTGGCGACTCCGAAGAGGAATCCCATCAGGCCATAGTACAGACAGGAGAGGTGCCCCCCAACCCAGCGGTGGCTCCAGGACGAGGTGACAGCCAGGGGGTACATGCTGACCACTGCCCCCAGGTCAGCGACTGCCAGGTTCACACTCAGCAGCTCTGGAGGCTTAATGTGGCTCCGCCTCTTAAATGCTGTGATGAGGACCAGCATATTTCCCACCAATGACAGCATAGCTGAGAAAGGAAGAGACACACTAACCAAGTTACACAGCAGTAAACGTTACACCAGGAGCATTCCAAATAAATCCAAGGAAGTTATGCTTATGTTATACAATACCTTTGTCAGACCACACTCAGAGTACTGTGTGCTGTTCTGGGCACCGTATTAATAAAAACATACGGACATGGTCAAATTTGTTGGTACCCTTGGTAAAGATGAGTAAACAGAGTTATAAAACATTCACCGTTTGGTGAATTAGCTTAATCTCACACTGAAAAAATGAGAAAAATCCAACCTTTAATTGACGTTCATTATGAGAAACAAAATCCCTCATCAAGAAATAATTATTTTTAACAAAACCACGTTGGCCACAATTATTGGTACCCTTGCATTTATATATTGAATAAAGTAATAATTTTTTTTATATTTGGTCGCATATCTTTGCAAGCAATGACTTCCTGATGTCTGTGACCCAACAACATCAAAACACTCTTGATATCTTATTTTCTGGTACTCTTACAAGCGATACTATAACGTCTCTGCTTTTGAATGAATCTCTATCGGAATTTGGGAGTGGGACTAGATTTAGCTGTAAATTACACTGGAACAGTATGGGATACATGGTTGGCGAAATGGCTCTAAGTCATCAAGGGTCTGAGGTATCAAACGAGCTTCAAGCCATCACTCTGCTGCCAGATATGCAGTAGATATGGATGGATCACTTTAAGGGTTGTTTCTTGTCTGAACATTTACTGAAGCCATTTGGCTCAAGGGTAAAACAGCAGTGTCCCAACTTGGCATGGAACCTGTATACCCAGTATCCTAACGATTAGCCTACATTGCCGCATAAAGACAGCTGATAATGGCAGACTTACTTCAAACTGATAGCCTATTATTTGCATAATCCAAGGAACATTAACCTAATTCAACCCCAGTCCATTCATGGCTTCACCCAACTTGTTTAAATACACAGAGATAATAAGCTCAACGCCCACTAGTGGCCAATGGTTTTAAAGTGTTTCATACAAAGCATATTATCATAAAAAAAATCTGCCAATAAAGATTTGCAGTAATATATACGCCATTAAAATATTAGAATAAAAATATAAAGTTACAACAGAACAATTGTACCTCACACAAACTGAACAACACTATTCGATAGCTCACTTCGCCAAATTTTTCTTTGAATTCTTCAAACAAAAACTCAAATATGAGAAAAAGAAAAAATGGTCACTCTAAATACTAATACTAAATGGTATTTATTTGGGGAGCAGATATGTACACCGTTCTGCATGAAAGAATATTCATGTACTCAGTACATAAAATAACTGTGATGTACTTGAGACGATTTTATGTGTTATGTCAATAACTGAAATAAAATAAACTAAACACTGCCCTACCCGAGTGTACACACACACACAAGCTTTTATCTTTAAGCCTCTACTGTACACAAACAAGCTCTTACAGATGGAAATTTGATTGTGCCTGGGTTTAAATAACCTTGCTTACTCACACACACACACACACACACACACACACACACACATGCACTGTAGTACAAAACCCATCAGATATAAATTTATTTTCTTGTTAAAGTTTGAAATAAGATTGTGTCAATCAAATTTCTACTTCTGCAGCCAACGTGCTTTCAACTCCAACCTGACAATTTGCACCCCCTTCTAGGGATGCTGTCATACAATTTCTGAAATGTGTTTAGGGGGATATTTGCTCATTGTTCAAGAAGGACAGTCTCCAGTTCTTTGAGGGATGAAGGAGGTGAAAGTCTAATTTGCACTTTGCGCTCCATAACTTCACATAAAGGTTCAATTATGTTTAGATCTGGTGATTGTGCGGGCCATGGAAGGCATTTGACATCATCCTCATGTTCTTGGGACAATTCTTTAATGTTTTTAGCAGTGCGTATGGGGGCGTTATCATGTTGGAATATGGGGACATCATGAGGGAACAGTGTTTGCACCATAGTGTTTGCATCATTCATGTTGATGGGTCACAGACTTCAGGAAGTAACAGCATGCAAAGGATATGCGACAAAATATTAAATATGATACTTTAAAAATACGTATGATCCAAGGGGTCACATACTTTTTCCAACAAAGCATTTAATGTCGGATAATTTTGACCAATAAATAAATTATAAAAGAATGATGTTTTTTTGTTGAGCTGGGTTCACTTTATCAAGTTTTAGGATCACATTTTAGATCGAATTTATGTCAAGTTTGTGAACCCTTTAGAAAATTCTAAAGGGTTCACAAACTTTCGAGCAGCACTGTATATATATATATATATATATATATATATATATATATATATATATATATATATATATATAATCAATTCATTTTTGTCTCTGTAGGGGACGTGGGTCACTGGTCTTAATCTCATATATTATCCTATGCTGACACCTACACTACAAGGGACATTCAATAAAAATAATATAAACAGTATCTTTGAAAGTATTTTAATTTCAACATGTCATTCAAGACGCGTGTATTATGTAATGGGTCTCAGAAGGAGACAGGTTCCGGTAGGTTATAGGATGACGTAAACATTTGCGACAATATGAAACTATTCCACGTTCGTTCCGTGTCTTTTACGAAAATCAAACGATAAATGGACGTTTCTACTGTTCTGTCTTTTGAAAAAAACGGATTGAAAACTCTACTCTTCTCAAGGGCCTTTGACTAAGCTATTGCACTTTATTTTTTAACTTTTTGCCCACTTGATCTTATTTTGTTTTTCATTCTACATGTGTGTTATTTTATATGTTATCATGCCCTATTTTATCTTTGCACTATTTTTAATTTACTTATACTACTATTTATCTTTGCACAAACTACTTATACTGTTTAATTATTTTTACTTGTCTTGTTGTCCACTGTTTATTGATGTAAAACACTTTGAACTGCATTCAATTGTATGAATTGTGCTATATAAATAAACTTGACTTAACTTGACGGCAGACTTGAATATTATTGTCAACTCATCAAAGATTAAGCAATCGTAAAAACATGCTTAGTGCTTACCCACAACCACAAGAAACGCACCGGCTCCATAGTCCACGACAGGTGACAATTTGGAGGAATAGTAGTCATCCATTTGGCAGGTATATTCTCGCAGTTCTCTGAGAGCGATGCTGCTGCACACGTCGGTCAGGAGAGCCGGAGTGTGCGGAACAAACTCTTCTTTTTGCGCCTTCTGCTAAAGACAGCGCGGAAGACTACAGTGTTCTGCGACCTGTATGTGAGGGTCGTTGAAATACCTGCACGGATCAGCACGGACCAGTAATGAATGTGGTTTCAGAAACGTCCGCATGGGCTGCGGGGATTACTCCGTGACGACACTATCCGAATGGGTCCCTTTAAAGCGAACTACATAATACCTGATTGACGTCATGTTGGAGTGTTGCCCGAAGGTGATTGATTTTACACAAAACAAACTACACCTCTTAAGCACTATGTTTTGTTACGCGCTGTCGATCTGAAGCAAACCATCTGTATATTATAGTTCATTTTGATTAATTAGCCCTAATTACAGAACATTTTGTAGTTTTGTAGTTGGGATTAATTAGCTACTTGGACTTGCCAGAATGAGTTTTAGCTTCCTTTCAAAATATAATTTAGTACTTAACTTTATATCGGTGCAGTTTTGTTGGGTCTCATTTTCGTTTCGGAGTAATAGCTAGAAAGAATTGTTAAGTGAATTTACAAATTAGAAATTAGTATTGGTTGTGGCTTTTCGTATTCATCAACACACAATAGTTTCTTACAACAATCCAGACGGAAGAATTTCTGTCATTCTTCAGATGCAGAATAAAGGTACTCTCTTTATTCTTCATGGCATGCATAGCTATAACATAATATGGTTTAATAGGGTAAATAATCCCAGAAAAAATTAAAAGCACCTAAATTAGAAAAAATTACATCTTATTAAAATTCTAGGGTTGCAACTGTGGTTTGAACAAAAACCAGAAAACATACACAGGGGGCCCAGGACTGAATTTGAGACCCACTGGCTTATAGCCAGTCAATCAGCTAGCTAGCTATAAGCTAATATAAACCTTAAGGCTCTATGATAATGTATGGGGAGTGTGTGGAAGAAGGTCCCTGCCCAAGCTGACTTGGATTTCGTACTATCAGTAATGACAATGGTGGTGAGCTTTCAATCTAGTTGGGCTGAACTGTACTAGGAATGCATACTACACTTTAGTAGAAGCTTCCATGTGTGGCCTAGCCATTCTTATGTTTGGTGCACCAGCATAGCAAATGGGAAATGGCGTCGCAACTAGTTGTCCTGCATAGTAATCCACTACAGCCCCCCAGAACTGTTCCAGCTGTTCTTTAGCAAAGAGATGTCTGCATTCTCTGCCAGAGCACCAATAGTTATGCACAGCGAATGCATGCTCAAGGGTTGAAGACGGCATGGACTGATGTGAATGCATTTTTGGCACTGAAAACTCAACCAAGGCTAAGAAATTGATTATCTTAAGAAACCTCCCTCTAATTGCCTCCTCGATGTATAATAATACCATTCAAATGGAGGATAAAGCTGTGTTCATTTTGGGATAGGTTATAGGTTTATATATATATATCTATATATACCTATATCCATTCCCCTAATAATCACAAAATGTATATTTTGAGAAAATCTAATCCGAAAATATCATTGATCCATAAAATCAGCCATTAAAGGTTTTGCTGTTTTTATGCATTGCTTAGGCACCTTTTCTGTTAACAATATTTATAGAGCGGACTTAGCTAAACAAATACATGTTTCTATGCACAACTTGAATTGTTTAAAAATGTGACTTCAGTACTTTTAGCACCAGGGTCTTCAATTGACTAATGATATACAGTGAGCACCATAATTCATTGGACAGTGACACATATTTTGTTATTTTGGTTATGTACTATAGCACTTTCAGATTGAAAGGATACAATGAGGTTGAAGTGCAGACTGTCAGCTTTAATTTGAGGGTATTTCATCCATATTGGATGAACCGTTTAGAAATTATAGAACCTTTTGTATATAGTCCTCCCCATTTTCGGGCATCAAAAAATATTGGACAGTTTAACATAATGTAGAATAAAGTAATAATTTTTTATATTAATATTCTACATTATGTTAAACTGTCCAATTCCATTTTTCACCTGGGGTTGTGTATTCACCACCAATAATTTATATATGAATTATGAAAATAAATGATACATGGATCTTCTTAATTTAAGATAGATTGTGTTTGTAATGTTGACATCTGAAGTTATACAGCTTCAAACAGAACGGTACAAAACAGGCAAAATGGGGCTAAAACAAAGCCTCTGTACAAAGGGGTTAAGGTTAAAGATTTTCTATTCTTCTGATGAGTGTTGTGCCCTTTCTGAAAAATATGACTGGTCATTGAAAACTGGAGGGACAAAGCAGGAAAGGCATGAAAGAGGACAAAAAGACTGGATTAACAAGATAAAGGAGAGATGAACAGAAGAAAGGAAGCAACGCGGTAAAGATGTCCGCCATAATTCATCTTCATCTTGCAAGTGACTGAAAGGACACCTATGCGTAACCCCGGTGATGCACCACATGCACACGTAACCTTCCCCTTAAAAAACACAAAAAGCACCAAAACAAACGAAAGAATTCTGTTTATTCTTCGTCCTCTTAATCCTCCAGCTGACCTTTTCATCACCATGGCGATGGAATGATGAGATTTTGCTGATGGACACTCAAGATGGAAATGGGGGATATCCATATACACAAACACATACAAGCATATACACTACTCACAAAAAGTTAGGGATATTCGGCTTTCGGGTGAAATTTCAGGATGAACCTAAAATGCACTATAACCTTTACAGGTGAAATTAATTTGACCTTCTCTAAACTTTTGAATGCACATGTCCAACTATTCAATGTTTCAGTACTTTTTGCACAACTTGCTGTTCTCTAACAAGGAGCTGAACGGCAAAATTCACAACAGTTGTTTGATCCATGAATCGACCAATAAATTTCCTGGTTCAATTAGAATTGGTATTTAAACAGTCCTCTTCATCATGCTGTTCACATTTTGACATCATGAGACCAAGACGACACCTAACAATTGATCAACAGTACCTCGCCATTGCGAGGCTTCAAACAGGATGTTCTCAGAGGGAAGTGGCCACTGAGCTTAGAGTGTCACAGTGTCATCAGCAGGTTGCAACAGAGATACAGAGAGACTGGAAGAGTCACAGAAAGGCATAGAAGTGGACGTCCTTTGGCCACATCCCACACTGATGACCGCTTCATTGTGAACAGTGCCCTGTGGAACCGGATGATGAATGCCACTATGCCACTAAGTATTAAATGCAGGGGTGCCAATAATTGTGAATTTTTTATAACCCTTTTTACTCATCTTTACCAGGGGTGCCAATAATAGTGGAGGGCACTGTATATATACAGTATATCCCGCATCAAGAAATAATTATTTGTAACAAAACCATGTGTGCCACAATTATTGGCACCCCATGCATTTATATATAGAATAAAGCAATCATTTTTAATATTTGGTCGCATATCCTTTGCATGCCATGACTTCCTGATGTCTTTGACCCAACACCACCAAAAGACTCTTGATATCTTATTTTCTGGTACTCTTACAAGCGATACTATAACGTCTCTGCATTTGCATAGATCTCTATGGGAATTGGGGGGTGAGACTAGATTTAGCTGTAAATTATGCTGGAACAGTATGGAACACATGGTTGGCTAAATGGCTCTAAGTCATCAAGGGTCTGACATATCAAACAAGCCTTAAACCATCACTCTGCTGCCAGATATGCAGTAGATATGGATGGATCACTTTAAGGGTTGTTTCTCCTGAGAAATTTTCCTATTGAACTCTATGGAAAAATAAGTCAGGAGAAGAAACCCTTCAAGTTATCCATCCGTATCTACTGTATTTCTGGCAGCAGAGTGATGATTTAAAGCTTGTTTGATACATCAGACCCTTGATGACTTAGAGCCATTTAGCCCACCATGCGTTCCATACTGTTCCAGCCTAATTTACAGCTAAATCTAGTGCCCCTCCTAAAACCAGTAGCCTAAGGGTTTTTGATCCCAGCTCCGAGGGGTTTTAAATTAAAACGTTTTCGAAACCCCTGACAGTGTGGATTTGACGGTTTTCAGTGCCAGTGTGTAGCTACGAAGCCTTAGAGATCCAGGTGTGAGCAGACCACCTACCTTCTTCTGATGAGTGTTGTGCCCTTTCTGAAAAATATGACTGGTCATTGAAAACTGGAGGGACAAAGCAGGAAAGGCATGAAAGAGGACAAAAAGACTGGATTAACAAGATAAAGGAGAGATGAACAGAAGAAAGGAAGCAACGCGGTAAAGATGTCCGCCATAATTCATCTTCATCTTGCAAGTGACTGAAAGGACACCTATGCGTAACCCCGGTGATGCACCACATGCACACGTAACCTTCCCCTTAAAAAACACAAAAAGCACCAAAACAAACGAAAGAATTCTGTTTATTCTTCGTCCTCTTAATCCTCCAGCTGACCTTTTCATCACCATGGCGATGGAATGATGAGATTTTGCTGATGGACACTCAAGATGGAAATGGGGGATATCCATATACACAAACACATACAAGCATATACACTACTCACAAAAAGTTAGGGATATTCGGCTTTCGGGTGAAATTTCAGGATGAACCTAAAATGCACTATAACCTTTACAGGTGAAATTAATTTGACCTTCTCTAAACTTTTGAATGCACATGTCCAACTATTCAATGTTTCAGTACTTTTTGCACAACTTGCTGTTCTCTAACAAGGAGCTGAACGGCAAAATTCACAACAGTTGTTTGATCCATGAATCGACCAATAAATTTCCTGGTTCAATTAGAATTGGTATTTAAACAGTCCTCTTCATCATGCTGTTCACATTTTGACATCATGAGACCAAGACGACACCTAACAATTGATCAACAGTACCTCGCCATTGCGAGGCTTCAAACAGGATGTTCTCAGAGGGAAGTGGCCACTGAGCTTAGAGTGTCACAGTGTCATCAGCAGGTTGCAACAGAGATACAGAGAGACTGGAAGAGTCACAGAAAGGCATAGAAGTGGACGTCCTTTGGCCACATCCCACACTGATGACCGCTTCATTGTGAACAGTGCCCTGTGGAACCGGATGATGAATGCCACTCAACTCCAGGCACATTTAAGGGAGGTGAGAGGCACCCAAGTGTCACGTCAGACCATTCGAAACCGTTTACATCAGCGTGGTCTGCGTGCTAGACGACCTGCAAGGGTACCTGACCACACCACCAGGCACAGGCGTCATCGTCTTGCATGGGCCAGGGAGCATTTACGCTGGATGAGGGACCAGTGGGCCTCAGTGCTGTTCTCTGATGAAAGTCGATTCACGTTGAGCAGAAATGATGGCCGCCAACGATGTTGGAGACGTCAAGGAGAGCGCTATGCATCAGCCACTGTTGTCACCAGATGACCCTTTGGTGGTGGCGGTGTTACAGTGTGGGCAGGTGTGTCTAGTCAATACAGAACTGCCCTACACTTTGTGAATGGTACAGTGACAAGCCTATACTACCTGAATAACATCATTAATCCAGTCATTGTGCCCCTGCATGAACAACACAGGCCTAATTTCATCTTCATGGACGACAATGCTCCAGCTCATCGAGGTCGCATCATTAGGGAAAGGCTTCTGGAGACTGGGGTACCTCAAATGGAGTGGCCTGCACTTTCTCCAGACCTGAATCCCATAGAAAACCTATGGGATCAGCTGACTCACCGTGTAGAGGCTCGTAACTCTGTACCCCAGAACCTCAATGACCTGAGGGCCGCCCTTCAAGAAGAGTGGGATGCCATGCCTCAGCAGACAATAAGTCGACTTGTGAACAGCATGAGACGTCGTTGTCAAGCTGTAATTGATGCTCAAGGGCACATGACAAGTTATTGAGACATTGACATTTTTGTTGTGGTATACCCACCACTGTTGTTGGCTTTTGTTTCAATAAATAGTTTGAGATGAGGAAATCACCATTGCATGCTTCTACTTAAATGCCCTACTTTCGTGATACGTATAATATCACTGTAGCGTGAACTTACATTTTCCATAAATTTCACCCGAAAGCCAAATATCCCTAACTTTTTGTGAGTAGTGTATATACACTGCCCGTCCAAAAAAAAAGTCGCACACTCTAATATTCCGTTGGACCGCCTTTAGCTTTGATTACGGCACACATTCGTCGTGGCATTGTTTTGACAACCATATGCAACATCACAGCATTTATTTCTGTCCAGAGTTGCATAACTTTTTTGGCCGAGATTTTGTATTGACGACGGGAGAGTTGAACCACTCCGTAAAGTCTTCTCCAGCACATCCCAAAGACTTTTAATGGGGTTAAGGTCAGGACTCTGGTGGCCAATTCATGTGTGAAAATGATTCCTCATGCTCCCTGAACCACTCTTTCACAATTTGAGCCCGATGAATCTTGGCATTGTCGTCCTGGAATATGCCCATTGATGGGATAACCTGGTCATTCAGTACATTCAGGTACTCAGCTGACTTCATTTTATTGCTGCAAAATGTTGCTGAGCCTAGACCTGACCAATTGAAGCAACCCCAGATCATAATATTGCCTCCAGAGGCTTGTACAGTGGGCACTATGCATAATGGGTGCAATGGCAACTTTTTTTTTGGCCAGGCAGTATATATATATATATATATATATATATATATATATATATATATATATATATATATATATATATACAGTGCCCACCACAATTATTGGCACCCCTGGTAAAGATGAGTAAAAAGGGTTATACAAAATTCACCGTTTGGTGAATCTCACACTGAAAAAATTTGAAATATCCAACCTTTAATTGAAGTAAATTTATTCTGAGAAAAAAAAAATCCCTCATCAAGAAATAATTATTTTTAACAAAACCATGTGTGCCACAATTATTGGCAAGAACTTGAGAGCTCATTCTTCTTTTGAGTGAGAATGCAAATGTATTAAATTATTAGTGGTTATGCTTGTTGACATAATTAAAAATGTTTACAGCACCACATCATTATTCAACAGAAAAAAATATTCTAGTACTAGTTGTACTAAAGTGGCACAACTATATACAGAAATAATCTGTATAAGGGTGGAGTACAGGGCTGCAACATGGCAACATTTGTTGCAGTTTAAAAATTGAAGTTGATACAACATTCTAATGTAATGTTTCTGTCTGAAAGTTCTCATACTTCACATGGTTGAGGTTAATCTACTATCACACATCTGTGAATGGGTACATATTTTGATTGACACTGTTTACTCTCAATGCTTTTTATGTACTAACACACAATGTTTTGTGTATATAAATATATACGTATATATATCAACACGCCATGTAAATGCTTTGTAAGACAAATTTAAAAACAAATTTAAAAATAAGTAACTAAAGAGTAATGGAGTACTAATGGTTTAAATAAATAAGCAAAGTAGGGAATATCCTTATTTATAAATTTAAGAATTCCTCAAAAATATGCCTGTCTACTTTTGGTTACACATTGTCCCCAGAAAGGAGTCAACCAGGTACACAGTGGAATTGTATTTTATGGATGTAGCAAGAAGGCCATACTGTCCGAATCTGTGTAATTTCTTTTCAGGGTTGCCAGATGCCTAAATCTGGGTAGATTTGGAAGGCAAACCTGGCCTACCTGAAAAGAAAACCCAGGGACGCCAGATTGTAAAATCCCCCATTTGAGGGGAAAAACTCCCCAAAATCCCTCATTTGGGGGAATTTTTAAAGAAATATTTTTAGAAATCTGGCAACCCTAAAAATGTATCCTTCAAAATCCCCCATTAAATGAAACCAAAGTTTTCACAAAGTAGCTTACATATGTCATGTTGGTTTATATTTTGCCTCCTTGTCTTCTTTGTGTTCATTATGTTTACAGGAACATAAATATAGGCAATTATTGGCACCCCTAGAAATTCTCATGAACAAAATGTAACTGAAGCATTTTTTCCATTTACTGTATATTTTACTTTTTAAAGTTGATCAGTGTTTAGGAACTTTCAAGCAGTAATTCATGACTTCCTGTTTCACTGGGGTATAAATATGAGGTGACACAGAGGCCATATTCCCTTATTCATACATCAACATGGGAAAGATAAGAGAACACACAAATCAAATGAGGAAAAAGTGTGTTGAGCTTCAAAAGTCAGGGAATGGTTATAGGAAAATAGCTACTCACCTGAAAATGCACAAATCTACCGTTAGGGCAATACTTAAAAAGTTCAAAGCAACTGGAACTGTTACAAACTTGCCTGGAAGAGGACCCAGGTTTATTTTGCCCCCACGCACAGTGAGGAGGTAAGAGAGGCAAAAAAATCCCCAAGGATCACTGTTGGAGAATTACAGAGGAAAGTAGCATATTGGGTTCAACAAGTCTCCAAAACTACCATTAGACATCACCTCCATGCCAACAAATTATTTGGAAGGCATGCCAGAAAAAAGCCTTTCCTGTCATTTCACCACAAACGTAAGCGCCTGGAATTTGCTGAATGCTACTGGAACCGTGTTCTATGGTCAGATGAAACTAAAATTAAGCTTTTCGTCAACCAACACTCAATGTGGGTTTGGCATAAAAAGAAGGATGGCTATACCGAAAATAACCTGATCCCCACTGTTAAGTATGGTGGAGGTTCCGTGATGTTGTGGGGCTGTTTTTCCTCCAAAGGCCCTGGGAACCTTGTTAGGGTACATGGCATCATGAACTCCATGAACTCCATAAATTTAAAATCAGAATCTGGCTGCCTCTGCCAGGAAACTAAAACTGGGTCGTCGCTGGATCTTCCAGCAGGACAATGATCCAAAACATACGTCCAAATCAACACAAAAATGGTTAAGTGAACACAAAATCAAGCTTCTGCCATGGCCATCTCAGTCCCCTGATGTAAACCCCATTGAAGCAGAGCTGAAGAGGAGAGTGCAGAAGAGAGGACCTAGGACTCTGGATGATCTGGAGAGATTCTGTAAAGAGGAATGGTCTCAGATTCCTTGCTCTGTATTCTCCAACCTTATTAGATGTTACGGGAGAAGACTCAGTGCTGTTTTATTGGCAAAGGGAGGTTGTACAAAGTATTAAATGCAGGGGTGCCAATAATTGTGAATTTTTTATAACCCTTTTTACTCATCTTTACCAGGGGTGCCAATAATAGTGGAGGGCACTGTATATATACAGTATATCCCGCATCAAGAAATAATTATTTGTAACAAAACCATGTGTGCCACAATTATTGGCACCCCATGCATTTATATATAGAATAAAGCAATCATTTTTAATATTTGGTCGCATATCCTTTGCATGCCATGACTTCCTGATGTCTTTGACCCAACACCACCAAAAGACTCTTGATATCTTATTTTCTGGTACTCTTACAAGCGATACTATAACGTCTCTGCATTTGCATAGATCTCTATGGGAATTGGGGGGTGAGACTAGATTTAGCTGTAAATTATGCTGGAACAGTATGGAACACATGGTTGGCTAAATGGCTCTAAGTCATCAAGGGTCTGACATATCAAACAAGCCTTAAACCATCACTCTGCTGCCAGATATGCAGTAGATATGGATGGATCACTTTAAGGGTTGTTTCTCCTGAGAAATTTTCCTATTGAACTCTATGGAAAAATAAGTCAGGAGAAGAAACCCTTCAAGTTATCCATCCATATCTACTGTATTTCTGGCAGCAGAGTGATGATTTAAAGCTTGTTTGATACATCAGACCCTTGATGACTTAGAGCCATTTAGCCCACCATGCGTTCCATACTGTTCCAGCCTAATTTACAGCTAAATCTAGTGCCCCTCCTAAAACCAGTAGCCTAAGGGTTTTTGATCCCAGCTCCGAGGGGTTTTAAATTAAAACGTTTTCGAAACCCCTGACAGTGTGGATTTGACGGTTTTCAGTGCCAGTGTGTAGCTACGAAGCCTTAGAGATCCAGGTGTGAGCAGACCACCTACCTTCCACTATGTATAAAACATGAAGTGACTTATATAGCACGACGTCGTGCTAAAACCATGACATAATGCTTGTCACTTGGGGAAAACAACTAAATGCCCCAACAGCCAATTAGCTGCACCCTACCGTCAAACAGACAGTATTATGTCACTCTTAGGTACCTGCCGATGTCCACACAGATAAATAATACATTTTTTCAAAGCTCATCAGTGCATGTTAGTTTAAAAAAGAATAAGAAGCAGGAAATGCAGATCTCTATTGTAAAACGAGAGGGGCAGAATCTTCCGATACATTTTTATCTCGCATACGAGAGCACTTTGCTTTATTATACGTCATTAACACTAAGGGCAGGGTAGCTCCAACTTCATCCTGCCCCAAAACTGTCTTTTACTTACACAGGATCACCATATCAGAGTATACCTTAAGGGCCTGATTTACTAAGACCGTCAGCGTCCGCAAAACCTTTTAGCACACACAAAACCAACAACACAACCAATGATTTGTCATAGTTTGTTTGTGTTTTTTGTTTTTAACCATTGTTTGTGTTATTATGTGTTTGTTTTTAACCATTGTTTGTGTTATTAGTTTTGCACCCGCTAAAGGTCTAGTAATAAAAAGACTGTTAAACCCATGGCTGGAACGCTGAGTAGGCAACACACTTTTTTTTTTAGACAGTTCCTTGAAGCCGCTTCTTATCCTCGGTAATATAACTTCAGTGGCTAAACTGTGGCTGTTAAAGAATTTACCTTCGCTAGTCTGAGTGACAGGTGGTTAATAAACAAAAGCATCCTGGACAAAAATCAATGACAGAAGCCATGCAGATAAGGCTTGTGACAGACATACGCAACATCGACCGTACATTATTCAAATCGCAGGCCTGGTGACTACCACCACTGATGTAGTTTATATTTAGTTTCCATGCGAATAATTAATTCATAAACACAGGCCCATGCTCAATGTGAAGCGGAGCGGAAATGTGACGTCTTCTGAAAGGAAGTCGAATTAACGGCAAGACGTAGCTCAATTTCGCTTAAAACAGGATTCTTAAAGCACAACTGAACTTCGGTAGAAGGAATACTATGTGTGGAATAAATAAGGAATACTGTGTGTGTAATAAGGAAAACTGTGTGTGTAATAAGGAAAACTGTATGTACTAAATAAGGAATATTGTGTGTGGAATAAATAAGGAATACTGTGTGTGGAATAAGGAAAACTTTGTGGAATAAGGAATACTATGTGTGGAATAATTAAGTCGTACAGTGTGGAATAAATAAGGAATAATGTGTGTAGAATGGAGGAATATTGTGTGTGGAATAAGGAATAGTATGTGGAATAAATAAGGAATACTGTGTGTGGAATAAATAAGGCATACAGGGAATGATTAACAGTAATTTTATATTCCTGGTGAATGAAATCATTAGAAAACAAACATTTCTTCACCCCTGTAGATATGTAAGGAATGTTGTCCTTTTAAAATTAAGGAAAATATTCCTTGATATAATAATGCATTTTCAACATAATTTATTTTAGTTATGATAGGAACACTGTATGGATGAGTCAGAACATTTGCGCACAAAATTAAAACCATAAAGTGTCGTGGCAAAGCTATGGGACAAAGCCATTCACTGCCATCAGGTGGTCATTCTGTTGATTTTAACTGACTGTCTTGTGTGCACACATCATCTCAGGGTGCCCCCTCCTTTCCTCCACAACCACCTCCTCTCCTCCACAACCACCTCCTCTCCTCCGTGCCCCAGAAACACATCTCTGTGCCTTCATCTAATGTTGCTGATTTAATATTAATGACATGAATGGTTACATATTAATTAATGTCTCGACGTGAGCCGCACTGTCAGGTATATTGTATACTGTACTTGCAACTGCTTTCACTTGAAACATACAGGCAGTTTTTCATACTTCCGGGTAGGAGAGGAGTGGAGGAGAGGAGTGAAGAATATTGGAACACAGTCACAAATACACAACAGAAACACTTGCCATACATTGTGAAGGGATTTGGCGATTGCCAAAGGTCATTAGAGCCAACGTACCCCAGTAAGGGGAGGGAATTGAACTTAACAAATATTTCACAAGATCAATTTATTTAAGGCTACTGGACTAAGCTTAAATAAAGCTAAAGCTAAACTACAAAAAATACTTAATTATGACTAATAATTGCACAAATTAAACTGTTTGTGGTTCCAGATTTTATTTAAACTCATCACAATCCATAATTTATCTGTGATGTCTGTAGAACAGGGGTTTCCAATTTTATCGGATAAAGGCAGTGTGTGTGTGCAGGTTTTTGCTTTAGCCCAGTCATGGGGCGTGTCCCAATATTCTTCAGTCCTCCTTTCCTCCACTCGTCTCCTACCCAGAAGTATGCAAAACAGCCTGTACGTTTAAAGTAGCCCATTGAGTAGCTCAGTCAGTACATGTGCTGGCCCATCGAGTAGCTCAGTCAGTACAGGTGCTGGCCCACTGAGTAGCTCAGTCAGTACAGCTGCTGGCTCCCTAAGTAGCTCAGTCAGTACAGGTGCTGGCTCACAAGTAGCTCAGTCAATACAGGTGCTGACCCATTGAGTAGCTCAGTCAGCACAGGTGCTGGCCCATCAAGTAGCTTAGTCAGTACAGGTGTTGGCCCATCGAGTAGCTCAGTCAGCACAGGTGCTGGCTCATTGAGTAGCTCAGTCAGTACAGGTGCTAGCTCCCTGAGTAGCTCAGTCAGTACAGGTGCTAGCTCCCTGAGTAGCTCAGTCAGTACAGGTGCTGGGGCAGGTATTAGAGGTCCGCAGAATGGATCCCTCGCCCTGGAAGATCACTCCCGCTGCTTGCGGTGGCACCTCTCGTGCCGGTACAGGTGACTCTGGGTGCGGAATGCGGAATCACACCTGGCGCACGGGTACGGCCGCTCGTCAGTGTGCACGCGCCGGTGCACCCTCAGGTTGTAGGCCGACAGAGTGGAGTAGTCGCAGCCCTCTTCCTCGCACTCCAAAACCTGCGGCTCGCCCTTGGGCCTGGGGGCGGGCCGTCTGGCGCCCCCTGCTGGCTGCAGGCAGGTCGCCGCTTGGACGTGGCGGTTGAGGGCGCTGCGCGTTCTGAAGCGCCGGTCACACCTGGAGCACCTGCACGGCCTCTCCCCGCTGTGCGTGCGGGCGTGGCACGCCAGGTTGTAGGAGTTGTTGGTGGAGTAGCTGCACTCCTCGCAGACAAAGTCCCGCCCCCCGTGGGTGGGGCTCCCCAGGCCCCGCCCGTCCTTGGTCCCGCTGGGCTCTGATTTGAGAGGGCGGTTCTCGGGATTCACAGGCGAAGGTTTGGAGGCGGGTTTGGAGGCGGGTGTAGAGGCGGGTTTGGAGGCGGGTGTAGAGGCGGGTGTGGAGGTGGGTTTGGAGGCGGGTTTGGAGGCGGGTGAGGAGGCGGGTGTAGAGGCGGGTTTGGAGGCGGGTGTAGAGGCGGGTGTGGAGGTGGGTTTGGAGGCGGGTTTGGAGGCGGGTGAGGAGGCGGGTGTAGAGGCGGGTTTGGAGGCGGGTGTAGAGGCGGGTGTAGAGGCGGGTTTGGAGGCGGGTGTAGAGGCGGGTGTAGAGGCGGGTTTGGAGGCGGGTGTGGAGGCGGGTGTAGAGGCGGGTTTGGAGGCGGGTGTGGAGGCGGGTTTGGAGGCGGGTGTGGAGGCGGGTTTGGAGGCGGGTTTGGAGGCGGGTGTAGAGGCGGGTTTGGAGGCGGGTGTGGAGGCGGGTTTGGAGGCGGGGCAGAGCTTGTGGGAGCCAACTCCCTTGTCTGTGCACCGTAAATGGTCGCTAGGATACCTGGGAGTGGGCGGACAGCGGGCCTTCCTGCGTGACACATCACCAGTGCCGCCGTTATCGTCTTCGCGCGTCGCCCCGGCAACGCCGGTGCCACCATCGCCAGGGTCCTCTCGGTCCAGGCTGGACCTGCGCCGCATCACTGTGTGGAGAGAGAGAGTGTAAATCACCGCTGTGTGGAGAGAGAGTGTAAATCACAGCTGTGTGGAGAGAGAGTGTAAATCACAGCTGTGTGGAGAGAGTGTAAATCACCGCTGTGTGGAGAGAGTGTAAATCACCGCTGTGTGGAGAGAGAGAGTGTAAATCACCGCTGTGTGGAGAGAGAGAGTGTAAATCACCGATGTGTGGAGAGAGAGTGTAAATCACCGCTGTGTGGAGAGAGTGTAAATCACCGCTGTGTGGAGAGAGAGTGTAAATCACCGCTGTGTGGAGAGAGAGAGTGTAAATCACAGCTGTGTGGAGAGAGTGTAAATCACCGCTGTGTGGAGAGAGAGTGTAAATCACCGCTGTGTGGAGAGAGAGTGTAAATCACCGCTGTGTGGAGAGAGAGAGTGTAAATCACCGCTGTGTGGAGAGAGAGAGTGTAAATCACCGATGTGTGGAGAGAGAGTGTAAATCACCGCTGTGTGGAGAGAGAGTATAAATCACCGCTGTGTGGAGAGAGTGTAAATCACCGCTGTGTGGAGAGAGAGTATAAATCACCGCTGTGTGGAGAGAGTGTAAATCACCGCTGTGTGGAGAGAGTGTAAATCACCGCTGTGTGGAGAGAGAGTGTAAATCACCGCTGTGTGGAGAGAGAGTGTAAATCACCGCTGTGTGGAGAGAGAGAGTGTAAATCACCGCTGTGTGGAGAGAGAGAGTGTAAATCACCGCTGTGTGGAGAGAGAGTGTAAATCACCGCTGTGTGGAGAGAGTGTAAATCACCGCTGTGTGGAGAGAGAGTATAAATCACCGCTGTGTGGAGAGAGTGTAAATCACCGCTGTGTGGAGAGAGTGTAAATCACCGCTGTGTGGAGAGAGAGTGTAAATCACCGCTGTGTGGAGAGAGAGTGTAAATCACCGCTGTGTGGAGAGAGAGAGTGTAAATCACCGCTGTGTGGAGAGAGAGAGTGTAAATCACCGCTGTGTGGAGAGAGAGTGTAAATCACCGCTGTGTGGAGAGAGAGAGTGTAAATCACCGCTGTGTGGAGAGAGTGTAAATCACAGCTGTGTGGAGAGAGAGTGTAAATCACCGCTGTGTGGAGAGAGAGAGTGTAAATCACCGCTGTGTGGAGAGAGTGTAAATCACCGCTGTGTGGAGACTAGAGAGTGTAAATCACCGCTGTGTGGAGAGAGAGTGTAAATCACAGCTGTGTGGAGAGAGTGTAAATCACCGCTGTGTGGAGAGAGAGTGTAAATCACCGCTGTGTGGAGAGAGAGTGTAAATCACAGCTGTGTGGAGAGAGAGAGTGTAAATCACCGCTGTGTGGAGAGAGAGTGTAAATCACAGCTGTGTGGAGAGAGAGAGTGTGTAAATCACAGCTGTGTGGAGAGAGAGAGTGTAAATCACAGCTGTGTGGAGAGAGTGTAAATCACCGCTGTGTGGAGAGAGAGTGTAAATCACCGCTGTGTGGAGACTAGAGAGTGTAAATCACCGCTGTGTGGAGAGAGAGTGTAAATCACAGCTGTGTGGAGAGAGAGAGTGTAAATCACCGCTGTGTGGAGAGAGCGCAAGGTACTGGCCCAGTCACTCTGCAGCCCCCCAGCTGAGCTGCGCAGTCACCCTGCAGTCCCCCAGCTGAGCTGCGCAGTCACTCTGCAGTCCCCCAGCTGAGCTGCCCAGTCACTCTGCAGTCCCCCAGCTGAGCTGCCCAGTCACTCTGCAGTCCCCCAGCTGAGCTGCCCAGTCACTCTGCAGCCCCCCAGCTGAGCTGCGCAGTCACTCTGCAGTCCCCCAGCTGAGCTGCGCAGTCACTCTGCAGTCCCCCAGCTGAGCTGCGCAGTCACTCTGCAGTCCACCAGCCCAGCTGCGCAGTCACTCTGTACCTTGTGCATTTGGCCGTCTGTCCCTTCCTTTCTTTTTGACAGAGGGAAAGTCGCCTTCTTCATCATCATCACTAGCAAATATAATAGTGACTGGAATCACAATATTCTCCCCTGGAAGACAGGTAAAAAGACACTGCTCACTTTTCAAACAAGTCCAGCCGTAAGAGAACGATCTGAGATATTAATAAGCACTGTGGATAAATAAACTGCTTACCAAAAATTAAGCACTCCGCTTCTTCTTCTGATTTACAACTCATGTCCACAGGTTGGTGTGATGTCTTATTTCAAGCAGAGCCACAGACCATTGTTTCTTCTGGTTTGTTTTTACCTTTCAAGACGGTGTTTTTAAGGGCCTAAAGGAGATAAGAATAACCCAGTTTTCATAGTAACAATGGTACAGATTGATTTTTATATCTAGCCAAAAATAAAAAAATAAAAAGACCCCATGCAATTAAAAGAATAATTTGTTAAATTAGTTACACAACAGTTATAAATAAACAACAAAACAAAATATATTGTTATTATGTTTGATGATTCATCAGCCAGATGTAGGCCATCATTCTTTTATGTTATTTTCACAATTACACGGCCTGGCCAAAAAAAAAAGAGTCGCCGTTGCACCCGTCTTGCATAGTGCCCACTGTACAAGCCTCTGGAGGCAGTGTTATGATCTGGGGTTGCTTCAATTGGTCAGGTCTAGACTCAGCAACATTATGCAGCAATAAAATGAAGTCAGCTGAGTACCTGAATGTACTGAATGACCAGGTTATCCCACCAATGGGCATATTCCAAGACGACAATGCCCAGATTAATCAGGCTCAAATTGTGAAAGAGAAGTTCAGGGAGCATGAGGGATCATTTTCACGCATGAATTGGCCACCAGAGTCCTGACCTTAACCCCATTGAAAGTCTTTGGGATGTGCTGGAGAAGACTTTACGGAGTGGTTCGACTCTCTCGTCGTCAATACAAGATCTCGGCCAAAAATGAATGCAACTCTGGACGGAAATAAATGTTGTGACGTTGCATAAGGTTGTCGAAATAATGCCACGACAAATGCGCACCGTAATCAAAGCTAAAGGCGGTCCAACAAAATATTAGTGTGCGACTTTTTTTCGGCCAGGCAGTGTAGAATTGTCCGTATATCATACATACATAGCCTACATATCTGTTTTTTGATGGCACCAGTTGTTTTCTTATGATAAACCTTTTGCTGGACTTTTGCTGTCGTGAGTAAGTTACACCGTCAGCTATTGTAGCCAAAGCCATTCAAAGAAATCGATAAGCTAATGTTTGCAACGTTGTAGACCCGACCGTGGGGAAAATATTAAGTCACGCAAATCTTTTGACTTGATTAATTTTGCTTCAAAATACGTTCTCTAATAAGGGATTCGCAGTTTCAAATTACCCACACAAACACAACTGTTTAGTTACATATCCTGGCATGCCAAATTAATTAGCCAGTTAGCCGACACTGGTTAATATGGTTTCAAACGAAATATACGGGAAATTAGGTTGCGGAAACCACTGAAGGAACCAAACCCAATTTAAACGCTATTGCATAAGTTCTAAGTTACGTTTACTGTGATCTGCAAACATAAGTTTACCAACCTATCCAACTTCGTTTTCAAACCTCACAGTCCTGTAAACCGGGATAATGGGAAGAACGGAAACCGGAAGTTAATTTGGTTACCCAGAACTATCCACTTTTGTCAAAATAAAAGTATGCGAAGTGAATGGCCGCCTCCACGTTAAATATGATAACAGGATGGGAGACCAGTGTAGCCTATTTCCAAATTGTGGTCACAGGTATCTCTCCAACTTCACATTGTGGAAAACTGACATCTTCTCGTGAATTCCATTAATTAAACATTTGATCGGTCTGTACTTGGGTATGTGTGACCGCAATAGAAACACCCAGTGTATTAATGCCTTTAACGTAATGAAAATGCTTAAACAGAGAAACTGTGGGATCCCAGATGTGTAAAATCCAGGGGTCAGAAAGTAAAAGTCCTGCCATGTGTTTCTCCCACCGATAAACTCAGCCAGCTGAGTTTATTACTTAGTTCTACCTCCTGGCTGAAGAATGAACAAATCCAGGCGATTGGAACAAGAATACTGGGGTGGACTTTTACTTTCTGAACCTGTATTTTACTCCTCTGGGATTCCCACAGGTAGACAACAGCGTTATTGCTCTCTCCACCAGTGAAGTACAGGACTGATTAGAGTGTGAACTTGCCCGTTGTGGAGTTCACTAGGTTGCAGTAGTTATTTGTGTTTGTAGTACACTCTGTTACAACCAGACAAACAATCTGCTTATTTTTGGGCAATCATTATATGCCCTTTTTATTACAACCCACCTTTTTGCTCTTGATAAGTGAGTAGAGTTGTTCACTTTTTCTGTATATATTAAATTGTATTGCAGTCTAAGTGTTTTGTACAGCCATAATAATATACAATTTTGTGTTCATACAGTAGCCTGTAATTATGTGCATTCCGGGCCTTCTTACGGACATTTTAGTTGTTCTGTGCACAAACACACAGACTTAAACGGCCGATACAACAAGAACAATTTCACATAGCCTACTACTGCCCATAAATGACTAAATCCTGTACATTAATAACTGGTTATGAAGATCGATTGAAGACTAGCAGACAGATAGAATTTGTACGCCATTAGAAATGTTTTTTTAAAAACCTGTCTGGCCACTGACTGATGAATTCATCAGCTAGAATAACGCCGTGTAGAAGTGAATTTGTGCGTGGAATGAGTCAGTGGCACGCTGGTCTTTGTTCTTTGGTGAAGGGAAACTGCTCTATATTCAAAAGGGGATTTGCAATTTTCCACACGCTACTTAAACTGTCTCCCGTCAATAGTCAAAGAGAATGCATGTGACCTGCAATCAATAAGCAAATTGCACATAGTATGCGCGTACATCTGTACTAGAATATTTGACAGTTATGTCGGTACCTTATAAGGTATGACAGATGTGTGAGGCAGAAGTAATGGGATGCATGATGGTTGTGACTGTAGAGAGGATAGGGAGTCTGGATGGAGCTGCTTCTGCAAGTAATCAGTTAGCAGATGTTTGTTAGTCCTCACACCAACCCTACCTGTGTGCAGGTGGAGTTTATGGAGTTCCTGCGCTGGTGAAATCCTTATTAATATGGGTGGTGTGGGAAGAAACCTGTGCCAGTCATCTGCTTCAACATTTTTAAATAAATGTTCAGATTAAGAAGAGAATGGATGCACTCCAAAAAATACTTATATGTTATTTTTATTTCATTATTTCTCAATACAGAGCTGGCTAGTACACAAATGCTCAACGGTTCTTAATGAAGACTGGGATTTACACCCATTTTTGTAAATAGAAAGATTGACTGGGGATTCCTCTTCCTATTGATCCTATTGTTCAATTATATTTCATCATGATCCTGGTATTTAAATATGCAATTGATGTAATGCATTAAAACGTAGTATTATGCAATGGTAATATGGTCCCGTGTTGACATAACATTTGGATTAACCTGAAAACGAAACAGGGCATTTTGAAAACAATATGACGTCAATGATATTATAACCATTTTACAATTGCATCGTCACAGGATGTCATAATTGACTATCATGGGAGGCTATAAGTACGACCATGTTTTGCATGTGAAACAAGCTCTTGACAAAGGCTGAGGCCGAAACGTTGAGCATTTGTGTACTAGCCGGCTCTGTATTGAGAGATAATGAAATAAAAATATACATATGAGTATTTTTTGGAGTGCATCCATTCTCTTAATCTGAACATTTATTTAATCTGAATTCCTCCTTTTTTTGGATTTTGCACCCAGTGAGATTTTTTGCCCTTTTTCCACTTTAATGGATTTTAATCTGCTGAGGGGACTTTGTCAGTCTTACTAAATAAATGTTGAGGGAATGTTTAATCTCTGCTTTCAGTGCAGAGAAATATACCCTCCCCAGATCCTGACTGCCGCTCAGCTCCGGACTGCTGCCTAATTTTACGCTTCAGCTGTTTCTCACGTAGAGATTCAGTCTTTATTTATTTTATGTGTGAAATATCAGGGCCTTTTTTCCCCTCTGAAAATATTTAATCTCAGGAGAGAGATATATGCGCAAATGTAGTTTCCACTAAAGAGGGTAAAAACAGCTCTGATATATTAGCGCTGCTGAAAATACTAGCGCGCCCCCCCCCCCCCCCCACATATGGCCAAAGTTTCAGTTAATCAGGGAAAGGGTATAATTTTGGACCAGAGAATAAAAGCGCCTAATAAAAGCACCACCCGCAACATTTACACATGCACGCACAAAATTCTAAAGTCTAGGGTGTTGGATTTTAAAACCTGCTCTTGCAAGTCTGTGCTAACCACTAGGTGGGAGCCACGTGCCATTTTTCAGTGCACATATAATCCCGCGGAGCTCTTTTATTGCCACGGTTACTCCAATTGCCCCGTTTCTCCAAGAACCAATTTCTCCAATTGGTTCTTGTCCAATATGTGGAAATGTATTTGGCTGCTTGAACAGTCAAAACATCAGACATAACATAAATGAATACAATTATTTAATATTAACAGTCCAATAATTAACCATCAAACACAACTGAAGTACAGCCATAATATGAGGGGCACCGTCCACATAAAATTCATAACTAGTTTAAAAATATATATATAATAAGGTCACGGATAAGCAACTGTGTGTATAAGCTGAAAAATTATAGCAGTTTGTACTGTATGTGTGAGCAACTGTATCTGTTATCCAAATTGCACAGGGAACAAATTAATTATTGTATCTGTTTGTTTGAATCTTTAATTGGAGGAGTCTGCTCCTTGTCTGGCTGCCACTGATTTGATTAATTGAGTGCTGTCATGTAGGATTGCACTGAATTTCTGTAGAATGAGATCTGTGTATAATTTGAAGTCTTGAACAATGGCAACTATATTTCCTGCCGTTTCAGAACTTGCCTGAAACAGTGTAACTGACAACGGCGAAAGAAACAGTGTAACAGACAACCCCAAGCGACACCATGTTACAGACAGCACAGAAGGAAACAACAGGGACGAGGGCGTGACAATGTAACAACCTGGCACGCTTCTTACTACACGCCCATTCTAATGCACGTCAGACATAACCAGGCCTTGTTGCTATTAGCTCTAAAATATGTCCAACCTTCTGAGCTCCAGGGAAGCCAAAAAAGTAACCAGAGCTCTACATACACAACGTTTAACTGCAGTGTTCCAAAGGCTCTGGTGCCTGCCGTCTCCTGGGGCTTGTGGGGGCCTGCAGTTTGGGGACACACAGTATAAACAGCCTGTGCAATATTAGGTGGATCAAATGCCGAAGGGAAAATACCACAGCAAGCCTCTCCTCCTCGTGTGAAAACACTAAGGTTCTCATTACCACTACTTACTCTCCGCTGATTTTCCCAAATTGCCATAAAATTGGCCCCGCTGGCTGTGGTATAGACACACGTTAATTGCATTTCCTGTTTTTCTTTTAGCGCGACACACGTACAAAATAAAAAGAGAGAGAGAGAGAGAGAGAGAAGAAAAAAAACTTGGCTTAATGAGGAGGCAGAAAGGGAGGTAAAGCCGTACATATTTTAAAAAGTAGTTGTGTAAAGCTGCTCTGCTTTGCCCCTGCTAACCCCTTACGATATTGCAGGTATTCACAACAGCACAGCCACTCTAGATTACAGGAGAGGGGTATATCTAGTTAAAGAACTGGCCCTTGGTGAACTGACGCACATGATGGTGTGGAGCTGAATACTGACTGTGATGGTACTCACTCTGACTATACTGACTGTAACAGTTTCTGACTGTAACAGCACTGACTGTGACGGTACTGACTCTGACTATACTGACTGCGACAGCACTGACTCTGACTATACTGACTGTAACAGTTCTGACTGTAACAGCACTGACTGTGACTGACTGTGATGGTACTGACTGACTATACTGACTGTAACAGCACTGACTGTGACTGACTGTGATGGTACTGACTGTAACAGCACTGACTCTGACTATATTGACTGTAACAGTTCTGACTGTAACAGCACTGACTCTGACTATACTGACTGTAACAGTTCTGACTGTAACAGCACTGACTCTGACTATACTGACTGTGACAGCACTGACTGTGACTATACTGACTGTAACAGCACTGACTCTGACTATACTGACTGTAACAGTACTGACTGTGACTATACTGACTGTAACAGCACTGACTTAGACTGACTGTAACAGTACTGACTGTGACTGGGTGTGACAGTACTGACTGTGACTGAGTGTGTCAGTACTGACTGTGACTGTGTGATCTCTCCTGGGGAGGGATTGGCTGGACTGTCCTCATCTCATTGCACAAAAGCACATTATGTGAACAGTAACTGCACAGGGGACACCAGTGCCTGTCTGAAAACCAGGAGAAATATGCCAAAAATAAAATGAGCTTAAAATTAATATTTTTGACTCTGGCTGTCTCTTACAATTTCCCTTATATCGGCTTTTACTCAGCAGGAAACTGAGTTCCAAAAGCATACTATACCAGACACAGGACATATGAAAAGCATACTATACCAGACACAGGACATATGAAAAGCATACTATACCAGACACAGGACATATGAAAAGGTTTAATATTCTGTAGACTTAGCATTGGCTTTGATGACAGCTTCACACCTGCAGTTCTGTTGAAAGTGCTTATGGTTCGGCTCCTCTGTGTAGTAATTCTGTTCGACAGTAAGCACATGGGCTACTGTACATTATAATAAGGAATTTAAAATTTAATCACAGTCTAACAGTTTGGCATCAACAAGCAAACCAACATTAAATGTTATAGGAGGATCTACTGTAAATCAGCAAAGAATCTGTGCTGTACAAACCCAGGACGTCTCTGTGTGTAGCCCCAACAGTACTACAGCTTTCAAGTGTGTGTGTGTGTGTGTGTGTGTGTGTTGTGGGGGGGGGGGGGGGGCTCTTTAAAAAGATGTCTTTTAAAAAGACATGAACTGTCACACAACCGAGCTGAAGTTCTACACTCTGTGAACCCCGAGGGTTATTTTTACGAATGAGGAAAGATCCACACATGTTGTAAATAAAAGGCGGGCGGAGTAAACGCTTTTGTGTTCTCGGTCACGATAATCTAAAACTGCCCGGGGAAGGGGAACAGAAAAACCGCTGCATGTGCACTCCGGGACGGCGGATTTCGATTTTTTGGCCGAACGCTTCCTCTCACATCGCATACAATAAAGGGAGAAGGTTCTGGAAACTGGCCCGCGGCACGTGGAAACTGCTGAGGTTTTTCCAAATAGGCCGTTAAAAATTGTCACTTTGTTTTTAAAGCTGCAGTCACATTACATTGAAAAGCTTCCAGGAGGCTGGGATCGGAGCCGGAGTTTTGGGGGGTATTGGAAGGGGTGGGGGTGGGGGTGGGGTGGGGGGGGGGGGGGGGAAGGGGGCGTGGAAGTGGTCATGAAGACCGTTATTCCACCGTTGTCCCCTAGCATCCAGCAGGAGGTCATTACAGGTTTTAATTTTGGTGACAGCCGAATTAAACCAGTCTGCGTGGCGTCACCTGTCTGTCTGTCTGTCTGCTGAAAAGGGAGATTGTTCATAAGTCCAGTTTTTACACATGCCTGATTAAGTTCCAAGCGGGAGTTGGCTAGGTGCTCTGCTGCTGCGAGTTCATTTTCCACCACTAACGCCCATTAGCTGTTAATTATTACCCACAAGCTCACTGGGTCACATGACCTCTAGAATATGTCATAGCCGCACCATGGAGTCAGAGCCTGTTACACCTGCAGCATACCTGTCTCTGTTACACCTGTTGTACAGGAACATACACCTGACCAGCAAAACAAATGTGTGATCTAGAGATGGAACAGTGAGGCTTCACAAACCACAAATGGACGGAGCTGCCTCTGACTCATGAACCAATCAAAAGGCTTTACTCTCTCCACAGTCAAACAGGGTCCAATCAGTGAGTCGCACTGAGATCACTCCGCCCATTTTGTGGGTTGGAAATATTCTTAATGTGATGTCACATTAATAACTGTGTCCACCACAATATCGTCTGAAGATGAAGGATGCAGGAAGACCCTTCCTTTTCAAAGGAAAATGAAACAGTTTGTTCTTATCTAGCTGTATAAATCTAAATCTGAGCAGACGTTATAAATGCTCATGTCAAAGTAAATGAGAATGTAAATACATTATCTGGGTTTCACGAGCCAGACTCGTGGCTGGTCTGCTGTTGAGTGACTGACGGTTAAACACTGTAAATTTTAAATATTTATTTACGGTTTTTCAGAGAATTCGCTGTGAAGTTTCGAGCCCCGCTTCATGGGTATAATTTCATCCCCCTTTCCAAGGTAAAGAGAGCAGGCAAAGCGGTAGGCAAAGCGGTGGCTTTGCCAGTAAAAGGCACATGTCCCCTTTAGCGTAGCGCTAACATTGCACACTAACACGTATAAATAAAGCCACAGGCTGTATAGGGGGAAACGGCGCGGTATTAACCGCCGGGAGCTTAGATGTCAGAAGAAGAGAAAACGTTTTCATAACGAAGCAGGATTATCCGTTTAACTCCCAACAACTACTAATATAATAATAAAAATAATGAAGCTTAGTGCTTAATTTCATTCCTAAGAGAGGGGTATCCAGGTAAGGGTCTTTACCACGGGACGGAGCGCTGTCGACAGAGGGCGAACCGTGAAACTGAACCAGGAGACACCCCCCTACCCCGCCCTCCCACCCCCCCTACCCCCGCCCTCCCACCCCCCTCGAGCCTCAGCCCAGTAGTGTGTCTACATCAAACCTAAACAAGTGCGACATTGAGCCCAGACAGCTGCTATTTGGCTGCTGAGACAGCGCGGTTCTTTTTTTCCTCGTTTACAACCGAGAACGCCCAACGTTTTTTTTTTTTTACGGTACGAAAGCTCCCATTAAACCTCACATTCACTAAGTCCAATCCACTTTAAAATTGGTCCTGTCATGTAATTACGTCTCTCACTGAGGGCTGGCGGCGCGGGAACCCTTCCAGCAGTCACACGGGGGGGAGAAAGGCATGCTGGGAGGGTTTAGTAAAACTCAGACGGGCGACTCGTAACCCGACATGGCTTTGCGTGTCAAAGCTGCCTACGCCTCCCCTTCCAGAGGAAGCTGTCCGTGTTTGAAGATGTTGTGACAGGAAACGACAGGGAAGACCCCTATCATGAGGACCAGAAGGAAATTCAGAGGTCAAACGGGGGAGAAAAATCCACAACAAGAATACAAAACCTTCCGCCGTTATTAACAGTGACACTAGAAAGCAGATCAGGCAACAATGAGTACTGTTTTATGATTTCGTTTTTTTAAGCTCGATGTTTATTCTGAAATATGATCATTATGCATAGTGTCATGCCATTGTAGTTATGGCCCAATGCCTCTGTCTGCTGCGGAGTACAACAGGGAAGCCGCAACAATGGAAATGTTTCCAGTTCTCACAAATTTTATTGAGAACCCCCCTCCCCCCCCCCCAAAACAGAATTTACACAAGAAAGACACCATCAAATGACTCAAGTTAACATATTAATGGAGGTTTGTGAGATATTTAACCACAACAACGACTCACTTTATAGAAACACAACTCACGGAGTGTTTAATTTTATTTTGTTTTTATTGGAGTCGGGGGGGGGGGGGGGGGGGGGGGGGGGGGGGGGGGGTTGAGAGATAACTTAACACTTGATAGGAAACCTCAGTGGTAAACGGTAAGCCTCCCCCATCCCTCCTGAGGTTGTTACCCCCAGTCATGTCTTTTAAGTTTTGGTAGGTAGAGGGCGGGGGACGTAACACAGGACTACAGGGAAAATGGCTGTTTTCGAACACAGGAAGGTCAGCTCAGCTCTCCATGTGAAGAGTATATTTACGCGTTTAAATTATGTAGTTTAATGCAACAATATAAGGGGGGAAAAAAATTTTGTCATTTTATGAAATGTATAAACATTCCACTGACTGCTGTGGAATGTTTAAGATCCACTCTACAGACTACAGAGAGGACAGGGATGAACTTCCATGCATAAGATATAAATAATTATATATACATTTTTTTAAGAAATCAAAGGGTAGAATGAAAGGAGAGTACAAAGAGAATAGAACAGAAAGAGAGAGAGAGAGAGAGAGAGAGAGAGAGAGACAGAGAGAGAGAGAATACTAAATTTGCCGTGTTGCCAAAGCAATGGAACTGTGGCTTTTTTTTTTTTTTTGACAGTTGAGTTGACACAGAATTGGACCCGATTTCCTTTTATGTTTGAGAAGCAATAACAGAAGGATGGGAATGCAAAGGCGTTGTTTTGAGCCGAGGTCTTTAACTGCTTCGACACGCCAGGCTCCACGAGGTCACATGAGGTCCCCAAAATTCGGCTCCAAGAGCGGCAAGAATGCAAAAGCAATATCAGGTCTGCGCTAACCGCTAATGTCCATTATGAATCTTTTTATGAAAATCCGCTACAACCCCACATGCAATATTTGCCTCACAATGCTCTCCTTGTATTTTTCACATTTCTAGCAGAAATGTTGGCTTTAGTTAAGCTGAATCCTTAAAATATACCCATTTTATTTTAGTTAGGACCAAGCAACGAATTGTTTATTGAACATTTTTTCTACAGAGCTAATTAAAGGGTGAAAGTGAAAACCACAGACAGAAACAAAGGCTGCACAATGGGAACTGTACGGTTATGTCGCGTATTCCACCATCATAAAACACTACTCTTTAGAAACTAGGCATGGTGTAACAGTCACATCTAACATATAGGCGAAATGTGGTGAAAAATAACATTTTTCACATTAAATAAATAAGTTTTTTTTAAATTATGAAATGGTGGAGCTTTAACACCCTGCAGCCCTCAAACACATTACCCTGTGATTAATCAGTACATGTAGCCCGGAACTGCACGGGTGTAGCTGCGTGCTGATTGGATCACACAGGTGTAGCTGCGTGCTGATTGGATCACACAGGTGTAGCTACATGCTGATTGGAACACACAGGTGTAGCTGTGTGCTGATTGGACCACACAAGCATAGCTGTGTGCTGATTGGATCACACGGGCGAGGCTCAGTGCTGATTGGACCACACAAGCGTAGCTGTGTACTGATTGGATCACACGGGCGAGGCTGCATGCTGATTGGAACACACGGGCGTAGTTGCATGCTGATTGGATCACTGGTACTTGCAGGCCTGCGCTGCCACAGTCAGGATTCCACACTAGACCCGGCGGGCCAATCAGCACCTTGGGAAGAGGATAACACCGCCACTTTACAGACGCAGCGCCACATTCGCTCGCAATATAAACAACGGTTTCTTGGCAACAAACCGAGGGCATTCTTTTAAAAATATATGTGAAAAACGAGTCCAGCTTTTCTGTGCCAAATTGGCCTATGAAGCAGAGTCAGCAGTCACTGCCCGTATTGAAATACACTGAAATAATAGCAGACGCTGTGACTGCAGCGTTTTGTGCCACGCGCTGGCTTCCCACGCCAGAGAACGATCACACACCACTGTGAAGGGTAATAGAACACACTCGCACTCCTACTGAAGGGTAATAGAACACACTCACACTCCTACTGAAGGGTAATAGAACACTCGCACTCCTACTGAAGGGTAATAGAACACTCGCACTCCTACCGAAGGGTAATAGAACACACGCACACTCCTACTGAAGGGTAATAGAACACTCGCACTCCTACTGAAGGGTAATAGAACACACTCACACTCCTACCGAAGGGTAATAGAACACTCACACTCCTACCGAAGGGTAATAGAACACTCGCACTCCTACTGAAGGGTAATAGAACACTCGCACTCCTACTGAAGGGTAATAGAACACTCGCACTCCTACCGAAGGGTAATGGAACACTCACACTCCTACCGAAGGGTAATAGAACACTCACACTCCTACTGAAGGGTAATAGAACACACTCACACTCCTACCGAAGGGTAATAGAACACTCACACTCCTACCGAAGGGTAATAGAACACTCGCACTCCTACTGAAGGGTAATAGAACACTCGCACTCCTACCGAAGGGTAATAGAACACTCGCACTCCTACTGAAGGGTAATAGAACACTCGCACTCCTACCGAAGGGTAATAGAACACTCGCACTCCTACTGAAGGGTAATAGAACACTCGCACTCCTACCGAAGGGTAATAGAACACACTCACACTCCTACTGAAGGGTAATAGAACACTCGCTCTCCTAACCATGCTGCAGGACAGAATTTTCACTTGCAAAACCCGACCCGATTATCCAGGAGGGGCTGGAGAGTCTTACAGATCACAGTTGGGTCTGACTCAAGCAATTTTGCTGGAAGGAAACACATTAGAATTGGCAGCAAGGAAGCAGGGACTCCATCAACACTACCACAAGAGACCCAAAAATACAATATCTCCACAAACCTAAAAGTGACCCTGTAAAACTACTACAAACCCAAAGTATTGACCACTATACAGGGGTTAATGATAGAGTTAGGGTTAGTATTCGGCTCAGTATTAGGGTTTGTGGTTTTGGGGTTGGCATGAGGTTTAGGGATAGTGTTAGGGGTTTAGGGGTTTGGGATAGTGCCCCACAATAAGTCACCTAAATTATTGTTCCCTCTGCCTTATTTTACAGCTTAAACCCTCTGCCTTAATTTTGTGTCATCATGGTTCTATTTCAATAATTAAATTTGGACTCTACCCCTAACTGGTGTGGGTGGGGCACTGTGAGATCTGCCCCCTACTCCCTACTTCTGCCCCTTACCCTCTCCTTCTGTGTGCACAGGTCTGCCCCCTACTCCCTACTTCTGCCCCTTACCCTCTCCTTCTGTGTGCACAGGTCTGCCCCCTACTTCTGCCCCTTACCCTCTCCTTCTGTGTGCACAGGTCTGCCCCCTACTCCCTACTTCTACCCCTTACCCTCTCCTTCTGTGTGCACAGGTCTGCCCCCTACTCCCTACTTCTGCCCCTTACCCTCTCCTTCTGTGTGCACAGGTCTGCCCCCTACTCCCTACTTCTACCCCTTACCCTCTCCTTCTGTGTGCACAGGTCTGCCCCCTACTCCCTACTTCTGCCCCTTACCCTCTCCTTCTGTGTGCACAGGTTTGCCCCCTACTCCCTACTTCTGCCCCTTACCCTCTCCTTCTGTGTGCACAGGTCTGCCCCCTACTCCCTACTTCTGCCCCTTACCCTCTCCTTCTGTGTGCACAGGTCTGCCCCCTACTCCCTACTTCTGCCCCTTACCCTCTCCTTCTGTGTGCACAGGTCTGCCCCCTACTCCCTACTTCTGCCCCTTACCCTCTCCTTCTGTGTGCACAGGTCTGCCCCCTACTCCCTACTTCTGCCCCTTACCCTCTCCTTCTGTGTGCACAGGTCTGCCCCCTACTCCCTACTTCTGCCCCTTACCCTCTCCTTCTGTGTGCACAGGTCTGCCCCCTACTCCCTACTTCTGCCCCTTACCCTCTCCTTCTGTGTGCACAGGTCTGCCCCCTACTCCCTACTTCTGCCACTTACCCTCTCCTTCTGTGTGCACAGGTCTGCCCCCTACTCCCTACTTCTGCCCCTTACCCTCTCCTTCTGTGTGCACAGGTCTGCCCCCTACTCCCTACTTCTGCCCCTTACCCTCTCCTTCTGTGTGCACAGGTCTGCCCCCTACTCCCTACTTCTGCCCCTTACCCTCTCCTTCTGTGTGCACAGGTCTGCCCCCTACTCCCTACTTCTGCCCCTTACCCTCTCCTTCTGTGTGCACAGGTCTGCCCCCTACTCCCTACTTCTGCCCCTTACCCTCTCCTTCTGTGTGCACAGGTCTGCCCCCTACTCCCTACTTCTGCCACTTACCCTCTCCTTCTGTGTGCACAGGTCTGCCCCCTACTCCCTACTTCTGCCCCTTACCCTCTCCTTCTGTGTGCACAGGTCTGCCCCCTACTCCCTACTTCTGCCCCTTACCCTCTCCTTCTGTGTGCACAGGTCTGCCCCCTACTCCCTACTTCTGCCCCTTACCCTCTCCTTCTGTGTGCACAAGTCTGCCCCCTACTCCCTACTTCTGCCCCTTACCCTCTCCTTCTGTGTGCACAGGTCTGCCCCCTACTCCCTACTTCTGCCCCATCACCAGTAGTGATTGTTACATCAGCATTAGAATGTTCAGTTAAGAACATTCTAATCACATAATTGTGATCTTACACCTTAACGAGTAAAAAAAAAACCACAAAAAAAAAAACAGGAATTAGTTAAGGTGCATTTGTACGAATCCCGCACATCAGAGCACCTGAACACTGCAGAGCAGCCAGGTGTGACAGGTAAGGACTGCAGTAAGAGGACAGTGTCCTCCCGGGCTGTTGAGCCTGCGTTTGATTTGTACGCCCCTGAATAACATTGCGTGAGCAGCAGAAATGAAGAGAGCGGCAGAGCGGAGCCCCTACCCCCCCACCCCCTTCGCTGCCCAGCTCCCTGGATCCCAAATATGCAACAGCTGACTCAGCAGGGAGGCACAGCATAGAGCAGCAGCATAGAGCTATGACATAGAGCTACAGCATAGAGCAGCAGCACAGAGCTACAGCATAGAGCAACAGCACAGAACTACAGCATAGAGCTATGACATAGAGCTACAGCATAGAGCAGCAGCAGAGCTACAGCATAGAGCAACAGCACAGAACTACAGCATAGAGCTATGACATAGAGCTACAGCATAGAGCAGCAGCACAGAGCTACAGCATAGAGCAACAGCACAGAACTACAGCATAGAGCTATGACATAGAGCTACAGCATAGAGCAGCAGCAGAGCTACAGCATAGAGCAACAGCACAGAACTACAGCATAGAGCAGCAGCATAGAGCAACAGCACAGAACTACAGCATAGAGCAGCAGCACAGAACTACAACATAGAGCTATGACATAGAGCTACAACATAGAGCAACAGCACAGAACTACAGCATAGAGCTACGACATAGAGCTACAGCATAGAACAAGCGTTTCTGGTCTGAAAGACAGCGCAGGCTGGTGGGCGGAGCTTTGGCTGAATTCTGAATGTAGAAACTCACCTTGAGGATGTGGCACAGTGGGTCCAGCACTGATGAGATACACAAAGAGGTGTGATTGGAGTGTGTGTGTGTGTGTACAGAAGCTTAAAGAGCCCTTTTATGATGCTTCCTCATATTTGTGTTTTTGTGTCCAAGACAGACAGATGGACGCATTACCACATTTACACACACTCCATACAGAGCCTTACAGTTTTGGCAATCACAACATAGCTGGCCTCTGACCAATCTCTCTAATCGCAGCGCAACTAATCGTTCATGAGCTATTCTAATTTTAAAACAACTTCTTTTCTCCCCCTCCGCTTTTTTCCATCTGTGCAGGACGGGGGAACGTGAAGGATTTTAGCGCTTTAGCTGGAGACGTACCAAGCGGCCTCCGTCTGGCTGCGAAAAGCTCCCACGTGGAAACACATCTGAGCCCCGATCATCATTTCTAAACACGGAGAAATGGGCCATTTTACGGCTCTGCCGCGAAATTAGGAGTGGCGTTTACAACCACGCTGGAGGCGGGACAGCGAGGATTCCCCGGATAATTCCGGAGCTGCTGCGCGCTGTCAATCACAGCCTGGTTTTGGGGCAATTAAAGAATCTGAGACCAAAGTGAAAGAGATGACTCCCTGCGGTTATGCTGGGTGGCCCTAGACTGGCAGTTACCCTGTCCAACAGCAACACAACATGCTCTTTTTTACTTCAAGGTATTTGAAAGACTAAAGGAAAACTAAATTAAATAATAAAGGATTTATATTACAGCTTTCATGTCAGGATCTCAGATTTCTAAGAATTTTTTTTCCATTTGTCATGGTTTTTAACAACAAAAATCCAACCTGGATCCAGGTGTAATTCAACACCCACACTCCCCATATGAGTGTGTCTATGCAGAAAGGGGGTATCCAGAGGTAATAACCTCTTGTGTCCAGCAGGTGGGGATGTTGACCCAGCCTGTCGGAGCCAGAGCCTGTTGCGTATGCCCTGGGTTTCTTGTGAAGGAGCCACAGGAAACTCCTTTAACCCTTTAAGGTGCAAGATCACAAATATGTGATTAGAATGTCCTTAACTGAACATTCCAATGCCGATGTAACAATCACCCGTGGTAATTGAAAACAATGGAATTCTAGAACATGGACTTATAATTTTGAAAAGACATTCCAAAAAAGCTACTCTTCAAAGGGTTAGAGCTGGGTAGGGGGGGGGGGGGGGGGGGCACTATATAACTCCCAGCACCCCACGAGAAGGAGTCCATCTACACATCTACAGTCTGTGTGGAAAAGTCCCGTTTCCATGGCGAGGGATGGAGAAACGTATCACTATTACTCTCACCTAAGCCTCGCTTAAGCCTTATTGCTTTGGCAATAGTGCAGTTTTCCTAATGGGGAACACCCAAATTCAACTCCTGATTCTCTCATAATAATAAAAAAAGCAACAAAAAAAAACACAAACGAGCCTACACTACCCACCAACCAACCCAAAACTTTCCACATGGCCTCTACACAGAGATGCTGTGTGGGCCTTTATACTGTAGGTGCAGTACCTTGTGCCCAGGTAACATGTTTGGTGTTTAGTTGATATATATCTGGTGTTCGCAAAGGGCTGTGGTTTTGGTGCTGTTTAATTTTTTCAGCTTGTGTGTTTTGGCGCTTTTTTGGCTTTTGAGTGCGGCGTGTGAGACTTTGGTGCTGTGTTTGGCATCTATGCCGTTTTGCTGGTGTGTAGATGCTGTTTGGTGTTCAGAGAGCTGGCTTGGCGATACTTCTATGACGGACACACAAAATTACACTCACATCAGCAGACGGGCAGGCGTTCATATTCAGCAGGCAGCTCTCATGTAGAATGACTGAGAAACCAATTAACAAAAGTGAATTTGCACACAATGAGGGAAGTGCTAATTAACCCTTTAATGTGATTAGAATGTTCTCAACTGAACATTCTAGTGTTGATGCAACAATCAGTGCTGGTAATCTAGAACACTGACTTACTTCTCTTCAAAGGGTTAAGGAGGGTGTGTGTGTGGGGGGGGGGGGGGGGGGGGCTTTATTCTCTGCTGATGTTGTGAACACGTTGTTTAGTTGCTGAGTTGTGCTTTCACCCTCTGGTGGTCGAGTCCAGGAAGCTGGCTCCACCCACGGTAGGCTGGGGAATAGGCCAGATTTATATATTTAACTCAGAAAGGACCACACATCACTTTTTCTGCTTGGGAATAACAGCAGTATTTTATTTGATTAAAAAAAATGTAGCTTTCAGTTTTTTGTCGTAGCCAAACACCCCAAATTTCAGCCCTATCGCCTCAGAGTGGCACACACAGTCATGCACAGCCGGAGCAGGCAGCTGATTGGTTAGAGGAAACGTCGGTACAATGAGGTCACAGGGAAAATCAAGCCCATTGAAACCCTCCAATCACCCACACCCACAGTGGCTAGTTTTCTGTGATTCTTTCCATCTTTTATTTATCACATGTATGTTGTATGTATGCGACTGAGACTTGGACCATGTCCGAATACGACCCCTACACCCTTTTGAGGGCGCATATTTGAGTCCACTTTGTCAAAAAGCCTTTGAGTGGGCAACTTTTTCTCATAAATGGGGGCACTTAAAATACCAGGATGAACCCCTTATTTCTGGGGTTTTGTTGAGGGAATTCAGGAGCACACTCATCTGCAGAATGGTACACTCATCCGACAATTTCAGTAAGTAACCCGGAAGTAAAAACCTAAAAGATGTAGAGCGTATATGCATATCTATGGTACAAGATAGATTCATATTACAAACTACTCTTTTTTATTTTTGTTAATTCTATCTTCATTCATAATCTACACTTTGTAACAATCGTCATATGTTAACTGATTGATATTCTCAATAAAAATATAAAAAATAAAAAAATATTTACAAACTACTTCCTCACTGGTTTGGAAAGAGTTTTGCAGGATTTCTTTCGCACACTGTTTGCAAAGTGAGGGGACAGGGCACATAGTAGACCGGGGTCTGAGTGGACAGGGGACAGTGGACAGGGAACAGGGGACGTATTCAGACACAGCCTTGGACCAATGAGACTGCTCTGCTCTTGTGGCTGCCATGTTTAAAACACTGTGATTGGAGAATCAGAGCGTGGCATTCGTATGTAAGTGTGCGCATGTATAAGGCTGATTGGAGAATCAGGGCGTGGCATTCGTATGTAAGTGTGCGCATGTATAAGGCTGATTGGAGAATCAGGGCGTGGCATTCGTATGTAAGTGTGCTCATGTATAAGGCTCTTTGGTTGTGCTCCAAGTAGGGCCGTTTATGTCAAGCCTCACACACGCTCACCTTCCTGTCTGGGCAAATCATCATTAATGCGTTCACCGAAACGGAAGAAAGGGGAAATACTCACTCTGCTAAACAGGAAGTGGCGGGGTTTCGCTGTGTTTAATTGGAATGGATATATTCACAGCGCACATAAATATAATCAGGGTTTTACTGTGAGGTTCAAACTGCTTTCTGGCTCCATTTGAATAAACAGAAGAACGGCGAATAAGGCTCCAGTCCTTTCCCCTCCCCATATGAGGCTAGTATCGTTCATTAAGATGGCGGTCACTTCCGTCTTACTTTACAGTTATTAAATGTAATGAATGTAAAAATGAGAACTACATTAGGACGCTGTTTGTCTTGGCCCCTTGCCAGCTGCTTGCTCCTAAAATGTGCCCCCCCCTCCCTCCCCCTCTGATACTGTGTTGTGTGAATGAGGGGAATACTGGCAGAGGGGCGGGGGGGGCGGGGGGGGGGTGTATGTGCGGACTCAGCACAGACCACAACACAACCACAGCATTACCGCAACACAGACCGCAGCACAGACCACAACACAACCACAGCATTACCGCAACACAGACCGCAGCACAGACCACAACACAACCACAGCATTACCACAACACAACCACAGCATTACCGCAACACAGACCGCAGCACAGACCACAACACAACCACAGCATTACCGCAACAGACCGCAGCACAGACCACAACACAACCACAGCATTACCGCAACACAGACCGCAGCACAGACCACAACACAACCACAGCATTACCGCAACACAGACCGCAGCACAGACCACAACACAACCACAGCATTACCGCAACACAGACCGCAGCACAGACCACAACACACTTCTGCGGGGAACTCTATTCATGGAAGAATTTTAAAACCTGGAATCGTTTTTATAGTCTGTTTGCAATAATCTGAAGTGAATTAAGATTTAAAACATTTTCCCTGCAAAGGTAAAAAAAATAAAAAAATAAAAAATACTTTTCACTAAGCCATTTTATCTCAATCTAATCTTAATCCAAAGACATGCAGGTTAGGCTATATGGTGGGGTGGAGGGGTAACAGGACGTTGCTTTAAAAGAGCGTGCATGCTCAGTCATCCTACCCTGTATAAATAAAGTTTAAATAAAACATTTTTTTTTTTTACATGTATGGGGCGTGGTAGCTCAAACATTCACATCCTCTTTAAGGGGCGACTTTCCATAACTGCAGTAGGAAGAAATATATTCATAAAGGGTGCATATTTATGTAGGGCACTGCCATTAGAACCCCCGCGCCCTTTTCCCCAAATGCACAGCTTTTTACACACCCTCCATGCACGGGATAAGGTTCAGCAGGGGTGAGAGGTAGGTGTGTGTGTGTGTGTGTGTGTGTATGGGGGGGGGGGGGTGAAGGGGTGCTCTGTGTAGAATTAGGGCCCCTCCCTTTGAGTGCAAAGGCCAGAGGAAATATGGACTCTTATCATGCAACAGATCCTGCCTGTCTGTGGCCCTTAACAACTGTTTGTGTATCTATGTCTGAGAGTTAAAAAGTGAGCTCCCAGAGATTTCCCCAAAAATAGGCATTATAGCGGGACACGGTGGGGGATAATGTAAGCACGGGAATGATCGCCGCTAATGTAAGGTGGGGGCGGGGGGTGTAGGAGATGGTAGATTCAGGGGTGAGTGCTCTAACGCACAGCCAGAGACCCCCAAACCCGGGTCATCCTCTGAGTGCCTATCCCACAATGCATCTCTCTCCTTTCACTCCTGCAGGTGCTAAAGTTCATCTTTAAACTTCCTGTCACTCTGTGTGAAAGGTTAAGCATGTTTCCTGTCAGTCCGAGTTAAGGTTGGATCTGTTTCCTGTCAGTCCGAGTTAAGGTTAGATCTATTTCCTGTCATTCTGAGTTAAAAGTGAGATCTGTTCCCTGTCAGTCCGAGTTAAGGTTAGATCTATTTCCTGTCAGTCTGAGTTAAAGGTTAGATCTATTTCCTGTCAGTCTGAGTTAAAGGTGAAATACACTCAGGTATTCTCTGTACTCATTTTTTTAACCCCAATCCAAGTGCTGTCGCCAGACAACCTGTCCCCGAATACCAAGCTATGCATACCAAAAAAAAACTTGTCGAAAAGAAAAACTTTTATCTAAAAAGTCAGACAGCAAGTGCAAACAGGCCAGGTGTCTCCATACATTCGAGTTTCTTACACTCTGGAATGTAGAACGTCCATGAAAAACCCAGTTACAATGTAGCCATAGCATTCTATTCTTAGAGCTTAAATGTACAGTGTTCATTTTAATAACTCATATCACCCATTTCAGGTTAAAAAAAATGTAAAAAATGTTATAGGACACAAACTTGTCTGGCACAAAAGTAACCTTCTCCAACAATTTGAGAGGCATGCCCTTATCGTCCTTTCCGGAGCCTTCCTGAAAATAAAAGAAGATGTATTCCACAGATATGAGGAGACGCGATTTCAAAAATACATATTTACACAACCCGTGACTGTTGTGGTCTCTAATCTGCCTGATTCAGATCTGTTGTCTATGAAAGCCGGCTTGATTCAATTACCTCCACACCATATCGGCAGAATCTCATTTAAAAAAGTCTTTTAAAAGCTTCATATCGTCTGTGATTCCATTGGGTTTACGTGATGTAGGATCCTCTAAACCTCAACGGGAGTTTGACGCTGGTCAGCACCCACTCCAGATTAGCCGTGTTTCTGTCTTGCAGACATTTGAGCCAATATGTGGCTTCCCTTCAGGCCAAATTGCTGGCATAGTGCTGACATCAACCTCTTATCTCATAGGCTGTCATGTACAATTTAAAACACCCACTGCTACCCCGGAGATGTCATCTGCATTTTAAAGCACTGAAAATGCTACAAGACAAAAAAAAATTCTTGTGAAGATTCAAGTAAAGAAGAACTTTCTGAAAAAAAAAAAAAAAGAAGACAGAAATAAAAAGTCAAACAGCGATGTCACCTCTTTTTCTGGCTTTAATGGTTTCTGTGGATCAGAGATGCCCAGTATTTAGAAAAATAATCTGAATGCCAAGCCCTCATGAATAATGTATATTTTCTAATAAAACATCCATTATTAAGGCTATGGGACACAATTAAAAGTCCATAATAAGAGGCCATATTTTGACTGAATATCTTCTGTAGGGTTTTAATTTGATTAACATGCACTTCCTTATTTTTTATAATAAATAGGACTGAATGGAGCAGTAAGTATCATAGTAACACAGATATAACATACAAATTGTCATAGCTTCTTTCAGTCATATTTAATATTTAATATGCACTCTTCTCCACACACACGCAAACACACACACACGCCATTCTAAACGATGCTTGTCTGCATCTCAGGTGGGCATTGGAGAGTGAGTTATGGACCGCTCTCCCTCTCTCCCTCCCTCTGCCCGCTCCCTCTCTCTCTTTCCCCCTCTCTCTCTCCCTCCCTCCCTCCCTCTGCCCGCTCCCTCTCTCTCTACTCTATTTATTTTGTCAGGGTCCTGGCTGGGTGATAGTCACACCCTGCGTCTCTTACTCAGGGCTATAGGAGTGGGTTATGCCTGCCCCCCCCCCAGCCTCCCACCCTGCGGACCACGCGTCAGACAGGAAGAGAGACGCTGAAACGCCAGACAAAGACAATATTCTTAGAAAGACAAAGATCCTTCTGTGCCCTCCACTCCTGGCCTGTGCCAGGAAACAAAGCCAAAGCTGCAGTTCAAACAAAACGATTCTCACGTGAGCCAGCCGAGGAGCGGGCCTGAGCCGAGCCGTACGCCGTTCATAAAACACTTCTGCCCTTTCTGTTCCACGGCCTCTCATCCCGTGTGCCGTTAAGCTGCACAAAGGAGGAACAGCGAGAACAAACCGCTGCTTAAATCTCAGCACTTAGCACACATACATGTACTAAAGCCAAAACAATATTTTAGTACCAAGCGATACTGCTAAAGATACAAGTGCTGTGTACATCTCTCAGGGGTTGGGAGCTTGTGGTTAAATAATGTGAAGATGAAGACCTGGCTTCTTCAGTAATCAGACCATCCCAGTGGTAAATATGTGCAGTAACACAGTGTACCTGGTGCGTTAGGTGTTGAGATTATCCCAGCAGTGGTAAATATGTGCAGTATCACAGTGTACCTGGCGCATTAGGTGTTGAGATTATCCCAGCAGTAAATACATGCAGTAACACAGGAAGAGGGCCAGTATTACTCAGGCTGTGTCTGAATCAGCACCCTTCTGTACTACATTACATTACATTAATTTAGCAGACGCTTTTATCCAAAGCGACGTACAATAAGTGCATACAGAGACATCATCAAGATCACTACGGAACAGACAAGACAAAGCACATCCTTCCCATAATGTAGCAGCTATCCCTAGTAATGAACGTTGACTGTAGTTCACAGTAAGCTGTGGGTAAATCAGCTATACTACACTTCTATTCTAAATACTATTATAAACTATAACAAACAGACAGGAAAACACAGGGAACTAGTAAACACAGGGAACTGATATTCCTAGGTTAGGATATCAGTCAAGGTGGAGTCTGAAGAGGTGTGTCTTCAGGCCTCGACGGAACGCAGGCAGGGTCCGAGTAGAACGTATGGGAAGTTCATTCCACCACTGAGGAGCTAAGGTGGAAAAACTCCGCAGTCGGGACGAGCGAGAGCCTTTGACACGGAGGGGGGGAAGTGCGAGTCGCCCTGCTGTAGAAGAGCGAAGTGGTCGAGCCGGAACATAGTTCTGGATTAAGTCCTGCAGGTAGGCGGGGCCTGTCCTATTGGCTGCAGTGTAGGCCAGGGTCAGAACTTTGAACCTGATCCTGGCTGCAACTGGCAGCCAGTGGAGTGACCTCAGCAGGGGGGTACTATTAGGGAGACTTGTTGAGTAGACAGGGCGAAAAAGCCGTTAAGTAGGTGAAATTTTCTCTAAATATAGTATACCTTAAACTTCCGTATGATACACTTGCGTCCGGGGTTTCGCTGAGTATATTCGGGAGCACACATTTCAAGAAGGACACAAACATTTTGGTCACATAAATATGACCTGCAGCTTCGTTTAAAAAAATGAGGCGCAGCTTCTCTGACGTTTTCCTTCAAATACAACAAAAACAACACGACATGGCTGCAAAAGGGTGGGACGTCTTACGACACTTCCACAGTATGGTTGGAAACTAGTATGACGGATATTTTTTGAGTACTGCACGTCGCGTGGTAAACAGTGTACATTAAACAGCACACTTCTGCCAGTGCACTGTACCCAGGAGACAGGGCGCAGTAGATAGGGCTCTGATTCAGACACAGTGCACTGTACACAGGAGACAGGGCGCAGTAGATAGGGCTCTGATTCGGACACAGTGCACTGTACACAGGAGACAGGGCGCAGTAGATAGGGCTCTGATTCAGACACAGTGCATAGTACGCAGGAGACAGGGCGCAGTAGATAGGGCTCTGATTCAGACACAAACTCAGTGTGTGGAGGTGGGTACTTCCCCCTAAATCTGGAATGATTATCAGCAGTGTTCCGTTATAGTCAGCCCCACCACCGGTATTTTACGAGCTGTAACTCAAGATTTGTGACAGTCCCATGGAGCAGCAGTGAGACCATGAAATGGCATGGGCTGTGACGAGCTGCACCTGCATTATAACACCCTGTGCCTGCATTATAACTACCCTGCGGCTGCATTATAACTACCCTGCGCCTGCATTATAACTACCCTGCGCCTGCATTATAACTACCCTGCGCCTGCATTATAACTCCCCTGCGCCTGCATTATAACTACCCTGCGCCTGCATTATAACTACCCTGCGCCTGCATTATAACTACTCTGCGCCTGCATTATACTACCCTGCACTTGCGTTATAACTACCCTGCGCCTGCATTATAACTATCCTGCGCCTGCATTATAACTACCCTGCGCCTGCATTATAACTACCCTGCGCTTGAACTATAACTCCCCTGCACTTCAGTTTGGGGTTCAGTGGAACTAGAGTTTGGGGTTCAGTGGAACTAGAGTTTGTGGTTCAGTGGAACTAGAGTTTGGGGTTCAGTGGAACTGGAGTTTGGGGTTCAGTGGAACTGGAGTTTGGGGTTCAGTGGAACTAGAGTTTGGGGTTCAGTGGAACTAGAGTTTGTGGTTCAGTGGAACTAGAGTTTGGGGTTCAGTGGAACTGGAGTTTGGGGTTCAGTGGAACTGGAGTTTGGGGTTCAGTGGAACTAGAGTTTGGGGTTCAGTGGAACTAGAGTTTGGGGTTCAGGGGAACTTGAGTTTGGGGTTCAGTGGAACTACAGTTTGGGGTTCAGTTCTCTGGTCTGCTACAGCTGCCATACTCATCAAAAGCCACTGACCTCAAATCACGTAAGGACATCACCATGGATACAAGCATCTGCAAGGTATCCATGGTGATATCCATGCATCTGTAAAGCAACTACATTTTGTGAAATAAGAGTCTGGTTTACTGGCCCCTGCTTCCTCTTCAAGGACACACTCAACTGCAATGTTACAGGCGTTTCCCCTGTAAATGATGTCACATCCTGTTTCCCCCTCCCATAACGCACTACTTCCCGTGCAGCTTGGCAGTCCTGTGTTAAACGAGTAACCAGACGCAGGTGGGGGAGCCAGTCGTCTCCTGTGAGATGGAAAAAAAAGAGATAAAAGATCAACCATGAGCTCAATGTCGCATCCATAAATCCATCCGTCTCCTTGGAGACAGAGAGACGTTACGTATGCCTCTCTGATTTATGCCTGTGCATTAATATAAACACACTGTACAGATTAAATCATCCCGTATTGACAGACTATGAAAGAGACTCTGGATGGCGCCATTGCTGTGTCTGCCTAATTGATATGTCCATGACGCATCCTCTAAAAAAATTTTATGACAAAAAGTGAAATTATAAAAGGGCAGATATTGAAACCCACGCGATTCACTCCAGAAGGTAAACACGTCGACACTTTTCAGAATTAGTTTCAGAATCTAAGCATATTCATACCCGGCATGAGAGAAACAGTCAGAACAAGTAAGTAAAGAGACAAGCTTCCTCCTGGCAAAGGCTTAGGGTGTAATTGTATTGTTTGAAAGCCGTCCCGTGTCTTTAGAGCGGTTCTAAAGCCAGAATGTGAGCAGGCATGTAAATGAGGTCATGGGAAGAATCCCAGAGGGTTCCTCTCACAATAAAGGGCTTAAAACCTCAAACCTCTTCTGTAGGTGAATTTTAGGCCAATTCCAGGTGCATTCCACATGTGGAGTCCAGGTGAATTCCAGGTGCATTCCACATGTGGAGTCCAGGTGAATTCCAGGTGCATTCCACATGTGGAGTCCAGGTGAATTCCAGGTGCATTCCAGGTACAGCGTTCACATGGCGTGGTGTGGAATTACAGGTAATTGCAATAAGGAGATAATCCAAACTTGAAAGAAAAAGGCTGCAACTCATGGAATTCAAAATAAAATTAAACTGTGACTTTTTTTTCAAATACAATGAAATAATTGTTTATTGTACATGTATATACAGGTACAGGTATATAACAAAATGCTACTTTTCTCAGGAAATAATGATAAAAATGTATAAAAATGCAATTTATTTTAATTAATTTCAAACTGTATTGCAGTTTTGGAATTTTTTAAGAAAAAATATCAGAGTGGAAAAAGCATGTTGGCTTGATGTTGCCCAAAAAAAAAAAAATCACGAAATAATCTGTTCTCAGCAGAAATGTCTCCTTTTCTACACTAGTGCAAGAGCCATTAAGATTAACCATTCCAGAGATCCCTGAATGAATCAGACATTAGACTCTTAGGGGAGATCCCTGAATGAATCAGACATTAGACTCTTAGGAGTGATCCCTGAATGAATCAGACATTAGACTCTTAGGAGTGATCCCTGAATGAATCAGACATTAGACTCTTAGGAGTGATCCCTGAATGAATCAGACATTAGACTCTTAGGAGAGATCCCTGAATGAATCAGACATTAGACTCTTAGGGGAGATCCCTGAATGAATCAGACATTAGACTCTTAGGGGAGATCCCTGAATGAATCAGACATTAGACTCTTAGGGGAGATCCCTGAATGAATCAGACATTAGACTCTTAGGGGAGATCCCTGAATGAATCAGACATTAGACTCTTAGGAGTGATCCCTGAATGAATCAGACATTAGACTCTTAGGGGAGATCCCTGAATGAATCAGACATTAGACTCTTAGGGGAGATCCCTGAATGAATCAGACATTAGACTCTTAGGGGAGATCCCTGAATGAATCACACATTAGACTCTTAGGGGAGATCCCTGAATGAATCAGACATTAGACTCTTAGGGGAGATCCCTGAATGAATCAGACATTAGACTCTTAGGAGTGATCCCTGAATGAATCAGACATTAGACTCTTAGGAGTGATCCCTGAATGAATCAGACATTAGACTCTTAGGGGAGATCCCTGAATGAATCAGACATTAGACTCTTAGGAGTGATCCCTGAATTAATCAGACATTAGACTCTTAGGAGTGATCCCTGAATGAATCAGACATTAGACTCTTAGGAGTGATCCCTGAATGAATCAGACATTAGACTCTTAGGGGAGATCCCTGAATGAATCACACATTAGACTCTTAGGGGAGATCCCTGAATGAATCAGACATTAGACTCTTAGGGGAGATCCCTGAATGAATCAGACATTAGACTCTTAGGAGTGATCCCTGAATGAATCAGACATTAGACTCTTAGGAGTGATCCCTGAATGAATCAGACATTAGACTCTTAGGGGAGATCCCTGAATGAATCAGACATTAGACTCTTAGGAGTGATCCCTGAATTAATCAGACATTAGACTCTTAGGAGTGATCCCTGAATGAATCAGACATTAGACTCTTAGGAGTGATCCCTGAATGAATCAGACATTAGACTCTTAGGGGAGATCCCTGAATGAATCAGACAGTAGGGTTAATCCCTGAATGAATCAGACATTAGACTCCTAGGAGTGATCCCTGAATGAATCAGACATTAGACTCTTAGGAGTGATCCCTGAATGAATCAGACATTAGACTCTTAGGAGTGATCCCTGAATGAATCAGACATTAGACTCTTAGGAGTGATCCCTGAATGAATCAGACATTAGACTCTTAGGGGAGATCCCTGAATGAATCAGACAGTAGGGTTAATCCCTGAATGAATCAGACATTAGACTCTTAGGAGTGATCCCTGAATGAATCAGACATTAGACTCTTAGGAGTGATCCCTGAATGAATCAGACATTAGACTCTTAGGGGAGATCCCTGAATGAATCAGACAGTAGGGTTAATCCCTGAATGAATCAGACATTAGACTCTTAGGGGAGATCCCTGAATGAATCAGACAGTAGGGTTAATCCCTGAATGAATCAGACATTAGACTCGTAGGAGTGATCCCTGAATGAATCAGACATTAGACTCTTAGGGGTAACCCCTGAAGTTGAACCAATCAGACATTAGATTTAGGGACAATACCTGAATGAACCAGCTATTCCACTCTTTGGGTTAATCCCTAAACAAATTATACATTAGCTACTTAGGGGTAAGCCCTGAATGAATCAGATGCATTAGATTTTGGGGGTAATCACTGAATGAATCAGACATTCGATTCTTAGTGGTGATCCCTGAATGAATCAGACCGTAGTATTAATCCCTGAATGAATCAGACATTAGATTCCTAGGAGTGATCCTTGAATGAATCAGACATTAGACTCTTATGGGTAATCCTTGAATTAATCAGACAGGAGACTCTTAGAGGTAATGCCTGAATGAATCAGACATTAATTAAACTCTTATGTATAATCCTCGAATGCTCTTTGGCCAAACCAGTTCCCCTCTGTGTCTGTCATCTAATCATCGCCGTTGAAGCTGCTTCCAGCAGGGAGCTTCTGTTGATCCGTATGACTGAACACAGGCAGACGGGAACCACATGTCCCGTGCAAACGCCCATGCCAACTTCTCCTTCATCTAAAGCACGGTTGGTTCTTTTACGGCTGCCCCTTAATGCGATATCCACAGTTAAATGTGATATGCGTGCCGCTCCGCTTGACTCGTTACTTTTATTACATACAGATTCTGATCCATTTATGCATTGGGTTATTAAAGCTCTGAAGTTTTCTCCCGTCTTCGGTAAATGTAACGCAGCGGCGTGTCTAAATGCGCTTCTGAATTAGCGTGACCGGAGCCGCGCGGGGATCGCGCTCAGCTTCTCCAGCACAGTCTTTATAATATCGATCATGTCAAAAGCGCCGGATATCCAGCGCGATCTTTGCTTTTACCGCCTGTACGCCATGGGAACGTACCATACCGTATTAAGCGGATATATGTCAGTGCTGCGCCGTAAAGCCTGAGAAACGTACTGGATTATAACGTGAAAAGAGAATGCTCCAAAATGACACAAACATACGTAAATATAGGTGTACAGTAGATATGTTTATCAAGTAGAATAACACGTGTGTTAGTGGTGGCTCATATGGGCCTGAGAGATGGTAATATCTCTCTGAGGCACAGGGTGCATGGGGGCGGGGGTTGGGGTGCGGTTGTAGGTTGATGACATGTGTGTGTGTGTGTGGAGGGGGGGGCTCAGTCAGGGAAGGGGGGGCGGGGGGGAGGTGACAGGAAGGAGGCAGAGGAGGATGAAAATCTGCTGTGAATTACCACTGAACCCCCTTGGGGGGGGGGGGGGGGGGGGGGTCCTGTTCTCTGTTCCTGTAGACCATGCTTGTGGAGAAGGGGGAGATAGAGGGTGAAAGAGGGAGAGAGAGTAGAGAGAGAGAGAGAGAGAGACATAGGAAAGAAATAGAGAGGAAGAGAGAGAGAGATTCCTCTTCCGTGTGGTTAGTTGAACCCCATTTATAGCCCTGTTAGATGAAAACAGTGGTTGCATTGATGTTGCAGAGTTTTTCTATCTAAAAAAGGGCCAGTGTATTAGATGAGGCAAGAGTGGATTACAGAGCGGGAACACTGGAGAAGAGAGGTCATTTGAGGTCAACATTGGGGTTTTGGGGTGCTGATGCACCCCTCAATTGTATCTGCTCTTTGCTATTTGCTCTTTGATTTTCACCCAACGGGTAAATATGCAGTGCATTCTGGGTAATCCACGTCTGCCCCTTAAAAAAACAAATGTGAAGGCCTGTTGCATTACATTTATATTAACATTCTCATTAAAATTAATGAAACAATATTAATGAAAGGATGTGCTTCAAAATGTATGTAAATTAATTCAAATTGAGAAACTACAGAAAAATATGAAAATATTTACAGTTTCAGCGCAAAAATTGTTGGAAAAATATAGGCCCGCTAAAGACCCACGTTTATATGTTTGTATACATAGAGGATGTAGCTACACATATACACACTTTGAAGTCTGGGCAATAGTACATAAATAGCATAAAACTGTGAAATGCACGTTTTGAAAATCTGACCCTTTCTATAATTAAATCGAATCGCGTCTTAATGATAACAAAAATGAAATTAATAAATTAATTAGTAACACTTTCAAAACATATCAAAACCAAAATCCAAAGAACTAACATCCGGGCAAGTCTGAACATGTCGGCACTCTATTTATTTTTATTTTTCCCCTCGCGCGTTTTAATAGATTCATATTCTATAAATATCTAAATGTACACCAAAAACCAAAAACTCTGAACCAAGAAAAACAAGTGCAGGTATGGTGTAAGCACAGCGGCTGTTTGTTTATTATAATTTTAATAATTCAATCGCCACATTAATTAGTCAGAAGCTGACAGCTGCCTTAACACGAGAGCTTATGGTAATCATGCGAAAACTCTCCTACCTCGCCACTGAGCAGGCACTTACAAGGACGACGCGTGATTTATATACTGAAAAATGTTACCATGGGAATATTCAGCTATGGAGTAAATCTGGAGCACTCTGAAGGGGAAAACTGTGTGTAAAGCTCCAGTGTCAACTAAAATAGCTTTAATCATAGCGAGCTTCGCTGACAAATTTTATCTTCTATTAGATCCGTGTTGAGCATATATTCTTGAATACACAACGTGAAGGTCTTGGAGGAGTCTGGCAGAGAGACGCGACCGGCGAGCGAGTAACATAAATACGACCTCCCCAGTGCTTAATTGCAAGAGACATTTTTATAGTTTATAATGCGCGGATGTTACAAAGGAAGCAATGGAGAAATATGTAAAGCAACATTTCCTTCCTGAAGAGGATAGACTATGTTTTAAATTAGACTTCTACCACACTTTTACATACCCTTCTACACCGTTCCTCCCTGGCGTTAACAATTTATACTTCGCGAGTGGAACAGAAAAACAAATTGCTCTCATATGTGGACCGCTATCCTTCCTCAAACGCAGTCCCCCCCCCGGGGAATATCACATATATATATTATATGTATCTGCTAATAAAGAAAATGCTTTTAAGTGGCTGATTACACTGGAGCGTAAACGAGCGCGAGAACGCTCATCCCCTGAGCAACGAGATCAAAAAGGGAGGCTCGAGCCAGCGCGGTGCGGCTCCGCTCCGCGCACCAGTCATATCAAAGAAGAACCGAGCAGCTGACAAAGAGGCCTCGACGCCCGTTGAAAACTAATGAATTATGCAGCCATTTGCAAATTCTTCATTCTTAGACAAACAATCCTATGTAATCAACTGCATGCCGTGAAATGAGCGTTTAAATTATCGAAGGAAAATGAGATGGAAATATCCTAATAAAAAGCCGTGCGCCACTGGCTCCCATGTGTAGCGTTTAGCGTATTTGCAGATGTGTGCGCCATGTGGCGCGCAACCGCACAGGATCTGCAGGGCGCTTCGCTCACGACCGTCTCTGGGTGCAGTAATGAGTAATATGAGTTATAGCCGCTTAACCCTGGCCTCATAGTAGGGCCGACACGAACATTTACAGGCATTATCCCCAGGGCATTTTCACTGTAAAGACATCTGCGGTCAGGATTTTTATTGATTTATTTTTAACTGTTAGCCTTAAATGATACTAATAACTACCGGATATTGAAGCGTTTCAGTGTTTCAAACCTCTCTCTCTCTCTCTCTCTCTCTCTCTCTCTCTCTCTCTCTCTCTCTCTCTCTCTCTCTCTCACACACACACGCTCCATTCCCTGACCTTGGCAATGGGTGGTGTCCGGTTCACCCCCCCTCCCTCCCACCCTCTGCAAGACAGCTACTGTTGGTAAAATCCAAGAATAACCTGTAGATTAGCGGTGGTTGTAGGGTGGGTTCGGCCAGCAAGCCGAGCGCGTCGCAATGAGGTCGTTGAGTTACTGCCCTGCTGACAGGACCAGAGGTGACGCGGTTTTTCAGAAGAAATAAAAACGGTATGGGCCTACTGTGAAAACATTTCCCCGTAGCCGACCCTCGCTGCGTTTACAAGCTATAATCCTGGTGCTGAAGACACACTGCTGCGATCCTGAGAAGAAGCGTCTGGACGCCGAGGCAACGCTCTGACCTGTTTTTAGGGACTGTATTTACTTGCCAGTTTTACCGTGGCTCGTGAATTCGCTCGGCTGGAGAGCTGGAGTCTGTCTACACACACACACACACACACAAACACACATACTGTTAGTTACCCATAATGAAACAGACCACCGATAAACGGTACTTACCCAAAAACAAACAAAATTTGGTCACGGGTTCACCATTTTAACCATCCCATGTTTTTCAGCGGCACAGGTAGTGCTAGTGTAGCTACAACAGCACTGTGATTAAGACAGTGATTAAATTAAGACAGTTTTTCGGGGGAAATAAACAGGATATAAATGTGACAGTGGCATGCCCTACTGCTGTTCCTCACTGATCTACACTGCAGCACCTTCAAAGACCCGCTATCAATCTAACCACAATGCACTTTCTTCTACATTCAATTTCAAATATTTTTTAATTGAGAGCAGCCCATTTCCTCTGTAGACTGTGACAATCTCACACATTCAATTGCACATTAAGTTCACTTACATTAGAGAATCTCACATTTGATTAGCTCTCCTGTAGTACTGTATGTGGCCTGTGGGGTGTGAAATAGTCACAGGCTCTCCTGTCGTACTGTGTGTGTCCTGTGGGGTGTGAAATAGTCACTGGCTCTCCTGTAGTACTGTATGTGGCCTGTAGGGTGTAAAATAGTCACTGGCTCACCTGTAGTACTGTATGTGGCCTGTGGGGTGTGAAATAGTCACTGGCTCACCTGTAGTATTGTGTGGACTGTAGGGTGTAAAATAGTCACTGGCTCACCTGTAGTACTGTATGTGGCCTGTGGGGTGTGAAATAGTCACTGGCTCACCTGTAGTATTGTGTGGACTGTAGGGTGTAAAATAGTCCTGGGCTCTCCTGTAGTACTGTGTGTGGCCTGTAGGGTGTAAAAGAGTCACTGGCTCGCCTGTAGTACTGTGTGTGGCCTGTAGGGTGTAAAATAGTCACTGGCTCTCCTGTAGTACTGTGTGTGGCCTGTAAGGGAGTAAAATAGTCACTGGCTCTCCTGTAGTACTGTATGTGGCCTGTACGGTGTAAAATAGTCACAGGCTCTCCTGTCGTACTGTGTGTGTCCTGTGGGGTGTGAAATAGTCACTGGCTCTCCTGTAGTACTGTATGTGGCCTGTAGGGTGTAAAATAGTCACTGGCTCACCTGTAGTACTGTATGTGGCCTGTGGGGTGTGAAATAGTCACTGGCTCACCTGTAGTATTGTGTGGACTGTAGGGTGTAAAATAGTCCTGGGCTCTCCTGTAGTACTGTGTGTGGCCTGTAGGGTGTAAAAGAGTCACTGGCTCTCCTGTAGTACTGTGTGTGGCCTGTAGGGTGTAAAATAGTCACTGGCTCTCCTGGAGTACTGTGTGTGGCCTGTAAGGGAGTAAAATAGTCACTGGCTCTCCTGTAGTGCTGTGTGTGGCCTGTATGGTGTTAAATAGTCACTGGCTCTCCTGTCGTACTGTGTGTGGCCTGTGGGGTGTGTGAAATAGTCACTGGCTCTCCTGTAGTACTGTGTGTGTCCTGTAGGGTGTAAAATAGTCACTGGCTCACCTGTAGTACTGTATGTGGCCTGTGGGGTGTGAAATAGTCACTGGCTCGCCTGTAGTATTGTGTGGACTGTAGGGTGTAAAATAGTCCTGGGCTCTCCTGTAGTACTGTGTGTGGCCTGAAGGGTGTGTGAAATAGTCACTGGCTCTCCTGTAGTACTGTGTGTGTCCTGTAGGGTGTAAAATAGTCACTGGCTCACCTGTAGTACTGTATGTGGCCTGTGGGGTGTGAAATAGTCACTGGCTCACCTGTAGTATTGTGTGGACTGTAGGGTGTAAAATAGTCCTGGGCTCTCCTGTAGTACTGTGTGTGGCCTGTAGGGTGTAAAAGAGTCACTGGCTTTCCTGTAATACTGTGTGTGGCCTGTAGGGTGTAAAATAGTCCCTGGCCCTCCTGTAGTACTGTGTGTGGCCTGTAGGGTGTAAAATAGTCCCTGGCCCTCCTGTAGTACTGTGTGTGGCCTGTAGGGTGTAAAAGAGTCACTGACTCTCCTGTAGTACTGTGTGTGGCCTGTAGGGTATAAAATAGTCACTGACTCTCCTATAGTACTGTGTGTGGCCTGTAGGGTATAAAATAGTCACTGACTCTCCTGTAGTATTGTGTGTGGCCTGTAGGGTGTAAAAGAGTCACTGACTCTCCTGTAGTACTGTGTGTGGCCTGTAGGGTATAAAATAGTCACTGACTCTCCTATAGTACTGTGTGTGGCCTGTAGGGTATAAAATAGTCACTGACTCTCCTGTAGCACTGTGTGTGGCCTGTAGGGGGTAAAATAGTCACTGGCTCACAAGCAAGAGCATTGGATCACTGCATTGCTACTGGCCCTGGGTAAAAAAACACCGTGCTAATAGAGACATGGCTCTAATGTGGTCTGCACTGTCGCTGAGGCCTGGGAGTGAACGCCACCACGCTGACCTGCCAGGAAGCGCATTGTGATTTACACACTTAAGCGACTCTCCGGAGGGTTCTGTGAAAGGGATTAGAGATTCTGGAACCCGGATTCCATCACGGAGTGAGACTGCAGCGTTATGGCTGTCCCCAGCGAGGAACCCCCCCTCCATCCCCCCCCGTCCCCCCTCCCTCCATCCCTGGCAGGAGACCAGCTGTTTTTGGGGTTCACTGGGTAAGAACACCCCCATATACACAGGTGGGCCGATGCAGGGAGAAGACAAGGGATCCCTGAGAAAATATGTCCATGTGCAGCCAAAAATTGAACAGCGAACAAAATGACAGAAAACTCGAAAGATTTGATTCACCCCTGAAATACTATTTACTGTGAACCCCTGAAATACTATTTACTCTGCACCCCTGAAATACTATTTACTGTGAACCCCTGAAATACTATTTACTGTGAACCCCTGAAATACTATTTACTGTGAACCCCTGAAATACTATTTACTCTGCACCCCTGAAATACTATTTACTGTGAACCCCTGAAATACTATTTACTCTGCACCCCTGAAATACTATTTACTGTGAACCCCTGAAATAAGATTTACTGTGAGCCCCTGAAATACTATTTACTCCGCACCCCTGAAATACTATTTACTGTGAACCCCTGAAATAGGTATTTTCATACAAAAACTTTCTGGCACCAAAGAGAAAGGTTTATATGTATAATGATATTTATATTTATACATTTTTGATGGTTGATTCCAAAGTCCCCTCATTTTGATTTCTCATCTCTCTTCCTATTTCAGAATGTTCATAACCGCACACGCAAAATAATTATGAACATTAATAAGGAGATGTTGAATGAGGAATTAGCACTGTGTATAAAGTATACCGCCCACGTGCCACTTTATTGCATGGAAAAGGCTTTGATACTGAAAAGTATTAGTCAATGATATTCCAAAATGAATAAAACATATTATTATTAACTCATAATAAATGTTTTTCTTAGTGTCTGTGTGGGCTTCTGTTTCTCATTAAAAACACCTCTGCCATGGCAGGACTTTCATATTCGCAGTTGAAATAATGCTGTGTTGTGTCTCTGTCTCTATGTATTTTCCTTGGCCCCCCTGATAACCTCCTGCAGGCGAAGCAGTGTGGGCCCCAGTGTGGGCTCCAGTGTGGGCTCCAGTGTGGGCTCTGGAGACAGAGGAGAGATTTTCCCTCCTGGATATAGAATTCAGAATGTACTAAACACCATGATGAGAGAGAGAGAGAGAGAGAGAGACAGACATACAGAGAGAGAGAGAGAGAGGCTATGTGTATTAAAAATGAATGCTTTATATTGTATGCTATCTCACAAATTTCCATGCTTTGATCATATTTATTGGTTCATATTTAATTGAGAACAAAAGGGAGACAGAGAGATTTTAAAGCATGAAATATACTATGCCTCACTGCTTAGCAACACTGACAATAACCTTGGACAGAAATACACAATAAATCCACCAGTGAGAGTTTAACCATCATCAGAGTGGTCATAGAGTTCGAGGATGTTTATGCGTTATACAGTGCCGCCTGCTTGGGTCAAGTGACTCGGCAGTGACACCAGCTCTTAATTCCTGAGTCTTTTGTGTGCCAGCCTTTGTGCAGATAACACATCTGGTATAGTGATGTCAAACATGATTACAGGACAGCCTGATCTGGAAACACAAAGCCCTCTTAAACCCCCCGCCCCCCATGGGTGCTGTTAAAGGGAGAGACAGAGAAGGGGCCAGTCATTAACCATTTGAAGAGTAGGTTTATTGGAATGTTTTTTTTAAAATTCAGTCAGTGTTCTAGAACTCCATTGCTTTCAATAAAAAACCAGTAGTGATTGTTACATCAGCATTAGAACGTTCAGTTAGGAACATTCTAAGCACATCCTGTATTTGTGATCTTACACTTTAAAAGGGTCAGAGTTTTGTTTGAGACCAGAGGCTGCGACGCTATCATTGCTGAACACAGGTCTTCGAGGTAACACAGGCCTTTAGCGATGTAAACATGGCTGGAATGCACACGCACAGCTTGCACCCCGTCATTGGCCCTTCCACACCCGCTAAGCGCCATGGAAACGCTAATCACGCACCAATGAGTCATAGCAGGAGTCATGTCATCGAGTCGCCAACCAGCCCCCCCCCCAAACATGTTCCCTATAATTATCATTTGAACCTGCTTACGAATACAGAGCTTGAATTTAACTCCAGTTTACATGGGGGAAAAGCAATTAGAACGTCCACAAATGCTTAATAGTTGAGTGTTTGAACAGAGGCATTGATGGCGTAACTCTAAGTGAACAGTGAATGTGGAATGTCTGGGCTTGGGGCAGTTTTTCAGTGAAATCATCCCCGGAGTCTTTAAGCTAATTTGTAAATTCAATAGTCCCATCTTTTAGTAAATCCATTTTACTTTCAATGTTGGTTAGACAACTTAAGGCAACTATCGTTTCAACTACCCAGCTGGCTTTCCCAAAACCGACTTCACCTTAAAGATTTTAACATATTTTATATATTTTACACACAAACACACACACACAGGTTTGTACACACACAACACACATATTTTGTTTCAACCCAATTCTGTCAGTATGATAAACTGGCAGCTTATGACAGTGATATGACAGCTCACAAAATTAATTGCTTGCTACATAATAAGTATATTTTTTTCAAGGATTTCCGCCAATTTGGAAAGCCCAGTTGTGTTCCCAGACTGATTTCAGTAACTGCGGCAGCCAGCACATATTCCCAGCCGCCACGACTTCGCTCTTCTGAGGATTCCAGAAGGACAGGAATTTTGATTGGTTTATGACGCACAATTAAGAGCATCAAATATAGAACAAGCTCAGTGTAATTATTGTATAATTACAGTGTCATTGCTGTAGTTATTAATTAATGTCACATCAACGTGACCAAAGGGTTTATTTAAGCAAAGCACCCAGGGGTCATGAGGGGTCATGATACCTACAATAACAAAAAAAATGGAAATTGATCAAAAACAGAGTAAAATTGTTTGCATAACTAATATAATTTCCTTTTAACTGTCAAAATGATATATTGCTCTCAACTGAAATCTGAATGAATAAAAAAAAAAAAAAAACCTTCTGTTGTCTTTCCAATATTGACAAAAGAAAGTATTCTGTTTAATTCCACAGCACAACTAGGCCAGCTTCATGAAGAACATAGCACTAACCACAAAGTGCTCTCAGCAGTTCCAACTTTTCGAGTTTAAAAACGGGCCCACTCCGAGCTTATAAATATAACTTTTTATGGCGCTGTTATTCCAAACTATGAGAGGGCCTGGTGGGCAGAGCCTATGTCTCTGATTGATACAAAAAGAGGAGAGTGGGTGGAGCCTATAGCTTTGATTTTGAAACAGGAGGGGAAGAGTGGGCGGAGCCTATAGCTCTGATTCTGATACAGGAGGGGGGAGAGTGGGCGGAGCCTATAGCTCTGATTCTGATACAGGAGGGGGAGAGTGGGTGGAGCCTATAGCTCTGATTCTGATACAGGAGGGGGAGAGTGGGCGGAGCCTATAGCTCTGATTCTGATACAGGAGGGGGAGAGTGGGCGGAGCCTATAGCTCTAATTCTGATACAGGAGGGGGGAAGTGGGCGGAGCCTATAGCTGATTCTGATACAGGAGGGGGAGAGTGGGCGGAGCCTATAGCTCTGATTCTGATACAGGAGGGGGGAAGTGGGCGGAGACTATAGCTCTGATTCTGATACAGGAGGGGGAGAGTGGGCGGAGCCTATAGCTTTGATTCTGATACAGGAGGGGGAGAGTGAGCGGAGCCTATAGCTCTGATTCTGATACAGGAGGAGGAGAGTGGGCGGAGCCTATAGCTCTGATTCTGATACAGGAGGGGGAGAGTGGGCGGAGCCTATAGCTCTGATTCTGATACAGGAGGGGGAGAGTGGGCGGAGCCTATAGCTCTGATTCTGATACAGGAGGGGGAGAGTGGGCGGAGCCTATAGCTCTGATTCTGATACAGGAGGGGGGAAGTGGGTGGAGCCTATAGCTCTGATTCTGATACAGGAGTGGGAGTGAAAATAAGCAATTGGAATGAACCCTGCTACCCTTCATTACCTTCATTACGTTTAGGGAAAAATGCGGAATAATTCCTGCGAGGGAAGTCGTCTGGGCCTCGGAGCTGCGGTGCGGGGCTGTGATTTTCAGGGTCACGTGCCGTTATTCCAGCAGTACCTGAAATGGAAAACAGAAGAGGAAATTCGAGCAGCAGACGGCCGACGCCACACAAGAAAACTACAATTCCCACGGCAGGGGCTGGCCGCTCGAAATAAAACAAGAACTTGAGAATTTGCAGATGTCTGCAGCGTATTTTTACTGTACCCTAAATATTTTGAATATGTCGGTACATATTCGGGATCAAACATCACAGAGCCGTGTTGGGAGTAATCTGAGAGTTTTGCTTGTTTCGGCTGTATTTGTACGAGACTCTGTAATACGCCCTTGGGCGAGGTGAGGTGTGTTTTTCCTGTTCGGTTACAGTGATAATTTCTTTTTTTTAGGGGGGGGGGGGGGGCAGAGCTTGGCCATGCAGGACCCCAAAGGGACCTGCTTCCTGGAAAGGAGGACAGATCTCCTGGCGACGGATGTTGCCCGGGCTTCATTGACATTTTACTTTGTGTTCCGGAATATTCCAAACAGCAGAGCACCAGAGTTTAGCCTCAAGAACACTATTTATTCCCCATCTAATCCTTTCCTTCCCAATTTCAGCTTATACTAAAGGAGCTGTTAGCTGCTTGCTGTTCCAGAGAGCTTTGGTTGATGAACAGTCATCACCGTGTCTTAAATAATATAGCAAATTCCTTATGGATATGTGCACACAACCAATAAGAAACAGTGATACATACTCCAAAGTGAGCCATTCAGACACAATTCTACAAGAAGCAAGTTATGAAGCAATATTATAAAACAAACCAGATTAAGCCCTCCAGTCAAAGACTATAATGTATGTAAAAAATGGAAATGTGCACTAAAAATACAAGATTATTACAGCATTTTTATTACTGTCCACCCTATAGGCGTTTACACTGGAGTCTCTCCGCACTCATCCATCGGCACGGCAACGCCTGATGATGTCGCATCACATGACCCCCTCAGATGTGTGGCCAGCTCGTAATTATTTAACGGGTGCCCCGGGCCGTGACCTTTGACCCTTGAGGGTGACTCAGCGTGAGGTGGCCCGGCCCAGCTGCGCTCCTGCGGAGGGGTAGTTTTTGTTTTCGGACGGTTCCAGTAAACGGCCTTTCTGTGTGCCGGCGAGTTATGGCAACAGGAATGTGAGTCTGAATAGAGTGCACAGCACTGGTCTCACACACACACACACACACACACACAGGAATGTAAGTCTGAATAGAGTGCACAGCACTGATCTCACACACTTTAATAAGGACTCTCTGAGACAAGCTGATTCACTGCCCGCTTGCTCACACACACGCTCACACACACACACTTTCTGCTGTGCTTTTGTAATCATGACCCTGAATGGGAGTCTGTGCTGTCACTGTGGTTTGCAGATTCCACTCTATTTACAGTTTTATTTTAAAATGGTTTTCATTGTCATGGGTTACATGAGAACTATTATTATACATAGTTACCTTATAACTCGCTGAGTAAGCATGTTACTGTAAATGGACACTATTTTTGGTTATTCAAAATACTCATCTATTATGAGAGCTACACCCCAACACCAGAGTACTTCTCCATTTCCCTCTTTGATTGTGAAATGGAGAAGTCGGCTCCACGTCATCCGCTTCACTGCGGAGTCACAGGTAGGCCTGGTCACCTGACACACAGGTACGGCAGCATCATGGAGGCCTCACTCCGGGGGAGGAATATTTGGGCAGAGTGACAACCCCCACCTCTGCTCCCTAAATATTCTGCGGTGTTACACCAGAGTCCTCCATTTAGGCCTTTTCATTCACTGTGTTTTACACAGAATGTCTTCCCTCTCACCTCCTCCAAATAAAGCAGTGAAATACGGCAGAGATGAAATAAAGGCTGTTTGGGAAAAAAGGAGCAGCAGCTGATGGTGTTGAGTCCTGCTGGCTCTCGTAATGAAACGTATCCGTGTGCTGGCCTGCTTTCAACACAGGGGAGAGCTTCTACACTGCCTGCGTTACTGAGACGTGTGTGTTTGTGTGTGTGTGTGTGTGTGTGTGTGTATGAGGGAGAGAGTGTGTGTGTGTGTGTGTGTGTGTGTGTGTGTGTGTGAGAGAATGTGTATGTGTGTGTGCATACATGTGTGTGTATGTGTGTGAGAATGAGTGTGTGTGTGTGTGTATGTGTGTGAGAGTGTGTGTATGTGTGAGTGTGTGTGTATGTGTGTGAGAGTGTGTGTATGTGTGTGTGTGTGTGCGTGTGTGTATGTGTGTGAGAGTCTATGTGTGTATGTGTGTGTGCATGTGTGTGAGAGCATATGTGTGTGTGTGTGTGTGTGTGCGTGTGTATGTGTGTGAGAGTCTATGTGTGTATGTATGTGTGTGCGTGTGTGTGTGTGTATGTGTGTGAGAGAGAGTGTGTGTGTGTGTGGGACACTGCCAAGCCTGGCCTCTCCACAGCCACACAGACCCAGGGACAGACTGACAGACTCGTCGGGGGGCGGGGGTTGGGGGGGGGGGCGGTGGCCACCCAAACTGGGCTGGAGATATTTTATTTGGTCAGCTGGCAGCCATTGGAAATTCCATCTTCTGAGACTACGCATTAATGATGCTGAAAATCCAGGACTCCCTCTCTCCCTCCCTCCCTCCTTTCCTCTCTCTCTCTCTCTCCTGCTCTCTCCCTCCCTCCATCCTTTCCTCTCTCTCTCCTGCTCTCTCCCTCCCTCCATCCTTTCCTCTCTCTCTCTCTCTCTCTGTTTGCCAGTCCGCCAGTGTGACTGGGATTTCTATTAGCGCTGTTAAGCGTGGCGTTACGCGCGGAGTCTGGTTGGCGCCCGGACGGGGGGGTCGGTCTGGGCGTCTGGCAGCGTCCCGGCCGTTGGGAGTAACAAAGCCAGAACAAAGCAGGAAAGAGAAACTACCACTGGAGCCTAACGTCAGGGGAAACCCCCGTGAGACAGCACTGAGACTACCACTGGAGCCTAACGTCAGGGGAAACCCCCGTGAGACAGCACTGAGACTACCACTGGAGCCTAACGTCAGGGGAAACCCCCGTGAGACAGCACTGAGACTACCACTGGAGCCTAACGTCAGGGGAAACCCCCGTGAGACAGCACTGAGACTACCACTGGAGCCTAACGTCAGGGGAAACCCCCGTGAGACAGCACTGAGACTACCGCTGGAGCCTAACATCAGGGAAACCCCCGTGAGACAGCACTGAGACTACCACTGGAGCCTAACGTCAGGGGAAACCCCCGTGAGACAGCAGGGAGACTACCATTCATGGCTAATGATTAGCTAATGAGATACAACAATGTCCAGAAACACTGGTCAAATTTCTGCTGTTTGCTGGTTTTCCCACTGATAATTTGTCAGAATTTATGACTGGATTACAGGAAATGGCAATTCTCTGTAGAACAGAGGCCAACCACTCCCTGCTGTTATTAACTAACTCAACACTTTCATGCACTACGGCCCAAGAGAACAGCACCTGCTACTGCTCAGAGAGAGAGAATGAGAGAGAGTGAGAGAGAAAGAGAGAGAGAGTGGGAGGGGGACAGAGAGAGGGAGGGGGAGAGTGGCAGAGAGAGAGGAGAGGGAGAGAGAGTGGGAAGGGGAGAGCGGAGGAGAGAGAGAGAGACAGGGAGAGATTGTGAAAGTTTAGAGTGAAGCTATAAGGCCAGGGTGAAGTGAAAGGCCACTACAGAGCAGTACCACGTCCATGCAGTTAGACATGTTAAAACAGCCATTATAACCTTCATTAAGAACGTATCTGAGAGAAACACAATCCTCTGGGCAGCATCCAGAATGGCTTCCTTCTAATTCAAACTAGACACAGAGAGTCTCCAGACCATACCCCAAATTTATTTATTTTATTTTTCTTTTATTTCTTTTACAAACATACTCAAGGTTATTACGTGCCGTCTCTAATTAGAGGACTGCAGGTGAACATGAGTAGTTTCTAATCAAAACAACAGAATTTAACCCCTCTCTTTAAAAATCTGGAAAAATATGAAAGCATTTCTCCACGAGGTGGTTGAAATTATCTCCAGTCTAACTGTGCTGAAAAGTGCATAAAAATACCATAATTCATAATAACCCAGTGTTTTAAAAAATGTATTTATGAAGCAAATTTAGTTGCAATTGTATGAAATGTGCTATTTGAATGAGATTTGATTGATTGATTTAGTCTCCAACAGGACTATTCATTAGCATCACTATTAGCTTGGCGCTAACAGACTCTTTATTGCTAATGCTTTATGATCATACTACAACCAATCATGCGCCATCCTGGGGATCCCATGCCCTTGACTCCTGCTTCTTGACTCCCAGTTTTGACTCCAGGTTCTTGACTTGTGGTTTTTGACTCCTAGTTTTGACTCTGCGTTATTGCCTCGACATTTCTGACTCACGGTTTTGACTCTAGGTTCGTGACACCCAATTTTGACTCTCTGGTTTTTGACTCCCAGTTTTGACCCTGGATTCTTGACAAAAAAAAACACACTCACTTAAACACGCTTGCAATTTGTTTCATACTTTCTAAATCAAAATTTTCTAATTGGCTGCCACATTACTAAAGTATGTTCACATTACAAAATGTGAACGGGTGACATTTCTAAACCCCAGCAGTAAAATGTAAAAACATTTTACTGTTGGACCTCTCAATAAAATCTTGAGTAAAACTCTTCCTAAAAATGCTTTTCTGTTTGGAGGTCATGCCTGGCCTGGCTTAAATCTTTAACAGACCCGCTATTACTCAACTTCAGCATAAACACAACGACTCAATAAAACTAAATTACAAAACGATTCAAATATGCCTATACTTCATATTTGTGTTTCTCTGGGGCATCCGAAACATGTCATTTGGCAAAGTGGGGTGTTTACATGGGGCGGGGGAGCGGGGGAGATCTGAGTTAGCGTGAATAACAAACAGCGCTAATCACTTTGATGAAGACGAACATAAAAAGTGCCTCAGTAAACAAGCAGAGGCAGCGGGAAGCGGAGACCCAGGATACTGCTTAAAAACTCCTTCCAGTGTTCGTCTGTGGTGGGTTGGGATCAAACTGGTCATGTCTGGGTGATTTGGGGTCTTGGACGGCAACAAAACGGCATACTCTGTTTAAGAGAAAACAAAAAACTGATTTTTACTCAAGTCCAAGTTACCTCCCAATGTCTGGTCACAGATTAAAATCAGAATACAGCATTAAACAATAAAAAAAAAAAGGATTTGAAATTTCCCCCGGCTTGGTAACAAACAAATGTATAATTGCTATAATACTGCTGGAAAATGAGGTCGTTTTACACGGCTGTGTTTGAACTGCATGTGACGTTGTTATGTAAACATGAAAATGGCATGAGAAAAACGGCATACACAATGGACAGTGATTGGATCGGTCAGTGATGACACAACGGGGTGACATAACACATCTTGCGCAGATCAGACGTGTGTACTCATTCGCATGGTCTGTCATACATATCTGTTTATGCTTTCTAACATTACTGTACAAAGTTCTGGGACATCTCACGGGTCCATCGCGGTCCAATTTCAACCCCATGTGCCCTATCTTGACAGTATACGAAAAGGGAAGGTACAGTTTGTGATAGTGGTTTCCTAGAATCTGATTGGTTCTAGCAAGTTAGGCAGAATTATGTTATAATCCAGTTGTTGCAGTGTCAGGAATCACTCCCTCCAATAGGAGTTATACCTACAGAAGAACATAATTCATCAGAAGAAGAAACTTAACCGCTGGTTTATTAGCAAAGCACATCCATAGATATTGCACTGCATAACATTACTCCAAATTTATTAATCAAAGCTCAAACTCCTTTGTGTTTAGAGTGTATCACCCCACAACAGCCAAAGGCAGCTGTTCCCTGGATTCAATAAATCTTTGCCCTTGATCATGGCTTCCACTGCCAAATTAATGAAATACAAGTGTTTCAGTTCACATTTATGTTCATTCATATTTTGTGGTCACTCAATTCGGATGAAATGTGTTTCTGAAGAAAATAATTAAAAAAACTATCACTCGCCTTTAATTGCACGTTAAGGCCCCAGTTCTACCGAATCCAGTTTGCAGCCCATTTTCCACAGGAGTGGAATAGACCTCGAGGAAGTTTGATGCGAGCTCTGGCGGGAATAAAACAAAAAAAAAGGTCGAATTTTGACAAAAGACACATGGACGTCTGGAATGGAAACGTACAGACAGTTCCGGATCAGTTGCTCTTAATGTTCTGATTACACGTGCAGTCTGTGTGGTTCGGTTTCACCGCAAGCAGCCGACACGCAGAATGCGACGCCACGAACGCTGGGAACATCCTGGCCGCCTCTGATATGGTTCGGCTCCAACACAATGTGAAACACTAATGTAAATGTCAGCCACAGTGCAATTAAATTCTAAAGTTCCTCTTTTGCACCCCCCAACCTCTTTCATTCAAAGGCAAGCTTGGAAAGACCTACAATAATCAACTCAAGAGAAGTTTATTCTATTCGCAATTCTATCCGATTCCAGCGCTAATTTTAGCGACGCCAAAGATGCTGTGCAGGGAGAACGCATGCTCGGGCCTGCTTGGAGGAGAAAAAAACTCGCTTCAGCGCAGACACGCAGGCTCCAGCGCGAGAGACTGCGAGACGGTTCTCTCTAAATACGCCATTTAACATTGTTCCATGGTTCGTTTTACAGAGGGAAGAAGGGGGGGGGGGGGGGGGGGGGGCAACATCCCGACGATATTTATCACGAGATGAAAAGCGGATTCCCTCGTCTTCAGATGCGTCTTTTATTTTTTCTATTGATATTGATGAGCGCCAGTTCGCCGCGGTCGCGAGACTGCGGAGGTTAGGTTTAGCTTCTGTGTGCGTCGCGGTAATGCGTCAGGATGGCAACGTTGATTGACTGTGGCTTAAAAATGACCTTGGCTGACTCTCAGCTCAATGTGTGTGCCTTCGCCATTTAAAGCCATGACTAAACGCGATAATTTAATTCATAAGGAATATATATAATATTATATATATCTGCGTCATGCTCGCTGCTGTTTTAAGCTATGACATTTAACATTACTTCACACAGCTGTCATTTTGGACCAATTAAACTTTTCCTTTTCGTGTCACTTGGTATTTGCGTCCTTTAGAATAAGTTCAGAATCCAACAGACTGTGTTGCTCTGTGAGAAACACAAAGATAGGCTTTGCTTGAATTCAATAACTAAAAATGCAGGGTAGAATGCAGCATTTATTGAATATGCATAGCTTCACAAGGCTTGGTAGTGCAGATTTTTATTAATGTCTTCTTCCTGTTCTTGATAGTTGTTTGCTCTTGTTTTGTGTTTATGGTTTTATCAGTATAAACACACAAACTTCATTCCATCTTTGTGTATATAAATTACGTTTGGTCGCCCTATAGGCGTGCTCTTCGGGAGTTCAGGCCCGGATCGCTGTAAAGCTGCTTTGAGACAATGCTCTCTGTAAAAGTCACCATACAAACAAAATTGCGTTTAATTGAATTGAAAGAAAAAACACCAGAAAACCTAGACTGGCAGATATAATATCATTATTTTTTTAAAGTTATAATGTTACTGAGTAAAGACTGTACAGTTAACTCTGCCTCTGCTGTCCTCCCCAATCAACACCGGCTGTTTTACACAAACGTCTAAAAACCCACCCTTTCAGACTAAACCTCAATGTTTCCATTTAATAATAATAATAATAATAACAATAATAAAAAAAATTGAACCCTTGTCTCCATTTATCTCACAGGACTACGAAAAGTCATAGATAATAATGGCAGGCAACCTCACACTGAGGCCTTTTTAAGTACATTGGAAGATAGAACACGCGTGTTATTCAGGACCAGAGCACTGAACATGCGTGTTATTCAGGTCTGGACCAAACGAACACGTGTGTCACTCATGTGCGTGTGGGGACGCAGTGAAAGCGGTGGGAAGGTGCTTCACGCATGGACGCAGAGCCATGAGTGTGAATAAGTAATAAGCACGAGGCCGTCTGGATTCACAGAGGTAAAGAATAACATCGCTCCCCTTGCTAATAAATATTATTACTGCTAATATTTCCACATGAAACAGGGAGAAACAGGCTTCAGTAATTGATCATTTTTCCATCAAATTTAAAAACATCACACCTCTTCAGTGCCAGGGGGAGTTATAAGTCACTGGAGTGATCCAGCTGATATGAAACAGGTTTTAAAAACATTACAAATGCAATATACTCAACATATGATACAGTAAAACACTAAAGGGCCTATGAGCTTGAGCATATGCAAAACCTTTTAGCACACACAAAACCAATAACACAGCTAACGATTGGTGCAAAACAAATACCATAACCCAATCATTGGTCATGTTATTAGTTTTGTGTGTGCTAAAGGGTTTTGATGCTAAAGGTAAAGTAGTTTAGTAAATCAGGCCCTGCATGTGCTCAATGTATGCTGTTGATATTTCTAAAACACAGATTTTACATATACATACACAGTGTAGAAGCCTGTAGGGAACAAAAAAAAACCAAAACATATATTTATTCTCATTCATGATTTAATGATAAATGATTTTAAGAAGTGCCAGTTAGTGTACGGTTTCTGGTTTTATGGGATGTTGTCATTTTTCTATACAGCGCAGTGTAATTTCTATCATTATCAATGAGCACAAACTTGCATATACAGCTTCCATATAGCATATTGCATATTACCACGTTGTTATGGGTGAGGCATGTTGATTGATTGATTGCTCCAGTATGAGATTAATGTTAACGTTATCATGATCAGAATTGAAGACAGAACTGATTGTAAAGACGTGCTTTGTGCTCGTTGAGGCCAATGTCTTTCATCAGCCCCAATAAGTGTGGATGATTATGATTATGCTTATGATGACGAATGTTTATGTTTATGATTATGTATGTAATTTCCCATTCAGTAGCAACGTGTCCCCGACCCCCTCATTTCTGTTAATCAGCAGGAAAAACAGCGCTTTTTGGCGGTTTTTTGATGTTGCCGGGACAGAAGTGGTAACTTGCGGCAGCCGTTACCCGTTACTCAAGGCACATTGGGGTACACTCCCTAAATCTCTGCTTTGATCCCTCGAAACCAATTTCATACCTGCAACACGCGACGAACACACAAACCGCGCCGCCTCCGCTCTGCTGATATAGCGCCACGACCGCACTGCCGGTGATGGCCAAACGCTCGCGCGTTTTGTGCGTCTGGTTTTTCTCGGCAGAAAACTCCAGATACATAATAAACGGAGGTTGAAAAACAGAAAGTCCTGCTTAATGTCCTGGGACGTGAAACAAAACAACAAAATAATTTTTTTTATTTTGAAGAGGAAGAAAACGCGTTTTTTTGGGGGATTTTAAAGAAGGGATCCGAAACGACCGCATTAATCTTTTCGCGGTATTATGTCACAACAAAATACGCCAATAAAAAATATATATAATTTAAAAACGGTAACGGTTGCAGTCATATGGAAACAATCTTTACGACCTCGCGCAAAGACAGAGCAGGGGGAGAGGAGGGGAAAGAAGAATGTCCTTTTCAGCCCCAGCGAAACCGAGGAGCCAAAACAGGCCATTTATCACTGTCACCCGCCCTACAGAATGATAGCTGTCCGTATGCAAATGAGCCGCGAGCGCGAATGCCGCGGAATGAAATGAGCGCCTCGCCGTGTCGGCTTACTGACCTTTTTAACCCACCCACCGCTGCGGCTTTGTGTGTGTGTGTGTGTGTGTGTGTGTGTGTGTGTGTGTGTGTGTGTGTGTGTGTGTGTGTGTGTGTGTGTGTGTGCGTGCGTGCGTGCGTGTGTGTGTGGGTGTGTGTGTGTGTGTGTGTGAGAGTGTGTGTGTGTGTGTGTGTGTGTGTGTGTGTGTTCAAAGTGAGAAGTAGAAAAGTGACTTTAAAATGTGTTAAAAACAGAGCTGATTAAGTACCGAACATGCCCAAGATCTTTACAAGTTCCCCTGACCATGGAGAGAGTTGATAAGAAGGGAAACCAGCAGTTTGCTTATCCGAGAAGCAAGCGCTGGAACCTGACTGGGTACTAAAACCTATTTTTTAAAATTTATTAAATAAAACAATTATTCAGCACCTTCATAACATGCCTCACACTGGTAATCACCGTGGCATTGAACGTTGTTATCACACGTGGATTTTTAAATGCGTGAAAGGCCTCGCCCACTGTAAAGGTTCCCCCTATATGATGCGTGTTTCACACACACTTCTTCGTACACAGGTCTGTGTCTATGAAAGAACGGAAAAGAGGAAAGATGAACTGCTTCTGCGTTTGGTCTCTCCCTTGGCTGTCTCCAGTCCAGTCCAATGTTTACCATGGTATTATGATTTTCCAAAGCAACAGACTGAGATCCGTGCATATGTCAGTATAATATGCGCACAATGATACCCTGGATTCAATCGAATGCATCGATATTCTTTACTTAAAAATAAACAAAAAATCAAACTAAGAAAGAGAGTTTAGTTTAGCAATCACCTAAATTAACTCACCAAATTGCATTGTGGACAAAAAAGAACAACCAACACCTTAGCTTACTTGTGAGTCCGCCTGAATGATCCGACCCTCATGCATGTATACTGAAGTGTTTTTCCAGCGTGTGACAATGAGGCTATTTCTACATGAGTAAATGATGTCTGCATTGAAGGCCTACCAAAAACATATTTGGAAAACAGGCGTCTCCAATTCCGCTTTTGGTTGAATCAGGGACTAATGGACAGCTTGTGAAGGAGGAGATTCAATGATCATTTAGAAAAATGAAGAATATTACATAACATTTAAAAAAAGATTAAATAAAACATAACTTACGCTGTGTCCATCCCAGCTGCCCCAAAGCAGTGGCGGTCGTTGTCTGTGCATCGCCCGCCCCATGTAGAGTTAGCTCATCAAGCAGTTTTACTCATGACTACTTCTGGCCTTTAATAAACGGACCGCAAACTTGTTTCATCTGTGTGTGTGTGTGTGGTGTGTGTGTGTGTGTGTGTTTCTTTCATTGGTAGGAGCATTGAAACATGCAGGCTTTGGCCTGTGCTTGTGTGCTTGTGTGCATGTGTGGAATGCTGTCGGACCTGTGTACACAGGCACACTTAAAGAGTATAGTAAGTCTCACACTTAGTCGGTCTGGTAGAGCCACATAACTCCATTTTCCACATAAAGACCTATACAAACAGACTCTAATAGGGAAGGACACAGGTGTAGCCATCATACATTTATGTCCAGGATATAAGCTCTCAGTTCATCTACATACACATCCTTTCTTTGGCTTGGCAGTGCCCCCAGGTGGGTATATACTTAGTCACCCTTTTCACAATGTTTAAAGGGTAATTAATCTTTTTTAAAGATAAGAAAGCTTTCAAGATGCCCCAGTTGTAAATACAGTAGATTTATGCCAGTTAATCTTTTTCTAACCTTTATTTGGTGTTTTTGAGGACACAGCTGGTGTTTTAGGGTACACTCCCCCTGGCCATTCCCCCGATTTCCTGTGTGGATTCCCTGTGGAGGGGAAAGCTATATTTATATACTGTACAGAACCACTGCGCTTTTATTTTTATAAAGTACATGGAAAAACACCGGACACAGATTCTCATTGGGAAACCTTGTAGAATTCTGCATCTGGGATCTGAGCACTTTGTCAACTTTGTAATTTTGACCTTGATTTCAGCCCATGATTCTCCTCGTCATTCTGAGATTGTTTTGGTCACTTTAGCAACTGCAGGGGCAGCGATATGACATCATTATCATAACGATAACGTTCATAGGATGTCATCAGTCATAACTGTCTCTCTCACACACACACACTCACACACACGTGCCTCCTGTCATGTGCTACGTGAACATCATCAGCTCTGAGTGAAACCCCAAAACTCGTGACTTCTTCAAAGCGCCCAGGGGGGTGGGGGGGGTGTGTGGCGTTTGGCCCCAGACGACAGCACAAAAACAGAGGCTGACATTCTCAGTGCTGTTATTGGCCGTTTATAATGAATGCATTAATTTGTCACTCCTATTCCTCACTCAGCCAGCCCCCGCCCCCCCCCCCCCCTGGCTCCTGTTCTGCAGTCCTACAGCACGACATGATAAATGGACAGATTTCCGCACCAGCTATAGTTTTTTTCTTTTCTTTCGCCAAGTAATATAGCTCGGCACAGCGTGATACGGCACTGTGTAATATTACCATAACACAGTGAAACCATGAGGTAAGCGCAGCAGACCACACAGGCTTCATTACACTTTATTAACACACTGTACAGGCTGTGCGTAGCCCAGAACAATGGCACAACTGTGTCTCCTGCTGCTGCTCCACATGGGGAGAATATACAGTATGTATGATTCCCATTAAAAACAGGAGGCAACGCTGAAAAGAGTGGAACGGGGGTCTGGTCCTCTTCATCTTCCTCCTCTTCCTCCTGTTCTCCCCCTCTTCTTCTTCCTTTTCCATGACTCCAGTTTCTCAGTCCCATATTTGAATATGTTATGTACTGTAAGTAGCTAGCGTTGAGGAATAAGACATTTGTATGCTTCCAAGGATTTCAATTGCAAATCTTAGTAAATTTTATTGAGGAAAAATGTAGTATCTTTATTTAACAACCACAAAAACTTCTTAAGTAATTATTTTTAAACAAAGCTGTGCGTCATATTCATGCATGTCATATTTATGCATCCGAAATGTTCACTTACTTCTTGAACAGTATGCACCCGAATATACTCAGTGAAACCGCGGAAGTATAAGTATATCATCCGGGGGTTTTATGTACACTACATTTAGAGAACATTGCGCCTACTTAACAATTTACTCATCCGGTGTACTCAGTAAGCATACTCAACAGTATGGAAGGGCGCTGATTCGGACACAGCCCAGCTGTCCACCCCAATTAAGCGGCTCGTTATGACATCATCAGCGTGTGACGCGGGGCTGGTTAATGTCACATTAGTGTGAGGAGGGGGAGCTGGCCATTCATGTGCAGTAGGACTGAGAAAAATAATAAGCAAGTCTTGGCATTATAATAATAAGCAAGTCTTGGCGGAACATAATTTCCTCCAGCACAGTTGCAAATATCAGGAATCGCATGCATGGCTTAATTACAGTGCAGGAGAACGTCATCTTCTCTTCACCTGAACCCCAACAGATCGGGTACAAAACTTCTTTGGAAAAGCAGAGGGAGAGAAAAAAGGACAGTCAGTTTGTAAAAAGATACTTGTGCCTGCCAGACCGCCGTGTTTCCACACAGACGGGGGTTTTAATGTCCCGGTTAATTTGGCCTTTTTCGTTGTTTATAGTGCTGCTCCAAGCCCGGTGGAAAACGGCGCGTTATTGTAGCCGTATAGCTTCGCGGAGCCGGCAGCGCGAGCAGACCGTCCGTCGCGGCTCGTTTGTGGCGCCCGTGTGATTTACTGGCAAACTCGTCGCTAAAGAGACTTCCCTTCTGGGTCCGTGCTTATTCATTTTAACAAGGCAGCCCCTCAGAACGGTCTCAGCATTTTAAACATTATCATTTCATTGATTATATTTTTTACCTGTTAACATTCAAATAGGCTATTATTATATCAGATCGCAGTCCCTTTAATGCATAAATAAAATGTAAAAATAAACAGAAAAACATGAGAGCTGATTAGATAAAACCAAGCTATATATATTTGAATAATTATTAAATAATTTATTAGCCTGAACTTAGCCTGACCTTTTGATCACATTTTCCTTCTTAGGTTTTTCTTATAGGTGGAACATTTTTTATTGTATTTAAACTCTCCCTACTTCCACATTTCATAATTATTACCATTATAAAAATTTCTACTCTTAGGAGTTATGATATTCATCAGAAATCTATAACATTAAATCAAACCAGAACTCCTATTGATCTTAAACAACCGCAAGCTTTCATTTTACATTCAGAACAGCTGAATATATCATTACTATTTATTATTAGGGGCTGTTAAAATAAAACATGTCAATCCAAAACAAAAAAACATGTAAGTTTAAAAAAAGAGTAATGAACACACTTTCCCATAATTCCAGTTTCCACCAAGCATATATACTTTTATTTGAACAGCAAGCTTACACTAGTACAGAATGTCTGGTTGTGCGAAATAATGCGCTCCGTCTCAGAAAAGCAAGCTGACATTCCTGAATGCGGAGAGGGCACAGAACAGCAGATAGTGGCAAAGCCATTAGAGGAAAACATTTACGGGGCAGAGCAGACACTAAAATAAGGCTGATCGGGCGGACGCGCGCCTACGCTGTAACATTCGCAAACCGCTCGAGAGACATGTTTATTGACCAGGACCGTCTGAGTATCCCCTGTCGACTCCAAACACAGCCAGTACAATCCGCACTTCCAAGCAAAAATGGAAACGTTGTTAAAACAACCCCCCCCCCCCCCCCCCCCCCCCCCCCCCTCCACTCCGCTATTTCACCTGCAGAAGCCCCCAGGCGACAGCGGGATCTGGAGCCGGGCAGATGCTCAAAACAAACGCGCCAACGCACGCGCCAGTCGCCAAGTCTATTCTTTTTTTTGTCCAGTCTGGTCATATTTTGTACAAGGCAAAACAGGGGCCGTAAGACACACACATAAACCGTCCAATAATTTTTTGTTAACTCAAACATATTTTTTATATTTTTATGCCAATATGTAAATGTCTCAGTTTGTATTAGCAGGCCCAGATCTTTGCTGTAACGCGCTCCATTGGCTTGAGAACGCGCGCACACAAGCGTAGCCCCCTGCTCCGGGGCACAAACCGCCAACCCGTGTTTGTTCACACACCGCAGCCCTCGCTTACCGAATCCTCTCACTCTCTCCGGGGGATTTACGCTGCGGACGGCTGGCGGTATGCTCTTCGGAGGAGTTCTTCCAAAACTGCCTCTATCAGTCTTTTTTAAAAATTCCCTGTGGAAAATGGCAACTGTGATATTTCATTGATTGACTGATTCATATATACTGTTATGAATGTATACTGACTCAGCATATTGCATAAACTATAGATGAATAGATACATATAAAAAGATGTTTCAAAGCTGTTTTTAAAGATGTTTTCAGTGCATTCCTGCTCTTGGGATTTGAACCTGCAACCATTCAAGGTTAAGACCCCAGACCTCTAGCTGCTGTGCCGCTCAGTGCTGAGGGAGAGGCTTGAGCACTACTGAGTGTGTATTAAAACATCACCCAATAAATGGGCCCAATAAAACACGAGCGGTTTAAACACAGCCGCTGGTTTCTGTCCGGTTGTGCTGGTGATTAAACCTGGTTTGGGATGGGAGGCAGAAGTAGCAGGACAGAGAAAGAAAGCAGGTGAACAATCTCCCAAAAGGACGTTTAACAAGCTGGCTACTTGTAAAGAAAGGGCCGTGTGCAGTGAAACATTGAGGTGTGACTCATAAATATATTACAGTAGCTCCGCTCCCAGACGCAGGGGAGCAGTTCTGTGCTCCTAACTCAGTGCCCCTCAGAGGACGCAGGTGACAAACCGCTGCAATTACAGAAATAAAAACAGCGTTCCTGGGTTTCGCTAAAATACGCGGGGGGCGAGAGGGGGGGGGGGGGGGGGGGGGGGGGGGGGGCAGTGCAGGTGGTCATGGTAACCAAAGTCAATTCCTACAGCACTTAATAGTGCTTATTTAAATCAGTCAATAATCAATAAAACATTATTAGAATTATTTCCATTGCCAAGGGTTTATACATCTGACCTTATTCTTGACTGACTTGGTTTGCACACACAAACACACACGCAAACACACTTTGTGAAACTGCACACACACATGCACGCACACACACATAGGCAAGGTAATGTGTTGAGTTGCTTCAAGAGGGCTAGATAAGCATTGTGAAGATAAGCGTTGGAAGATAAAAATGTTGAGCTGTTCCCAGAGCATTACAGATGCGTAATTCTTTGTACTGAACACTAGGTGTCAGTGTTGGGAGCTTCTCCGGCCAGGTGCTGCAGCTTGGTTGGGTGGCCATTCATCCCCCTGGTTTTCACTGGCACTCTCTCAAGGACATACAACTAGTTTTTAAATGTTATTATTTTTTGCTGCAAAAGCTACCATTTAAAATTGATCTTATTTGGGGTTTCCCCCTCCTCCGCTCATAGTTATCCGGACGGACAGACTCATCTGTGCCGGTTTAGGAAAAAACAACTGCAGCTAAAATGGAATAAAATAACTATTTTTTCTGAAATGTCAATATTTTAAGAATCGCTGGAATGATCGGGAAATGGACAAACATATTCCTGCATTAAATCCAACTTCAGCACAGGAAAGTGCCTGCTCTTCAGGGATCTTTCACACCTGCTTTTAATGTTTTACCACCAGAGTTTTAAAATAAAAAAAATAAAAAAATCATCAGGAATCTCACACAGGGGGGAAAAAAGTATGAGGTGTCCATGTCCATAAAATCTGGAGCACTGTTTGTGACATTCTATAATTATTTCAGCAAGTACTTCACTGATGCGATGAGTGACATGTGAGTTACGCAATGATCTTTGCCACATGCCAACCTAGAAATGGGACTTTTTTTAGTGCAAACACTTACCAGTGTCATCAATGCAGTGGCTGTCTACTGTGAGGCTTACTGAATGTGTCTTTGTGATGTCACAGACAGAGTGCCCCTTTGATGTGTCTTTGTAATGTCACAGGATGATGTCTCTCTGTGATGTCATAATGCCCAATTAAAATGAACACTAAAATGGTTTTTAAAAAGAAAAAGTCAATAAAACGTAAACCATTTGCTCTTAATGCCAAGGACTTTCAATTAAAGAAATATATTTTTAGTACAAAAACATTTTCTTTTAATTCATGTTTTCAAAGGATATTTCATCTCACCTTCAAAGCAATGGTATGTATAGATGTAAAGTCTGAACTGGGAAACACAATGAAGCCTTTTCATGTGTGAGAGAGAAAGACAAAACCTACATTTAGAGACTGCTGACTTCAGCAGGGTGACACACCACAGTAAACATTGTCCACCTCTCAATAAAAAAAATTCCACATTTATGTGAATGTGAACTTTATTTTAGCTTCTTACACAACTTTGTTTTTATCAAATTCAGTGAGCCATCAGACTCACAATGCTGGGTGGATATTGAAAAGAACAGTTGCACAAGAGCGTGAGGCTTTGTGTTCAGATGGTATGTTGGCTGCAGTTTGTGTGATGTTGTACAACAGAAGTGAGTATAAATGTGCGCTGTTGTATAAGGGCTGTGTGTGTGTGTGTGTGTGTTTGTTCTAAATTAAACTAAAAACACTTTTTTCTGGCAGTGAATGTCAGTAGTGTATGTGTGTGTGTAAGTCTGCAAAGTCGGTGTGTGTGTGTGTGCGTGTGTGTACATTTACAGAGTCGGTGTGTGTGTAAAAATGTCTGTGCACACACACACTCTCCATACACTGAAAGATGGGGGGAGATTTTCGCGGGACATCTGGGAAGGATTTATTGTATAATTTGGTCTATTACTGCTGTGGTCTTTGCTTAAGTAGCATGCACACAATTAAGGTCCACTCCACGAGACTGAGTCTGCCTTCAGCTAACAATAATACTGTGGAGGCAGAGGAAGTCAGGGATTAATTTAGGGTTATCACCACCCAGGCCTGCTCTGCTCCTATCCAGCTACTGACTCTGCTCACCATCGCTGCTCACCACCCAGACCTGCTCTGCACCTATTCAGCTACTGACTCTGCTCACCATCGCTGCTCACCACCCAGGCCTGCTCTGCTCCTATTCAAGTCTGCTCACCATCGCTGCTCACCACACAGACCTGCTCTGCTCATATTCAACTACTGACTCTGCTCACCACCCAGACCGGCTCTGCCCCTATTCAGCTACTGACTTCTCACCATCGCTGCTCACCACCCAGGCCTGCTCTGCTCCTATTCAGCTACTGACTGCTCACCAGACAGACCTGCTCTGCTCCTATTCAGCTACTGACTGCTCACCATTGCTGCTCACCACCCAGACCTGCTCTACACCTATTCAGCTACTGACTCTGCTCACCATCGCTGCTCACCACCCAGACCAGCTCTACTCCTATCCAGCTACTGACTCTGCTCACCATCGCTGCTCACCACCCAGGCCTGCTCTGCTCCTATTCAGCTACTGACTGCTCACCATCGCTGCTCACCACCCAGACCTGCTCTGCTCCTATACAGCTACTGACTGTTCACCATCGCTGCTCACCAGACAGACCTGCTCTACTCATATTCAGCTACTGACTGCTCAACATTGCTGCTCACCACCCAGACCTGCTGTGCTCCTATTCAGCTACTGACTGCTCACCATCGCTGCTCACCACTCAGACCTGCTGTGCTCCTATTCAGCCACTGACTGCTCACCATCGCTGCTCACCACCCAGACCTGCTGTGCTCATATTCAGCTACTGACTCTGCTCACCATCGCTTCTCACCAGCCAGACCTGCTCTACTCCTATTCACCTACTGACTCTGCTCACCATTGCTGTTCACGTCTCAGACCTGCTCGCCTAATATAAACCAGCCAACCCTGCTCCTCTGCTACTCTACAGAACAAAACTAACACTTGAATTATACAAACTGAGGACTACATTATTATTTCATTTTTTTCAGGTATTTTTAAGGACTTTTTCAGCTTTTATTGGACAGCACAGTGCAGAGAGACAAGAAGAATGGGGAGCGAGAGAGAGAGGGAGAGACTTGCGACAAAGGTCGTGTGGCCGGATTCGAACCGCCGATGCCGTGACCCACAATGAGCTTGTGGACGCGCTCTGCAGGCCACGCCACCGAGACACCCCACAAAAAATGTTAAAATGTATCATTATTTATATTTTTTACAACATTACATCCTCATATAAAGAATAAACCTGAGCAAAATCCACTCTTAACGTTTATGCATCCTGGTAACATCCTGGTTATTGCATGTGCTTATGTACATATTTTTTGCTCTGAGTAAAAACATATGCTATATTTCTTATTTATGGTTTTATTAATATCTCTCATCATGGTTATTTAACTATTTGGTTTATTTTATATCCTGTTTTTTATTCTACATGTGACATTAAAGCAGCAATGTGGGCTGCTGAATATTGTATGAAAATTTCCCTAAGGTTATTGCATATCTTTTTATCAAATAAAAGGCTCAGTAACACACAGAGACAGAGAGAATGTGTGTGCCATGGCCCAGTGTGTGTAGAGCGTGCGTGTGTGGTGTGTGTGTGTGTGTGTGTTACAGAGGTCAGAACGGCGAATAAAGATGAATGACAGCTGCGGAGCCTTGAGGTGAAAGGTTCAACAAGCAGCACGTGTCACGCTCTGACCTTTGACCCCTGAGATATTACTCCCCTCCAGCTGCTGACAGACACACTTGACCTGCGGCAGAGCAGCAGTGCGGAGCAAGGCGGGTGGGGCAGGGTGGTGTAGGGTGGGCAGGGCAGAGGGGTCTGATCCCACCTACATCAGCATCGCTCTCTGAGTATTTTATCTCAAACCCTCAATCCTCCGGTGTGCGTAACGGCAGTGCAGTGTGAAACTCGCATCACAGCGTCTCTGTAAAGGCAACGGCCGCTGTTCTGTCTCCCTCTGTCCTTTTTACTCACAATTAAATACAAGAGCCGAGTGTTAAATCCTCTTTCTACACAGATACACGCCTAGATTCTATCAGAATCTTTCATTCAAGTATTAATTTTTTCCCTTCTCAAACGCACTTTGGAAAAGTAATTTTGGCGATTGCCAAACTGGGTTTGCTCCGAGTCAAACTTAAGGACAAAAGCTGACAGGCTACAGACAGAAGAATGCACCCAGACCAGTGTACTTAATGGATAATCTATTGATCCTACTGTGAGTGGGGCAATAAGGCGTTTGGGTAACCTACGTATCTCTGTTTTTTTTCAATCACCCACATGATTAACAGGCACAATAAGGCAACCTTGTTTCTCTCATATCATTGTTGTGTCTTGTCCGTGAGTTGCTCTGTCTGTTTGCTCTTGTTTTTGGACGGTAGCCATATTCATATTCATAATACCTGTGACGGGCCGAGTGACTGTCGGGCGCGGAATGTGCCGGAGGCAGTATGCTGTACCCGATAACACCTCTCTCTTTCTCTCTCTCTTTTTATGTCTGTCTCACTCAGCAGCTTCTCTCTGTTTTTACTGTCTTTGATGTGCCCTGGGTGTGTGGGTGTGTTAGTGTGTGTATGCGCGCGCACGCGGGTGTGTGTGTGTGAGAGAGACAAAGAGAGAGAGAAAGTAAGTGCATGCGACCATGTGTACATTTTGATGTAAACAGTCCCTATGTCCCTATAATAACAACAGACTGTTCTCAACATTTCTATGGACTGCTCGTACTAGAGGAAGTTATGCATAAAAACAGGCTGGCTTGGCTTTACTGAGAACATTCAGACTGATATAATACATGTATGTTAATGAGTGATATAATACATGTATGTTAATGAGTGTGTCTATTAAGGCCATTGAATGGGTCATTCATTGCTGGTAACCTGGCAGCCTCTGGTATTGATACATGCGTAATTTCCCATATGGTTATGAGTGCCTGGGATGTTTTCACAAGGAGACGACTGTGTGAAAGAGCTTCATTAAGCAAACAGACCTATTCACAAAGCCCAGAGCTAATTATGCAGCGGAGTTAATGAGAGACATACAGGGACTCAGAGAAGCCGCCGCTAACTCACCACGGCGCAGGTGAAATGCACCACGGCGCAGGTGAAACGCACCACAGAGCAGGTGAGACGCACCACAGGCCAGGTGAAACGCACTGTGGACGTACTTCTTATTACAAAGAATTAGGTTATTCTTTCTTCTTCCGGTCCAATCGAGGAATGCGCCTCGATCACCAGACACACCCACAAACCTGCTTTGGATATTTTTCCTTACGAACAATAACTGTAATTACCAATGTGTATTAACAACGATAATTCATTAGTAATAATTCACACAGCCTCTCTTAGTCACATCATAGGACTCATAGTTTGTATGTGTTTTATCACATAAGTGAGTGGTATTAATGCCACAGGGAAACTGGTATTAATGACACAGGGAAAGTGGTATTAATGACACAGGGAAAGTGGTATTAATGACACAGGGAAACTGGTATTAATGACAGTTATTAATAATGTGCTTTCAGCGCAGGCTCCCTGGTGTCTCAGGCGCAGTGACTGTGCTAGTGGCTAACTGAAGTGCCCGGCGGCGTGTGCTAATGGCAGTTAGCATTACTTTGTTTTGGCGGGCCAGTACTTAAAAGGTTGAAAATCACATTGCTGCTCACCAATCCAATGTGTGTAACACTACACAACCCAAAGGATGGATATCTGCAACTAATAATGATTATCAATTTACTGTGGTTCATCTAGCCATTAACTCCTTGAAGAGTAGGTTTTTTTGGAATGTTTTTTAAATTTTTTTTATTGTAAGTCAGTGTTCTAGAACTCCATTGCTTTCAATCACCAGTAGTGATTGTTACATCAGCATTAGAATGTTCAGTTAAGAACATTCTATTCACATATTTGTGATCTCACACCTTAAAGGGGTCGGTAAACGTAACAGAATCACATCAGTGTTACAGATACTCGCCCCAATGAGAACATAAAGGGGTTAACTATTCCCCCCCCAAAAATGTACTGATTGCCATGAGAAATCAAAACAGAATGACATTGAAATAAGAGCGATTGGGCTTTCTCACCAGCGCGTATCTGCACCCCACATACTTCTGCACAATACTTTATCCCACTTCTTCAAATATTTGTCTGAGTAGAAGGGGGTGATTCCATCTCTTTATGTACATGTTTATGCATACGCTTATGAATACTGGAGTTGAAAGCACAGTCTCCTCTCTGGCTTTGCCTGTAATCTGCAGTAATCACGGCTGAGCTGTTTATGCTTCCTAGCTGTGCGCAAGGCGCCACGGCAAGTCCTCCGCATACATGTTAAACATGTTGTTTGTAGTCGTTTACATATCACTCAGAAGTAGCAAACATGCTTAGGAGTGCAGGGAGCAGTGTTACCTCGCTTGCCTGTTAGACATCTGAAGCAGGGGCTTTCAGCCTTTTTCTGATAGAGGGGCCCCCAGCCGGGCTCTAAGGCTTCCAGGGGACCCCCAGCCGGGCTCTAAGGCTTCCAGGGGACCCCCAGCCGGGCTCTAAGGCTTCCAGGGGACCCCCATCATACACTAAATAGGGTCATATTTTTGCTATTAAAAAAAATAAAACCTTACTTATATTATTTATATTTCATATTTTTAAATATTTCCCCAAATCTATATATATATAGTCATTGTGTATCAAGTCTGCAAGTCTGGCCAGGGACCCCAAACATTACCTACAAGGGCCCCCAGGGGTGCCCCGATTCCCCCTGTTGAAACCCCAGGATCTATGGGGGGACGGCTTTTCTGTTTAAAGCTGGAATGTGCTTTCTGGATTCTGAAAAATTTGAAACTCAAGCCCTAGAAGCATTAAGAGAATCCGGACCCCTTCTCCCCCAAAATCGTTCTGAGCGGTAATTTAAATACTGCGCAGCTCAAACACTGAGTGCTTTGTAAACGCAGCTCCTTTGAAACCTGTCATTTCTGCAGCGGCCTTCCCAAGGCCGTAATTCAAGCAGAATTTGGAAAGAATCGCACTGGAATTGGTGCGTGTTTGGGGGGGGGGGTAGAGGGGAATGATATTTGACATGTGTCCTGGGATGTTCAGGCCCATGTGGTTGCCAGAGTGAGAGATTACCCCTCCTTGCCGCCGCCCCAGCAGCTTAAAGCATTTATTGAATAATGTACTGCAATTCTTCATCTGCAATTTCATCAATCATAATTACAGATACAAATTCTGGCAACGAGTGAATTTCAGAGAGACTCCTGAAATCTAGGAAAATGTAAAATAGCCTACATGCAAAAAAATGTGCGCTGAAAAGGATATAGGAATTGGTTCTCCACAAATGGGAAATAACTGCAAAAACAAAGCTTGCTTCTATCAATTACAAGTTATTTGGCTTGAGTATGGCTCCATCTTATACATGTCAAAATTTGACAATTAGGCAGCTCAAAGACTTTCTGTAACCCAACCAGCAACCAATCATTACATATGTATATAGAATACATGTATGTATACATGAACTGTAATATAATATAAATTACTACAGCAATACAGTTGTACCAGAAACAGTATGATAAATATTATTACATGTGGTTGATGCATGACATTTTGTTTTAACACAAATAAAAACACACTCACACACACGGTCACAGACACACAAGCTATCCGCGTGTTTTTACAGGTTATTGTGAAATTGGGACCAACTCAAAATCACCGCCTCGTTTCAAATTTTAACTTCTTTGCGAGCATGTGTTTTAGAAGTACATGGCAAATCTCGCTATATAAAGCAACAAAAAACAACAAGAGAAAACAAGCACAAAGAGAGAACAGAACTTTTTAGATATTAAAACTGGTGTTATGAAACCGTGGCCAGTTTATAGGCTAGTGTAAGATTTAAGAGTGATTCATAAACAAATTTTTTTTTTAAAAAAACGCTTTACACGCGTCTCTGCGGGACAGCCAACCAGACAGGAAGCGAGCGAGCCACAACTAACACCTCATCAAAGTGCGTTTCAAGTGATATTTTTCTCTTCTCCGTTACATTAAAGCGTAGTTCGTCTTTGTTCTTTCCATAGACGTAAAAAGAGCGGCATTTTTTAACGTTATTTTAAAGTCTCGGAAATATATCAAAGTTGGTAATATGTGGCACGGCAAAGCACCTGTGCGTGGTCGTGTTAAAAAAACCGGCCTTGTTCCACCTTCCCTCTCTTATTCAGCACGAGACACTAATGCGTCTTTTAGTTTTAGCATTGGGTCCACATAAACTGTATAAAACGTGATTGCGTCCTGTTGTAGTGAATGCAAAGCATCTGTACGGCCTAAACTCGTGCGTGAGAATGGACCGCGCCAATTAAGACAGTTTATCATAATCGCCGGTACAGAGGGCCGTACTGTAAACGGGCTTATGACAGAATGCTCACGGCCCTCCTGCATTCTGACTGTGCTATCATATTATGTAAATATTACATATTTCCTATGCGGGTCCGTGCAGCTCGTGCTGCCGCGTGTGGCTCCGAACAGCGTCCACAAACAGCAGCGCACTGAGCGCGCTCCTGACTGCGTCCGTAAACAGGAAGCAGGGTCACCCCCGTGCACTGGTGATGAAACGGACTCTGTGTGGGAGGCAGTTAGTTGGGGGGGGGGAGGGGGGGGGGGATTTTTTAAAACTTCAGTAGGACAATGTGCATGACAGATCGACTCAAAACGGCTCTCTATCGGGTGCACATATTCTGTATGATTTTTTAAAGATGTTTTATATTTTTAAAATGCGTCTACAACATTTACACACACAAACACACACGTATGTTTGCAAACTGCTTCCAAAAATATTATGATTATGGTCCGTGACAGAAAATTGCGTTATCTTATGATAAGTGATATCTAAATGATAAGTTTTAAGAGTGAAAGCTGAAATAAAGTGAATGTGGTACAGAGGATAGGGCAGGATAGGGTGTTCAGCCCAGAGAGTTCACTGTGCCCATATTCAGGATATAAGCACAATTCAGCAGTGGTAGAATATTTAGGCCCTTTCAAGAGTTTCCTTCATAAAGAGACGTGGAAGCAATACTCATCGGTCCTCTCTTTTTCAGCTCTGGAAAAAATGAAAAATCATTTTAAATAAAAAAAAAAAAAAAAAGGAAAGAAAAAAATGAAAACCATTTGACCCTTTGGAGGACGAGCGTAGCAAACGTCTGAATGAACTTTTATTGCTTCCCCATCTCATTTCTGCTCTTCCCATACATACATTTGTAGAGTAATAAATCCCAGTGACTTTGAGAGAGAGGGAAAATCTGTAATTTACTCCAGTCTCATAATGTATTCCATTTGTTTAGTCACAAAGACCTTTCAGTCATGACCAGGGAACTATGGAGACAACTGTCTTTCCTGCGCTGGAAGACTGGACAGTGATCAATCATTTTTCCCCCCTCAACCCAAATAGGAAAAAGTCTCTCTGTAGTCTCAACAACGCCTCCGAAATAAAGTGCAGTTTATACCGCTGGCGGAAAGTCAGTTTTCGGGCCCATCTGTAGACTTTGATAAAAGCAATCAGAGAGAAAGATGAAATGTATCAGATACATGGTGCAATAAACACAGGCATAATTGTGAACATACGTCCCGGGGCCTGCCGGAGAGCGCTGACTCTGACTCTGCTGCTGTTCCTACTGCCATACCGGAGAGCCCTGTATCTGACTCTGCTGCTGTTCCTACCTCCATACCGGAGAGCGCTGACTCTGACTCTACTGCTGTTCCTACCTCCATACCGGAGAGCGCTGACTCTGACTCTGCTGCTGTTCCTACCTCCATACCGGAGAGAGCTCTCTCTGACTCTGCTGCTGTTCCTACCTCCATACCGGAGAGGGCTGACTCTGACTCTACTGCTGTTCCTACATCCATACCGGAGAGCCCTGTCTCTGACTCTGCTGCTGTTCCTATCTCCATACCGGAGAGCACTGACTCTGACTCTGCTGCTGTTCCTACCTCCATACCGGAGAGCCCTGTCTCTGACTCTGCTGCTGTTCCTACCTCCATACCGGAGAGAGCTCTCTCTGACTCTGCTGCTGTTCCTACCTCCATACCGGAGAGAGCTCTCTCTGACTCTACTGCTGTTCCTACCTCCATACCGGAGAGCCCTGTATCTGACTCTACTGCTGTTCCTACCTCCATACCGGAGAGCCTTGTATCTGACTCTACTGCTGTTCCTACCTCCATACCGGAGAGCCCTGTATCTGACTCTACTGCTGTTCCTACCTCCATACCGGAGAGCCCTGTATCTGACTCTACTGCTGTTCCTACCTCCATACCGGAGAGAGCTCTCTCTGACTCTGCTGCTTTTCCTACCGCCATACCGGAGAGCCCTGTATCTGACTCTACTGCTGTTCCTACCTCCATACCGGAGATCCCTGACTCTGACTCTACTGCTGTTCCTAATATGGCTAATAAGCGGGATTGAGCCGCGTGACTCAGACAGACGGACGGACAGACGCCCGGCCCTCCCGTCCCCGTTAGCACGCACGCGTGCACCAACCCCAGACCCGGCTCCCGCTATTTTCCCACCCATATTTATTTTCTAAGTTAGCGCGACGGCGAGTCTTAGCCCGACGCGCTGAACAAAAGACGCACTAAGTGCGTTCAGACAGCGCGGGGCACACAGTATATTTTGAAAACCCTTCAGTGTGTACAATAGAAATTCTGCAGTGACTATTTGGTGTATAGTTATTCTGCAGAGCGATGATAGACCTCTGTTCGTCTCGCTCAATATAAATGCAGCTAAATTAAGCCAGATGTTCTTAGGCCCTGAATGGCGAGTGCTGTAAACAGCACATATGTGTGCCCATAATGTCAGGACAATAGAAGTGACATAAATCAGTGACTCAACCCCAGATACTTAACACAGTGTGTGCACGCATTCTCACCTTGCTCCAAGTGCATGTTTTCCTTTTTAAAGTCCATCTGAGCACACAGCCCAGTTATTATACACAAAACTACATCCCTTATACACAAAAATACATTATATATTGTATTGTATTATTTTGTGCATAAATTTTGAAATGGAAACCTGCCACAGAATAAAATATTTAATTAATCATAATTAATTCTTAGACTAAAGTAAAGTGTTCTGCTTTTGTATTTTATGTCTGTGCCGAAGAAAGACCTTGCCAGCAGTCTTGACTCTAACGGGATTTGGAGGTGGCCACAGTGGGGAACAGCAGGTTTTGGGGTAACGTCAGATTTTGGTTAAGCACTTTAACCCTTTAGATCAGGGGTTTAAAATTTTTCTGATCCAGGGAGCCCCACCCAGACTCAAATGCATCCATGGGACCCCCCACCCTCAACATAAGTTAAAAAGGGTTATATTTAAAATATATATATATTTTGAAATATTTTAGCTAATTTATATATATAGTCATTGCATATCAAGTCTGGCCCAAGACCCCCCTAAAGTACCTTCAAGGACTCCGTGGCTTCAGACACAAATTTAACCCTGTAAGGCACAGGTGTCAAACTCCAGTCCTGGAGGGCCGCAATGTTTGCTGGTTTTCCGGATATCTGTGGCACCAGTGGTTCATTGAAGTCGTCGATTGGCTAAAGAATCCCCACACCTTGTTCTCAAGGCCTTAATTGGCAGCTGGTCGAAAGGAAACCACAAAAACCCGCAGACACTGCAGCCCCCCTGGGAATTTTGTTTGACACCTCTTACTTTAAGGTGTAAGATCACAAATAAATGATTAGAATGTTCTTAACTGAACATTCTAATGCTAACAATAAATACTGGCAATAGAAAGCAATGGAGTTCTAGAACACTGACTTAGAATTTTGAGGAAAAAAAAAACATTCCAAAAATAAGCTGCTCTTCAAAGGGTCAGAAACCCTGCCCTGTGTGTTCTGAAAGAGTTCTCTCACCGATTCCTCACAGGTACTGAGCGAGGAACGCTACCTCGCCGTACAGTCCAACTCCTGTTCAAACATCTATTTCCGCCAACGTTCAAAATGAAATTCTTTCACATGATTTCATATGTTTTCGGTTAGAAAGTTAGATTTTTTTCTTTGAAAGATTCTCAAGGGATCTGCAGGAGCTGTGTTTTAAAAAAAATTCTATTTTACCGCTTTTATTTTATTTTACCGCTATCTGAACAGTTTAAATACATCAAATATGTTTTTATTACAATATAACAAACTGAAACACAAAAGCGTATTAAATCCCAACATATGAGGCACAGACTTTGTACAACAGGGAGATGAACAGGAGACGATATTGATTTAAGCGTTAGTATCGCAGAGCGAATGATCGTACAGCTCATGATCTTTAGCAGTGATTGGCTACGCACAGCCCTGCTGGACCAGTAAAAGAGGCGGGGCTTGACCTCACATGACCGGGCAGATCCAATATTTCCCCTCTCCGTTCAGCCGTGTCCCGCACTGTGGTTTTCCCTCCAAACATTAAAGTGGAGCTACGGTGTCTCACAGCAGCCTACATTCAGTTACATACATTACAGCTAACACAACCTGACACGCTTAGCAGTACCACAGCGTGCTATGGCAGGGATTTTAGGTTAGAGAGGGACAGAGAGAGAAAGAGAGTATTTAATTATTGTTATTTATTGTTTTTTTTAGTTTTTTTCAAAAATATCTGTTTGTTATTATTAATGTTTAATATGCTTTGGCAACACAAAGTTATTTGTCATGCCAATAAAGCTCCATTTAAATTGAATTGAATTGAGAGAGAGACAGAGAGACACATACAGAGAGAGAGAGAGAGATAGAGAGAGAGAGAGAGAGAGAGAGAGAGAGAGAGAGAGAGAGAGAGAGAAATGGGGGGTGGGGGGGGGGAGTGGTAATGAAGCAGCACTTTAAATTGTCCATGCAGTCGTCGCTGCCAGGGATACAAAGTGAGTTCCCGGAGCCTCTCCACATCCTGCTCCTCACACCACTTCTCCAGGAAACAAGTTCATAAAATAAAAATAACCAGCTACTTAACCCTGCTTCTTACACACTGGTCATAACCTAACGACTCAGTAATATTTTAAACAGATTGAATTAATAACAATATGCTGGCAAACAGTTTGCAGAGCGCTCAATACATTGTAGTGATAAAATAGGCAGAATCTATTTTGACAGTGCTATTCACACAAAATAATGTTAATCCTAACCCTAACCCAACTAGTGTGATTCGCTAGGTAGCTAATTCACCAGTTATAATTCAGTTATATACTGAAGTTCCCTAACGAAAAATAAAAGTTATTCTATTCTATTCTATAATGAATAACAATAAAATTTAGCAGTTATTTTAGGCCAAAATTTAACTCAAAACGGTGGTAGGCGGAGTTACTGCAAGACAGAGCAGCTGTATGCTGGTAGGCGGAGTTTGTATGAATAGAATATGCCACAGAGTGGGGCTATTTGCACTAAGTACATAAAATAACATGCTCCTGATTGTCTGATTCAACTAAACGAAAAGCTTAGACCAAAAAGCCACTTCACTTAATGCAGGTTTAGCCAGTTATCACCGCAGAACACAAGGTGTTTGTAAACTACAATTTGTGGTCACACTTTAGTGAAGGGATGAATTATCTAACTCATTTAATACACCATCATTCACACTAGCAGGGGCAGTGTTTAAACCAGAGCATTAATTATGATAAAAGTCCGTTTTAAGAATATACACATTATAGGCCTGATTTACTAAGACCTTTAGCATATGTAAACCTTTTAGCACACTCAAAACTAATAACAGAACCAAACAAATACCATGATCAATCATTGGTCATGTTATTAGTTTTGCATGTGCTAAAAGGTTTTTCATGCTAATGCTAAGGGTCTTAGTAACTCAGACCCTGTACTGTATTGTAGTAGCCTTTGAGTGTGTAAGGAGTGATGTTTTTGTAAAGGAAAAATTTTAAGAACCCCCACAACTGCAGATAATCTCCCAGCATTTGAGGACTTCAAATAATGCAGTTTGTTTGAAAGAAGTATAATCTGAATACAGTCATTCTTAAGAATACTTTTGTTTTCAAAATATTCTTACTTTGATGAATCACAGAATTGCTGTTGAAAACATTTCTGGAGACAGTTTGCACTCGAGCGGAAACACTGTGAGATTCATACATTATGACTGATCTCATTATGACTGATCTCATTATGCCTGATCTCATTATGCCTGATCTCACTATGACTGATCTCACTATGACTGATCTCATTATGACTGTTCTCATTATGACTGATCTCATTATGACTGATCTCATTATGACTGTTCTCATTATGACTGATCTCATTATGACTGTTCTCATTATGACTGTTCTCATTATGACTGATCTCATTATGACTGATCTCATTATGACTGTTCTCGTTATGACTGATCTCATTATGACTGATCTCATTATGACTGTTCTCATTATGACTGATCTCATTATGACTGTTCTCATTATGACTGTTCTCATTATGACTGATCTCATTATGACTGATCTCATTATGACTGTTCTCATTATGACTGATCTCATTATGACTGATCTCATTATGACTGATCTCATTATGACTGATCTCAGGGAGGAAGCTTCTAAAACACCCAAAAACTAAGACTCACTCGAGAGAGGAAATGGCCCACAATAAAAATTAATCGCACATTCAAAGTACTGCGCATACAGTTAGACACTCACACCTGCGCAGTGAAACACTCACAACTGCGCATACAAAAACTCACAACTGCGCATACAAACACACAGAACTGCATCAGACATCAATGAAGGCAATGCTGATGATGTTCACAATGATGATGAAGGTGAAGGTGATGAGGAAGGTGATGGTAATGATGAAGGTGGGGGTGATAATGATGATGATGACAATGATGTTTAAGGTGATGATGATGAAGGTGATGACAATGATGAAGGAGATGATGGTGATGATGATGATGATGATGATGATGATGGAGATGATGATCATACAGTGGATCACTAAATCTCAATTTATCACTGATGAGGATTCACAGCAGTTCTCCCCCCTCTATAGAGACGCTTGTCTCTCTGTGGCCGGTGCTCACTGTACTAAAGCCTTATTTAATCTGGCACCTGACCTCCTCACTAAATACAGCAGGAGCCAATGAACACAAGCCAGACTGAAGGATAACTCTGAGACAGAGAGGAGCACCAGGCAGCAGTACCTTTCAAAAAAGACATTTCACAGAAAATACAGCCTCGGGTCGCTGCCCGAATCAACACCGTACGGTCAGAAGAACAGTACACGCACAGTCTTAAAATATCTGAAACTCACATAAACCCGTCACTTCAACAATTTATGGCTGAGCGCATTTCTCAACAACACTTTTATTGTACTGTGTCTGCTCGTCCTTCAGCGCACAATCTGACAGTAAGAGAATTTAATACCGGCATCACAAACCATACGCTGAATACCGCCATCACAAGCCATACGCTGAATACCGCCGTCACAAGCCATACGCTGAATACCGCCATCACAAGCCACATGCTGAATACCGCTGTCACAAGCCACACGCTGAATACCGTCATCACAAGCCATACGCTGAATACCGCCATCACAAGCCACACGCTGAATACCGCTGTCACAAGCCACACGCTGAATACCGTCATCACAAGCCATACGGTGAATACCGCCGTCACAAGCCATACGCTGAATACCGCCATCACAAGCCATACGCTGAATACCGCCATCACAAACCATACGCTGAATACCGCCGTCACAAGCCATACGCTGAATACCGCCGTCACAAGCCACACGCTGAATACCGCCATCACAAACCATACGCTGAATACCGCCGTCACAAACCATACGCTGAATACCGCCATCACAAGCCATACGCTGAATACCGCCGTCACAAGCCATACGCTGAATACCACCATCACAAGCCATACGCTGAATACCGCCGTCACAAGCCACACGCTGAATACCGCCGTCACAAGCCACACGCTGAATACCGCCGTCACAAGCCACACGCTGAATACCGCCATCACAAGCCATACGCTGAATACCGCCATCACAAACCATACGCTGAATACCGCCATCACAAACCATACGCTGAATACCGCCGTCACAAGCCACACGCTGAATACCGCCATCACAAGCCATACGCTGAATACCACCATCACAAGCCATACGCTGAATACCGCCGTCACAAGCCACACGCTGAATACCGCTGTCACAAGCCACACGCTGAATACCGTCATCACAAGCCATACGCTGAATACCGCCATCACAAGCCATACGCTGAATACCGCCATCACAAGCCATACGCTGAATACCGCCATCACAAGCCACACGCTGAATACCGCCGTCACAAGCCACACGCTGAATACCGCCATCACAAACCATACGCTGAATACCGCTGTCACAAGCCACACGCTGAATACCGCCATCACAAGCCATATGCTGAATACCGCCATCACAAGCCACACGCTGAAGTCCGCCGTCACAAGCCATGCACTGAATACCGCCATCACAAGCCATGCACTGAAATACGTCCCGGTTTGGTAGCACATTCAGATAAAACAGAAGGTCCGGTTATTGGAACCGTGGATGGTTCTGAGGTCCGTTACCTAGGAGACAAGGTTCTGTTCTGGAACTAGGTGAACCCCGAAACAGTAGAACTGATCTTGGACCATGGTGGTGGTGGCGATGGTAGGCGGATGGGTTTGGGACTGAGTACTAACTAGTCCCCTCACACAGGACTAACACTAATGCAGGTCTAATTAAGGAGGACAGAAGGTATCAGAGAAAAGAGTATTCAGATGTTCAAAGTTCAGATATTTAAACTTCATATTTACATTAAGCTTTGCCAAGACAGGCCATTATTTTATTCTTCTTCTAGACAGTGCACTCTGTATTATTCCAGAGGAATATAGTGCAGAGATGGTCAATAAATAAAACAAACATTTATGATGCAAGACCGGACACATCAGTTCAGCACACACGCTCTAGTACACATGATTTTTTTTTTTTTTACTAACTCACAAAGCACAATATAGCCATATTTTATTATTCACTTAGTCACATATTTATTGCATTTTCTTTTTATTTAAACCTGAAATAAACAAACCGAAATATATTGTGTCAGTGACCAAAAGAATGTGAAGTGAAGGCCAGACTGCCCGACGGCTTCAGCTGAAACACCCTCGCGCCCCAACACACAGCCCTGAATCTTTATTTAACGTGTGGTCAGTCCCCCGAGCGCGGTGCAGGAACGTACAGCGCGGGAAGAGCGTCGTCCGCTTGCTGTTTCTCTGCCAAGGCCTTCCGAACAACAGTCGAAATAAGATTTTATATCAAAATAATATCATTTATATAATATTCAAAATTGCATGTTCATTACTAAAGTGAGACACGCTTAGAAACACGCGTGTTGTGTTTTTTCTCTCCAGGTCGATCGGTTCTCTGTTAACAGACGGAGTCTCTACAGCGGGAGGCTAACCGTGTTTTACAGCGCGCTGGGTTTTGAGAAGCCACGCTGACGATGATAGGTGCTTTTTTATGTTTATTTTTCTGTTTTTCTATAAATATTTTTAGCCCGTCAGCTAATACTGAAACTTTATAGGCGTGCAAGTCTCGGAAAATAAACAGATATAGCGACCCCATTCATAACCGGGGCAGAGCTTATTATTCAGCTCAGCCATTGGTTCTTAGGGGCTCATTAAAGAATGCTGATTGGACGACGTTTCAACTTCAGATTTCTGACGGCGGAATAAACTGTAGCGCAAAAACACAACTGTACCTGAGAGTGTTAAATTTTCCCAACAGGAGAAAAATAAGAGTGACCCATCCCAAAATGACATCCCAACATTTAATATGAACACAAAACCAAAAGAATCAAATATTCATGAATGAGATTTTTAAAATCAAAATATAGGCTAACTCCATCCTTGGTCTTGGCGTTTTAGTGGCACAATACATTTTTGAACAAAAAAGTGGGAAAAACATGTAAACATAGAAGAGGGGACAAAAGACAACCGAACAACCCATTTAGAATAACTCCACACTAACACTACAAACTCTAAAATCTGAATGTCTCACAATTTGTGTCCGAATCTCACAGCGATTCTACATCACAGAGCAAATAAACATGGATAACACATGACAAACCGCAACTATAAGCATATGAATGAAAAGACTATTTATTTTAACTAAGGAAAGTGATGCCCCAGCAGCAGAGATAAGCTTGAGTCAGTCTGGCTCTGAGTCTCACTCTCCCCTCGCAAAGCAAATGTGACGTTTACCCCTAACTAAGCAACGCATGTGGCCTTTTATTTATTTATTTTTTAAAAAGTGATATTTGCAGGGCTTTCTCAGCTTTACTGGACAGCACAGTGTAGAGAGACAGGAAGAATGGGGGGAGTGAGAGCGAGAGAGAGAGAGAGAGGCGACCAAGTTCGCATGGCCGCATTCAAACCATGTGGAGAGTGCTCTTACAGGCTATGCCAATGAGACACGCAAGGCCTGGAATATGAAAACAGCTGCAGATGCTAACACATGCTAACTCACGCCTCTGTGCTCCGCTTCACGGGCTTTAAACATGCGTGCGGACGCATTTCAATATGCAATCAGTGGTAAGCTTTTGGGCAGAAATACTGCAGATTGGCCTCATGGTTGTAACTGCTCGTGAGTAAATGGCACGCATGTGATCTTGCAACACTACAGACAGCTGCAGAATCACACAGCTGGTGGTGTTTTCTCCTGGGATCCGCTGTGAAGTGTATCGGGACAAACGGGTTGTGAAATGTACTATATTAATAGATTTGGTTTTATTTGACTGCACGGGGCAATTTGGGGGTGCCCTCTGCACCCCTTCTGTCTCTCCCAGTAAGGGGGATGGGTTGAAGCCGTCCCGGACCGGGGGCGTGGGTCTGAGGGCGAAGCATCCCAGCCCCGGACGAGAGATGTTTCCTTCCGCACGGCCCGTAAAAGCTCCTGCCTGCGTTACCGTGGAGACCGGACAGGAAGTGGTGTCGATCCGGGGCTAGGCGCCAGGCGGGTAAGCTGAGGGGAACCAGAGGCTCCTCCGGACGTCCCACGCAATGACCCGAAAACAGCAGGTGATGCGATGCATGTCAC